>OZ012710.1:36048536-36131540 GCA_963942595.1 Cylloceria caligata | reverse complement strand
AACATTTTTTATATGCTTATAATCACACTAGACACAGCGGAACGCGTATTCCTCCGAGCGAAGTAACCCTCGAAAATGCCTCTATAGCCCGAGACAATTTAGCACGGCGTTACGAGCGTAACGCGAAAAAAATTAAAAAGCCTAAATACAGCGTCGGTGACTTGGTACGTATCAGTACAGCTAAAGCAGCTTTCGTGAAAGGATATGAGCGTGGTTGGAGTAACGAATTACTCAAGATTCAACGAATATCGGTGAATCGAGGACCATTCGTGTATATTTTACACGATCTGAATAACGAGACTATCGACGGTATTTTCTACGAGGCAGAATTATCACGAGTACGAGTGCCTCCGTCATCTGAGAAGACGAAAGAGAAGAAGAGGACAAAGAAGAAGAAAAAGAACGCTCGGGATCATCGTCCGTGATAAATATGAGCTCCAAGGATAGCTCTTTCTTTGTCGTACTACCGAGCAACAGTAGTATGCAGTATTTGCCGGATAATACGACGACGAAATTTATTACAAAACTACCGCGTCAGATACGCCTGCACGGAGAATGGTCTGTTTCTCTTGTGGAAATTGCTTATAAGATGACTCTTTTACATGTTCCTACTAAAGAAAATCTCGTAACTTTTGAGGATGGTGATTATGATTTATCGGGTTTAAATCTTTTAACACGGAGGAGCGCTGATAGAGACCAAGTAGCACCTGGTGTATATCGCTCTATAGATGCTCTTTTGGAGAGTATAAATCAGTTACCTCACGTGGCCGATCATTTGCGCTTTAAATCGCTTCCGAGCGGGCAGGTCGAAGTGGCACGTGTATGCGACGATCTACGCTACCACGACTTTCGCGTATCGCCCGCTATCAAAAGACTACTAGGATTCTCGGAAGAGGCTTGTAGGCCCGTAATGATAGAACCGCATTGCGAATACACAGGGTCGAGGCCTGCATCTCTCACCGGTGCTATACCGGGCAGCATGTTTTTATTCACAGATATCTGCGAGAGCTATATTACAGGCGATGTACAAACACCCCTCTTACGAGTTGTTCCCATTGCTACTGATGACTGTCCGTATGGTTCGATAAAAATTAAATCGTTTTCAACGCCACGATATATACCTCTCTTGCGCAATAATTTACACACTATCGAGATCGATATAAGAGACGAATTTGGGGATCCTATACCATTCGAGCAGGGAACGTTGACTGTGACACTACATTTCAAAAGGTCCCACGATTGGTTACACCACTATGGATGATATTGACAGTGTGCAGCACGGATGGGGTCGTCGCGGGTACGGTGGTATTAGCCATGTTTATATCGGAATACCTAATCAGCGAGGACACGGTATCGGTAGCTTTCTCGGGGGCCTGTTTCGTCGAGTGTTACCACTTTTAAAGAAGGGCGCTAAAGCAGTTGGAAAAGAGGCGTTGCGCGCTGGTGTAAACGTAGCCGGTGATATCCTCGATAGAAATATAGCTGTGAAAGATGCTATTCGCGAGAGAGCGCGAGAATCAGGCAGTAATTTCAAACGCAAAGCCTCTGAAAAAATTGACACTCTCATGCGGGGGTCTGGTTATAAAAAGCGCAAAATTTCACGTACTCCTCATTCATCGAACGAACGTAAACCACGACGTATCTCCCGTAAAAATAAAAGTGTAATAAAGAAAAAAACAATAAAGAAGAAGAAGAATAATAAGAACAATAAGAAGAAGAAGACTCGTCAACGAACAGTTGCAGATATTTTTGGATAGCTGAAACAAGATGGCTGTTCTAAATGCGCACTCGTGCGAGTGTCTTAAATCGGAACTTGAATTATTTTCACTCCCACTGATGCAAACTACTATCGAAGACTCCAATTGGGTGTATTACAAACCAATATCTTCGCTAACAGATGATTCACCGATTGAATTTGTTATTCCCGGACAGGGTGATGAGTATATCGATCTCGCGCATACTATGGTTAGTCTGAGAGTGAAAATAACATCTCCTACCATTACGGAAATTGCGGCGGGCACATCGTCGAAAGTAAGTGCCGGTCCTGTAAACAATCTCTTGCATTCTATGTTTAATCAGGTGAATGTATACCTGAATCAAAAATTAGTTTTACCTCCAAATAATGCCTACGCTTATCGAGCGTACATAGAAACACTTTTGTATTACGGTCCAGCAGCAAAAAATTCGCATCTCACGAGCGTTCTCTGGTACGACGATACACCTGGAAAAATGGATGATATAACATCGGAAAATACGGGTCTTGTGAAGAGAAAACAATTTTCAAATCTCGAAAAAACTGTAGACTTGCTCGGTCATCTGCATTGCGATATATTCAATCAGGAGCGGTTCCTATTAAACGGTGTCGAGATGCGCCTACGGCTGGTTCGGTCTAGAGCTTCATTTTGTCTTGTGGGGGATACAAAGAATGGTCAATGCGGCTTAAAGATTCTCGAGGCATCGCTTCTCGTTCGTAGAACAAAAATAGCTCCAGGTGTGCTGCTCTCACATGCTAGAACTCTGGCAAAATCTACGGCTAAATATCCTCTTACGAGAGTCGACGTAAAAGCCGTTTCAATACACTCTGGTGTTCATGGAGAGACTATCGATAATATCGTGTTAGGTCAGTTGCCGAAGCGTATAATTATCGGTTTTGTCGATAACAAAGCGTTTAACGGTGACTTCAGTATGAATCCGTTCAATTTCCAAAATTACAAGATAAATTATCTCTCGTTGTATGTAGATGGTGCTCAAATATCTTCGAAACCGTTACAACCTGATTTCACGAAAAATCATCTATATGTGGATGCTTTTCAAACGTTGTTTTCGGGAACTGGAATACATTTCTTGAATGACGGTAATTCGATCGATCGCGATAATTATCGCGATGGATACTGTCTGTTAGCTTTTGATTTGACACCCGATCTTTCGGCGAACAGCAATACACATTGGAATTTAATAAAGCACGGTAGTGTGAGAATAGAGGTACGATTTGAGGATGCGCTTGCTTCAACGATAAATTCCGTAGTCTACGCGGAATATGATAATGTCCTTGAAATTGATGCCTCTCGACAGGTAATGGTGGATTTTACCGGATAAGCGAAAAATGTGCTGATGTCGGCATAAAATTATTTCGTGTTAAGACACGTAGAAGCGTATCCGCGAGTAACTAATCAGTCGAACTCGGTCATCTGTACGGATTTGACGTGAAAATGGATATCGTCGTGGATATACAGGGAATGCGTGGTAAAAACTCGGAATTTATTCCGAAAGAAATTGCCGTGGTAGCAGTGGATAGACCGTATTCTGCTCATTGGATCGTTGCACCGCCGTGTCACTTTGCCGAATTACCACAGCAATCGAGAAGCCAGAATAATTTTCTCTTGAAATATTTTCACGGTATGGAGTGGTACGAGGGCGATGTGAGCTGTAAACAGGTATACGCTAACTTGCGTGAAATTTCGCGAAAATCAAGACGTATCTATACGCGCGGTCACGAGAAGGCTATACTTCTTTGCGATATCATGAGTCGTGAAATTTCCAACTTGGAGGATAAGGAGGGCGCTCCATCGTACACATTTATGCCGAAATCTTTGCGAAAATGCTTCAGACACGCTATGATAAACGATACAGCGTCTTCGCATTGCGCAATGCGCCAGGCTTTCCAAATAAAAAATTGGCTTCGCGAGCATCCATTTAAAGGAGAATCATACATGGATGTTTGGTCAGCAGACGAAGAGGAAGAGAATAAAAAAGGGGAGAAATCTTCATCATGTGGTCGTGACACGATCGACGACGCTGTGAAATAAATGTTGCATATATATACGTCTTTCAAAGCGTATCGGTCATCATTTAATCATTGACTATGTGTTCAGCATGAACACTAGACAAATCTATGAGAGTCTGCAGTATCTACCACTTTCAACCGTTGGCGTATACCCGGCTGACAGAATTTCTCGGGTATGGTCGTTACCAGCCGGACTCGTAGTTAACACGGATAACCACGACGGACCTGGAGAGCATTGGTTCGCCATGTACGTTAACCATCATGGAAAAGGAATGTACTTTGATAGCTACGGGCTACCACCGGTTATACCGCAACATCTCGCACGACTACGAAGAAACTGCAAGTTCTATCGGTACGGCCTGAAGCAGCTACAGAGTAATACGTCGGATGTGTGTGGACAATTTTGCATCGTATTCCTACACCTTATGTCGTGCGGCTTCACCATGTCGCGATTTAATAATCTCTTTAGCGATAATGTAACGAAAAATGACAGATTAGTGCGTGAATATTACAATGCTTTTGCCTCTCGACGATCAGTCAGTGATAAAAATAAATTTAACGGCAGAGGAGTCTCCGAGCGAAGATTACCGTGTTTGCAGGGATGTTGCATACGACGGTAAAAATCTGTAAAGTGATTTAAATAAAATATTGATTAATTGAAAACAAATACATCGGTTTACTGTGTCTCTTCTTTTATAATTATATATAAATTATAATCGAGGTCTCTCGCGGCACGGTATCATATTCTGCGTATTTTACTGCAGAGCATTCGCTTCACGAGAAGCACAGCGCAAAGCGGTACACACGTGCAAAACTGCTGACATTGCATTCAAAGCGTTGCACACCTATTTATGACTCAGAGGGGGGTTTGTTATCTTCAAACGCTGTGATCACCGCCAGCCTCATCCGGAGCATTCAGTCTGTCTTTAGCAGTGCACGTCGCGAGTTTAAATAGAAAAAAATGTATCCGCGGTACGATAACTTCGCGCTAGCCGCGGCTTTTGTGTTTCGGGTGGTTTGCGGTGCGTGGGATAACACGATATTTCTGCGCACTGAATTAATGTGTGCTGCGTGGCTAAGGTTAGAGGACGATTTGGAGCGGTTATATATTGACGGATTTGTAGACAGGAGTGTTTTTAAATTTAAAGAGTTGTGTGCGGGAGCCTCATGTGTCGTTGTGCGGGCTATGCGCGGTGAGATCATAGATATGGACGATGACGGGTGCTGCGAGGTGCTGCTTGTCGATATCGATGAATCGGTACGTCGATTGACAGCAACTATATCACCCCGAGCCACTGATTAGCGAGTTACCTGTGTTGCTCGTGAAGTGTACAATATTCGGCTTCGATCATTTAATTGACGAGGACGGATATCTAGATCGGATCGATGTAACGCGCGGTAACGATACGCTGATCGGGATACGTATGCTTACCCCTGCCGATGCCCACGCTCCATGGGTGCGGGTAATTCGTATTACCAGGGCGCGTAGCTGCGGCTTTTGATGCGTGGGTGAGCGTGTGCGTGCGTGACTGAGTGAGTGAGTAAGTGAGTGAGTGAGTGAGTGAGAGAGAGAGAGAGAGAGAGAGAGAGAGAGAGAGAGAGAGAGAGAGAGAGAGAGAGAGAGAGAGAGAGAGAGAGAGAGAGAGAGAGAGAGAGAGAGAGAGAGAGAGAGAGAGAGAGAGAGAGAGAGAGAGAGAGAGAGAGAGAGAGAGAGAGAGAGAGAGAGAGAGAGAGAGAGAGTGCATATGTGTGTGTCCTGGACTGAATATTGTGCCCGTCACCCTGGAGAGTCGTCGCAGATGCCGCCAACACAAGGGTGAGTTGAAAATTTCATTCCAAGTATGTGTACACCTTTGCTCTATCCTGCTCTTATCTCTACTCTTCCTTGTTCACCAAGGTACCCACACCACCTCACCTTGCCATCTCCATGTTACCGACACTGGTCAAGCAGAGTGGGTAGCGCGGCGGTGGAAAAGTGGGGTGGTGGGGGTAGCCGCGTGGTGGGGGAAGGAGTGGGGATAGGAGTGGGAAAGAGCAAAGGTGTACACATACTACCCATGGCACATTTAACATAAAACTTGATTTTGCAATGCTGACGGTTTGCAATGATAACTTGTCAATTAAATAACGAGCACTTTTAAAAGATTCTACTATATTTTCCAAAATTAATGTGGGACCTTCTCCAGAATTATTTGTGATAGGCAAAGCTATATTGAATCTGTGAGCTCGTTTCATAATAGATTGAGCTTTCTTTAATTCTAGATTCTTTAAGTGTGGAAAATTGTCGTTATCTCGTAATGCAATAGCTCCAGTGTCAATCGGTGCACAGTCGGTGGAAACAAAATTAACTAAATTATCTTTTCGTGTGTGAAATAAATCTCGTGATTAGTTGAAGTTGGAAGCAATAATCCTACCCTTCGTAGTTTTATGCAGGATGGTGGTAGGCAACATAAGTGAATTCTCAGGTTCTACGTCGGACATGTTGTCGCTTAGGGGTTCTGTTTCGCTACCTTTGAAGAGTTCACGTGCATGTTTTCCCTCCACTGTTCTATCTGAGTTTTCTCGAGGGTTATGGTCCGTGAGTTAGCTTTCGTCGCTAGATTCGTTGTTCTTAAGATGCACATCGTTATGGGATAGGCCTGGTAACGGCACATATGTTTGGTTACTTGGTCGATCTGAAGAAGTGTCGGATGGCAGAGGAAAGTTCTCAACACTGTAGGTCACTTGCTTAGTCTTAGTTTCGATGTTTTCATTCTTGCGTGTCTCCCGAGGCATATTAGCTTTCATTTTTACGGTGGGTTTCTTTAGTGGTGCCTTGTTCGCTGCGGGCGTCTGAAAAATTTCGTTTTCGTGACCAGTGGTCGTTAATTTGTATGGAGAGGCTATGTCTTCCAGCTGTTCGAAAGGATCAACCGACTCACGTACCCAGTCACATTCTTCTACATCGTTAAGATAACCGAACTTTCCAGGGACATCGTTCCTTAGATTTTCTTCCTCTTCTGAATCTTCTTCTAATAGCCGAGATATATCGGTATCCGATAAGATACGTTGATTATTTTTACGGTGACTTTTTGGAGGATTCGAGCGAACCATGTAAATATCGTCTGTGGTAGTTAATAACTCTATGGGGTTTCTTGACAGCGTGTTGGCGTTAACGTTAGTTTTTCCGGCCTTGTACACAACATCGTATTCGTACTCGGCGAGTTTCAGTCGCCAGCGCAGGATTTTAGGATTTCCATCTGTAGCCCGTCGGAACCACAACAGCGGTTTATGGTCGGTTACTACAGTGAAATGGTGCCCATACAGATATGGTCGAAAGTGGAGTATACAGTATAATATAGCCATTGCTTCCTTTTCGTAAGTGTCGTACCGTTCTTCGACTAAACTCAAAGCTCGCGAGGCGTAAGCGCATGGACGATAGTTGTTAATTTCTCCTTGTGAAAGTATACTACCGATAGCATAATCCAATGCATCTGTTGTTAAAATAAAAGGCTTGGAAAAATCAGGATATCGCAAAATGTGCGCCGTACAAAGTTTATTCTTTAAAATTTCGAATGACTGTTGTTGTTCGGGTCCCCAATCAAATGTATTTTCTTTGCGTAATAAAGCCGTGAGGGGTTTCGATATCTTGGCGTATCCTTCTATGAACCGTCTATAATAACCTGTTAATCCCAGAAATTGGGATATTCGCGTACAGCTTCTAATTTCTTAGGATCGGGCCGAACTCCATTATTCCCGATTATATGTCCTAAATACGCGACTTCTCTTTTCAAAAATTCGCATTTATCTGGTTTTAATTTTAAATGTGCTGCTTCTGATCGTTTAATTAATTCGCGATATATATTCTCGTGTTCTTTGAGATTGTAGGCATAATTCGAAATGCCCACGTGGCGTAGTAAATGCGGTCTTATGACGATCTTCTGGAGAGACTTCTATCTGATGGAATTTTTATGCTAAATCGAATACAGAAAAGTATTGTGCACTGCCTAATTGATCTAATATATCGTTGATATTGGGTATGGGGTACGCGTCGGCGATCTTTTTTTCGTTCAGCGATCGGTAATCGAACACGACTCTCCATTTTTTATTACCCTGGGAGTCGGCTTTCTTGGGAACGACCCAGACAGAACATTTGTATGGCGAGGTAGAGGGTATTATTACTCCTTTACCGAGCATATCCTCTATTTGCTTGCCTATTTCTTCTTTAGTACATTCTGGCCATCTGTAGCCTCGAGTATTTATAGGAAGATCATCGGAAGTAAGAATGCGATGTTGCAATATAGTGGTGCATGTCAACGTATCTCCTGGGATTTAGTATAAATGTGCACTTTCCTTTAAAAGCGTCTCGATACTTGCTTTTTCTTCTTCGTTCAATTCGACGAGTTTTAATAATTCCTTAATTTGATTATAGCGGTCTGTTGAGAATTCCTTCCGGTGATGCTTGACCGATCTGTGAATTGGGTGAACAAATGTGAGAACTCACTTGAAGCAAAAAGGAAAATCAAACCAGGCACAAAGATGTTATGTTGAGAAAGTGGTTTTATTCCACCTTCCGACAGGTAGCCCAAAATACAATTAAAAATATATAATTTATAGAAACAATATAAGTGACAGTAAATCTAAATTATGTTAAATTTAGAAAGAATACAAATTATGAAATACATAAACAAATTGAGTTATAATCTGACATAATGTGAGCAGCACACAATTATATTCATTGTGCGCTGAGTGTTGACATGAGAAAGCGGTGCATGCAACGTGGTGATAGCTACGCTGCACGACACGCCCAGACTGGTGAGTGCAAAAACATAAATGAGCTAGTAATTAAAATTTGGCATTATAATGTGAGCAGCACACACTTATGTTAATTGTGTGCTGAATATAAACTTGAGACAGCGGTGCGTGCAACGTAGTAATAGCTACGCAGCACGACACGCCGATGCCATTGAGTGCGAAAATGGGTGTGCGTAACTCACTGCAAACACTCAGCAGTGTATTGCAGAGTGGTTGCAATCAGTTAATAATGAGAGCACTCTCAGTGTATATTGCAGGAGTGCTTTTCTTATGTGTACTTAGCTACGCAATCAGCACTGCGTAGCACAATGCAAACAGATATTGAGGCTGTACCAGTGAACCGCGTATAGTCACTGTACTTATCTAGCAGAATTTCTGGAGGGAAGTACAGTGAATAGACCACACCGGTATAATTGTATTAATTATACCGGCTAAAGCAAGTGAGGAGATCATGATGCTGCATGTGCTGCAGCGCATGCCACGAGTGAGCCAAAGTGGTGATGCACCGTATTTCTCTTCTCACTGATATTGAATTTTTACTAAATTTTGCCAGTGTACTCTTACCTTGAGCAAATGAGTCCTGGTGTGCAAAGTTGAGGGAGTCCGATGTACCAAAAAGCCGAGAAAACTGTCCGAAAAGTGGAGATGCGTGCTGTTCGTGCCGGTGTGTGCGAAAAAGTGTCAAAATTTCCAACATGGCTGCGGAATATGAAAGTTTCGTTGGGCGCTGGAGTCAGTTGAGCGAGATAGCCGGTGAGCGAAACCGAAGTCAAGCGAGAGAGACATCCTCTCGCTCGACGCGGCGTGCTAACGAGGCACATCCTCGGCTTCGCGAAGCCCATGCCTCGGCTATCTTCGACTCAACCGAACAACGCGTGTTAGAGCAGCGCAACAGGTAGGCGCACGACGATTATCGATCGCCGTGCGCCAGCTGATTTTCCAACACGGTCAATCATTACCGAATCTGATATTACGTAACATGATTTTTCGCGGATGAAAGGTTGAATTTCGCGAGTGATATTAGCTATACTGAGTTTTTGTGTTAACGAAACGTTCATGATTTGATATGTTTTTGGACTATATTTCTCGCTCCTCAAACGTGTATCTTTATCTTTAATAATTTTTATAATACTTTCCTTTTTTGACGGTTCAAGTGTACAAATTGTTCGTAAATTGTTCGGGTCTTCATAATTTAAAAAATGGACAGTTTGATCGCAATGATTTACAGGCACGAAAGGTTCAACAGGTCTCTGGCAAAGAACTTCTTTATTTAAAGAGACCCCTCTTTATTCTTTATGGAATGAAGAATTCCATAAAGAATAAAGAGTTATCACTTCTAATAATAGTTATTACTTCTTTTATTGACTCTGATGCTTTGGTAAAATCTGAATAGTTGACTTTTACTGACTCAATTGTTTCAATTTTTCTATTCTCTCGGAGTATTTGTTCTTCGGTTGACTTTCTAAATTCCTCATTGTAATTATTAACATCTACAAAGGGTTCTGTCCTTTCCATAGGCACAGTTACTTCTGTGAATCACGAACAACCCACATAATTAATACAATTAGACTCGCTATCTTCTGCCGATACTTTTGTTTTTATCGATTTGGAATTAACGACATTTTCTTCTTAAACATAATTTTCATAATCTTGAGGAGTTTCTGTCCTTTCCATAGACACAGATTCACCCAAAAAATTTGAGCTGAGCTCCCTGCGACTGCAAATTTTCAACTTTATCTTCTATTTTTACTTTACCAATTTCTCTACTTTTCACACGATTTTCGTAAGCTTCTTCAATAATTTCTGAATAATTTCTTATTTCTTCCTTTATAATTTTTTTCACCAAATCAACCAGTATCTCCGCGGGGTAGTGTCTCTGATAAGAACGCATTCTTTCCCGTCGGAATGAATTTTTTCCAATATTTTCACTTGAATTGATTTTATCTTTATTAGTTTCGTGACTCAGTTCGTCCGAGGACTTATTTTCTTTCATTAATTCAACTTTACTTGTTACCTGTCGTTCCTTTTTCGTCTTTGTATCGTCAGTAGATTCTCTTATCCCTGTACCGTAAGTTAATTCTTCCGATGACATTAACTCTAGTACTGGTACCTGAACTTGAACCGAATACCTATTGCTATTTGTCACATAAATGTAAGCTTCACCATTATTATTAATGACAAACCCGCTTTCTATGTTTATACCTTCACCTACATCCAGGGGAGGCAGATAACCTTCCCGTAAATCCAAATTCTTTACTCTCATGAAGCACAATTTAGTGGACTCTGCAGGGATAACAATAGTTTACTGAGTTGCAAATGGTATCCTTACGTTCTGCATTTTCAATTGTCTTTTCTCATAGTCAGATTTCACGCGATTGCCGTCAAGGTATTCCGAACCCAATATACCAGCTTCCTTTATGGGGAAGTTATTATCTACATTATGGAAAGTAGCGAAACGTCGGAAGGCTTGTACGGTAATATGACCCAAAGTATAAATGGAATTTGTTGTTATTCCATTAAGTTGTAACATATCTCCGTGATTTATAACGATATGTTCTTTTACGAATTGTTTCTTTAAAATATTCGGCCCGGCTCCCGTATCAACCATAAGAGAGATAGGGGATATTACTTCCGATGCCGTTATCGTAACCGCCGGAACAATACTTTCTCGGTGCAATTGTATATTAAAGATTGGGACTACTCGCGGTTGAGGGTTGAAGCTGCGATTGAAATAGTACGGATCGGATGAATGTTTAGCGGAGTCTCCCTGGGCGCACCCGTACTCGGAAGACCACTTCGGTTTCCCGTACTTCCATATGTTGCTTCGTTCTCCCTTCGAGCGGGACGCTCACGGATAAAATGACCGGGTTGTTTGCAATAAAAACATGGTCCTGTTGAATTCATGGCGTTATTATTGAAATTATTAATATTTCCGCGATTTTCCGATCGATTGATATTCAAAGGCTGGTAATGGTTGTTACGATATGGACAAATATGAGCCCCGTGGCCTTCTTTTTTACATATTTGACACCGAATATCGCTAGGATTTTGGTATCGGAGACTGATTGGTACCTGTGTTTGCGGTAAAGACATTAATTTAGGGGGGGGGGGGGCTGATGGTGATTGAGGACATCTATTCGCTGTGTGTCCATGATTTTTACAAAAGTGAGAAAACATCGATGTATAGTATTTCCCGACTCCTTCCTTTTGTTACGTCAAAATCGCGGCCGATCTTACGAACCCACGAATTTAACATAGATTTCACGTTTCGGTGTATCTTTTCCGTACTCTGGTCAAGGAGAATAAATTCTCCCTTTACAACACCCGACGAGAAAATACCGAAGACGCAAGTCCGTTTTTGAGTCTAACCTCGCGGAAAATTACTCGGGATAGGGCTGGAGTGCGTTTTGTTCTTGGTGGGGAATAATCACTTCACGAATAATGGGGAGGGACTTAAATGACAATTTCACGCGGAGCAAGATTTCACTGTAATTGGTAATTGAAAATTATACGTACGGTTGTTTGTTGGTGTGGTTCTTGCTGTTGAACGTTAGTTGGGCGTAGATTAATGTAGTAAGACAGACTCAAAATCGAACGTAGGCGTTGGTGCGTATTAATAATTATTTATTGAAATAAAACTACATGAGTAGTTGAATGTTGCACGTTCAATATTCCCGATTTCGCACGGGTTAACAATTATTAGTACTGTACTCGTACTCTGTACTACTCGAAACTATACTTTGTGAAAATTCAGCCGTGGTGAAAAATTATCGTTCTGTACTACTTTATTTCCCGGCAAACAGTACTACTTGTTGCTTTGGAAAAAGTCTAATTCACTGCCGGCGACTTATTGACTGCCAGGCTAGTGATTAGTCCTCTACTTAACCCCCCGTGAAACTGTCGGTCGAAGTCTTACTTGACGCCCCGTGAAAAAGTCTTACTTGACTCCCCGTGAAAAAGTCTTACTTGACTCCCCGTGAAAAAGTGTCGCCGGCCGATTTTCGCGGCCTTTTATAGGGCTCCTGAGCGTCGAAAATTCTTGTCGTCAAGCGCGTAAAAGAAGAGCAGGGATAAAACCCTATCCTGATTATAAGAATTTCCCCGTGGTCTATCTCGACCATACACGTATTCATTCCCCTTACTCCGCAGAGTAGCTTCTCGACATGCAGAGCCATAGATCTATGCAAGTGCATCGGTATGGTGTGCTCTGATTTGTCCGCGCGATGTGCTACACAGAGGACCACGCGATTCGGTGAGGGAACGCGTTCGAGGCGTTTTTCCCCTGAAAATGAGGCGATTTTTACCACCCCGCTTCTTGGCCTACTTTCGACAGAGTTTCCTAGTTTAGGTAATATCCTTATGCTCGCTTCTATGTAGATGTGTCTATGGTAATGGCTCAGTTTTTCAGCGTTTGTACGGAACTTAATTAAATCCTTCACATGAAACCACTAGTAATAATTTTGTTACAGATTCTGTAGTTAACTTCGACGTATGCAACCTGATTTCTGCGTTAATCTCTTACTAGTATAAATGGTTTTGTTGATTTATGGCTTATTCCAAGCATCATTGGTTATTCGTTAAATTAGTGATTACTCTAGTTATAGCTAATGAGTTTGCTTCAATAATTTGTTGGTTAGACGTTAGAATTCTTATAGTTAATAAGTTTCCTTAAATAATTTGGTAATTAGACGATTATTCTCGTGCTATAGAAACGAGAGCGAGAGAGAGAGAGAGAGAGAGAGAGAGAGAGAAGGATTTTACTTGAGAGCGACTCGTCTAACTTGGTTACTCGTACATTTCGTTCGTACGCAAGTCGGCTAGATCGCCGTTCAGCCCTAGCGATAAGGCGTTCGTCGTGGCGCAGAGAGTCGCCCAGCCTCGCTTTCCTGCAGAGGAAGCCTTATTGAAGCTCGTTACCGTTTTCTCTCCTTCTCGATTCGTTTTACTTTTAGTATTTAGCTGTAAAACAATCTTAACATTTCATTTTATCCTGTCTATATATGTGTAATGTATTCTATATAAATAACTTGATGGTAAAACAAGTATTTCTATGCATGGAAACGAGAGAGCTTGGTTACTCGTACATTTCGTTCGTACGCAAGTCAGCTAGATCGCTGTTCAGACCTCGCGCAGGGCGTTTTCGTTGCACGGAGAGTCGGCCAGCCTCGCTTTCCTGCAGCAGAAGCTTCATTGCAACTCAATTTTAGTCTCATCTCTTTCTCGTTTTTCTGTCTATTTTTCGCTATTTTACCATAAATTAATCCTAATATTTCCTTTATCCTTTCTATATGAGCATAACATGTTCTATATATTTATGATGGTATTTTTACTATAAATTCCAATATTTTACGAGAGACATGTTAATATATAGGCATAACATGTTTTATATATTTATGATTGTATTTTTACTATAAATTCCAATATTTTACGAGAGACATGTTAATATATAGGCATAACATGTTTTATATATTTATGATGGTATTTTTACTATAAATTCCAATATTTTACGAGAGACATATTAATATAATCCCAAGAGAAAAGGGGAATTAATCCTGATATACTGATCTTTCTTCTATTACCCGACTATACTTGGTAAGCTCATTAATTCAATGTGGGTTGTACTCGTTTTCGAGTGACAGCCCTGGGTAGTTTCCATATGGAAGGATAATTGTTCTTTCTGCTGCTGATATTTTACCTAGAGTATTCGTGTGAACATTTTAATAGTCATAATTCTTTCGTTTAAATCAACAGTTCCTCCACTTTTGTTAATTGTTTCGCTTAGTTAATAATTGTTCGTGATTTCATCATCTTTGTAAAGAGAGAGAGAGAGAGAGAAGATTTCAGGCAAGAGCGAGAAGAAAGGGTGTGGTCGCTTGGTCACGTGATAGCGTTCCTTCAAACGGCTCCCTTATGACCAACAACGCCCCGACGGCGACTAGCCGAACGCCTGGTCTAGGATTGAGGGTAAGGCCGCACTGAATCATAGATCCATAAATGGCAGTCGATAACCGGGTCTACGCAGTAGATCCCATGGTTTGAAAGTTTGCCTTTTGACCGGGAGCGCCGAAAAATTCCATCTTTACAAGATTAATTCTTCCCGGGAGACGGTCGGTAGGGCCGCATCTTCACCCTGTTCCGATCTCCGTCGCTAAAATCGCTCTCCTCTCCTCTTAAGAAGTTCGAGAATAAAAGAAAAATGTGAGAGGTTACTTTTACTGTAGCAAAACTAAACCAGAAGAACTTTAACGTAATCGAAATGAAAAAGATAAACGCGACGTTACGTCAGGACGTAACACTTTCAGGAGGAAAAATTTTATAACAACGGTCGGCAGTGTGCCCGCGCTTATTACATACCTGGCATATAGTGAATGGAGGACCGTCAAAGACGGGTTTATTATTATTTAAAGGGGAGAAGATTTTAAGACATTTGTCAGCCGAGTGTCCTGTTTTTTTACAGATCTGGCATATGATAAATGAAGGAGCTTCGAGGCTAATTTGTAGGTGGAAAAATTTTAAACATTTGTCTGCCGAGTGTCCAGTCTTCTGACAGATCTGACATATGCTCGGTCCTTTATCGTCATTTCCCGTATTTTGTAACCCAACAGCCAACGCTTGGCTAGTCTTCTGGATCGAACATTCTTTAGCATTGTGCCCTCTTTATTGCACAATTGGCAATGCACTTCTTCGCTCGCTACCACGTGTACTCTTCATTTCGCCTCGGGCTTAGGGACCCTTCGACTCGACGCTACTTGCTAACCGCTACGCAAGGCTGCTTGGGACACTAAACTCTTTTCGGTCTGCACTGCTAGCTTTATTAATTCTTCGAGATTATTATTGGGAGTTAGTCGTTGCTCAATTTCTGGTTTTATGTAGAAAACAAGCTGGAAGGCTTTGTCTAGTATTATCAATAAAAGCGCCTGCCAAGGGATTATCCTCGCTCGCATCATAATTTTCAAGTATCAAATTTCCCAAATTTCGTACACGATTCGAATAGGTAATAACAGACTCACTTTCTCTCTGGTATATTAATCCTAGTTCACCTTGCAGCTGATATACGTTTCGCGTGGGTGCATAAATATCTTTGAGAAATTTACTCAAATCTTCTATTGTTTCAAAAGTTTGCGCTTGTATAGTGCGACGGGGTTCGCCAATTATTTTTATGTGGACTGCTTTTATTAAATTTGATTCGGCGCCTGGCCCCATCATAGCCAAGGCCTCCTTGCATCCTTGGATAAACATACCCAATGACAAAGTGTGACCGTCATAATTCGGTATAACAGCCAGTGCATCTCGATGAGACAACGTTTGGTTATTATTAACCATAATGGGAGGAGGGTCGGGTACAGGGTCACTAGTCTTAAGAGAAAAATTCACTACTGGTATTTTACTGAGTTTTTTTATCTGGACTCGACCTTTTTCCCGTGGGGTGGGAGAAACAACCAGGAATAGCAGGTTCGTATTCAGATAACAGGTGTAAATTTTTCAACAAATTCTGTGGCACAATGTGAGAGGGTTTAATTATTGATTTTAATTTAGATTTTTCACAAGTATTGCTTCTTCCTATTGGAGTGGAGTGTTTTATTATGACTCACGAGGGGCTGTGTACCGATGGGTGAGTCGAATAGGGTAGACCCCCCTGCAAGAGTGTAAAATATGTCGCTGGGGTTCGAAGGGCCTAACGTGGGCATGGTGACTACGGGGTTCGGGATAGCTACGACTGGTGTATCCGTACCTGTTGTTTCGTGTGTAGCGGGCTGCAACTCGACGCCTTTTAAAGTATGTTCGGGGGATGCGGGAATCTGAACTGGAATTTCGTTACAGGGATCTCTATATATTAAAAGTGGTAAATATTGGTGACCGGGTTCCTCCAAAAATCTAACCACAGACAATAAATTATTTCCCGATCTCGCCGTAAGTGTTTCTTGCACTCGGTTCGTGAATTGCTCAAAACTTTCGGAATTCTTTGAAATTCTTTGAATCTGTAAGGGACTATTTGATGTACTATAATTATCAAGATTATCTCATAAAATTTCTTCAGTACTTGAAGAATCACCTGCTTCTTCGCAATTTATTTCTGTTTTTATAATAATTAAATGACTTGACGTTAATTCCAAAGATTGTATATGACTGTCTTCGTATACTTCAATTAATTCCGGATTTTCTTGATTAATGTTGCTACTTTTCTCTGTGTCTGCAATAATTTCTCCCGTTGGATTCGTTGTGTAGGGAGTCTTGGGATGCGAACTGTCAGTACTTTTGTCGAAAAATTGTTCGACTGTCTCAAATTGGGATTTCGGAGGGCTATGTATTCGAGATTTCTTTTTTCGGTCTTCAGGATAATCATGTATCACTTTATCATGAAGTTTTACCTTTGATCAAGTTGAACTCATTTATGATGTATTTTATACAAGTATAAATTTTTTGGTATACCGCATCAAAGAGACATGCAACAATACATAAGAATATTATTAGAGTAAAATTGGTCAGGAGGAGGAAATAGGAATAACTTTCTTTTTGTTACTTGTAACGAAGAAAAATTATAAAGCTTTATTCCTTTAATTTTGTTTCGGAATTCCCTTGAGGTGAAATCAAATGTGGTTTTTCCTTCAGGAGGATGATTTGATGTTTATTCAACGATTCGATCTTAGTAATGTGAGGCTTGCAAGGTGTTACAATCGGGTGATAGCTTATCTCTAGTCTCGAGTGAGCTTCGTAATCAGCAACAAGTTCGTCTAGAAAATTTTTCCGCTCGATTTCTCGGATTTGCTTAAGGCGGTTTATTTAAGATTTATTCGATATTTCAGTGTCCACACCCTGTATGACTTCACTGCTGCTTGCTTCGTACGTAATTTCTATTAATAAATATGGTATCTCTTCGTTAGAGAGGGTCGCGCAATCTGCCTTTGTACTGTCTGAATGGTCTTTATACTTCGCTGTTTGTTCACTTAAGGGTCCCTGAAAACCTATTATTTTTTCTTGGTTAAGGAAAATACCTTCGTTATCTTTTGTGGATTTGATGCTAGAGACTCCAACATTTTGCTTGTTATACGATTCACTCGCTGTTACCGTTAAAGGACAATTCGTTTTATTAGAATTTAAATTTCTATTCCTTTCTTGCCTCGAGTAGTCGTTATATACTGCAATTGTGTCGTCGCAATGTTTCTTATATCCTGTTATTTCTCTTCCTTCGAGAGGGATATTCCTATTATCGCTTTCTATTTCAATGTCAAAGACTCTAGAATTTTGCTCGTTATACGATTTGTACGCAATTATTGGAACTTGGTACTGTTCTTTGAGATTCATCGTTTTATTCTCTGCGCTTGAATTTTCCTTCCTGCTGTATGGGTTTTCGGCATGGATAAATGATTCGGTTCGATAGTGGTAGGGTAATTATCAAAATAAGTAAGTAGTACGTGTAGTTATGTCTGCAATTCGTGAGTGAGCCTTGCTCGTCTTGACCTCACTTACGCGAGGAGCTAAAACATAGGATTTCTCTTACTAGTGTAATGTGATTTGTGAACGAGCCTTGCTAGCCTTAACCCCACTTACGCGAGGAGCTAAAACATAGGATTTCTCCCACTAGTGTAATGTGTTTCATGATGATTGTGTTGTTAGTGATACGTGCACGGGCAAATCTGGTTACCCATGTGTTAGGTTGAAAAGTGGATAGTTGAGGAAGGATTTTTAGAACGCTGTCTGCTGGTGAAAGCGAAACCGTATTCTAAAGGTCTATAGCAGAAAGAGTAACACGTGCAGATGGAGGCGTAATGTTATGCGAGATGAATGGAGGTGACCGATGCTAGTGATCGCTCGAGAGGATTGTTAAGATAAGCAACGTAGGAGTAAATAACAGAACTGTTTGTAATTCTACTAATATTTCAGAATTGTATGCCCACTGTTTTAACGCCTGGTAGTTTGACAGAATTTATGTAAATGATAGTACAAAGAAGTTAATGTTACGGAGCGAATCGTATAGAAACAACACAAGAAGTCTGGTGGTTGCCTGGTTAAAACAAATATAATATTACAGTTCGGTCGAACAAATGATTTAAAGGTGCCCAGGTACCAACGATTGGTATCAGTTACCAATGGTCGCTCGCGTCAATCGTCTTTCTTGCATGTGTCTCGGGCGGGCATGAAGGTAAAAGGGATAGAGGAGACCGGGCCGAGTCGATCGAGTGGTCGTGTGACTAAAAAACAAACAGTCGTTTTTGTTTTTTCTGTGCGTTTCCCAGAGAACCGAATAAATAAAAAGAAATAATCAGTGTAACACCATCGTTACTCGGGTCTAGTGTGATTTCATTCTGTAAAACCCGTTATAATTGTATTTTCGTTTGTAAAACCCGTTCTAATTGTGTTTTCGTCTGCAAAACCCGTTCCAATTGTCTACATCCTGGATATCGGAATACTAGCCCGTAAGTACACTGACCAATGCGGTACGTCCCGCAAAATACACCAACACGGCCCGATTATACCAGCAAGCAAGCGCAACGTTTGACAATAGGTCGTCTGCCGATTTATTTACACATTTACACATTCACACATTCATCTGTAACAACCGGTCAAGTATACCTAACCAGACGGTGATACCTACTCACAAGCCCAATGCTTACGAAGTCGCCAGCGACTTATGCACACGATAATCATATAGCATGAAATAATTGAATCTAACCAGACGGTGATACTTACTCACAAGTGCAATGCTTACGAAGTCGCCAGCGACTTATACACACGAAAAACATATGGCATGACAAATTTGAATACACAATACGTAGACATAGATAACCTCTTGTCGACTGTAGATTGTCATCTTCACGATGACAATCACGCACAATATATTCGATAAAACAAACAGATTGTATATATCTATTGTAAACTTCATTCTTTGCGAGGGGTTTTTTCTCTGAGGTTCACACCTCATAGATTTTCCTCTCTGAGCCTTAAATAAACGTAGAATTGTATGGCTCAAGGGATGTGTTTGATTTATTTTTCCTACCCCTTCAATCCTCGTCTTATAAGGTCATAATCAATTTTAATGTTAACATACTTTTTTCACGAGATTAAATACGCGGCTTCTTTTTCGTTGAAGAGTATCTATAATTAATATTCGGGGAAGCTATTTTCCTTGTAGTTCTCCTCACGTATGTTTTAGCAATTATTCTTTCTTGCTGCTTTATTCGTTCTAAGCCGAGTTAATTTAAAAAAATTTCTGCCGTGACTTCTTCAATGAGTTCTTGCGCGAGAACCTCGAGTTCCCTTATTCGCACTTGAAGTACCAATAATTTTTCCAATGGTCCCATGTAATGGAGTTCAACTTATGAATATATATATATAGTATATATCAACGTATGCGTCTTTCAATACAAATTCTATCCTCTCTTTTTTTTTATTCACCAGTCATTATCCAATATTAGTTTCCACATTTGATTTCCACAGGGTCAATTTACTTACGAAGAAGGCTCACCGAATAACTTGAATAATAGCGGGTACTCTTCTAAAAAGATGATAAATTTTTATGAAATAACTTGGCTCGTTAAAATTCAATAAAAAGTAAAAAAAATCAATTTCTTTGAAATAAATCAACTCTCAAAAATGCAATAAAAAGGGAAAGGTTAGATTTTATGAATTAAATCGTTTTATAAAAACTCAGTAGTAAAGAATGATAGTTTTTCATGAAGTGGATCGAATCGTTAAAATTCAATAAAAAGTAAAAAATCAATTTTTCTGAAATAAATCAACTCTCGAAGATGCGGTAAAAAGGGAAAAGGTTGGATTTTATGAATTAAATCGTTTTACAATACTCAGTAGTAAATGATGATAAATTTTCATGAAATGGATTCAATCGTTAAAATTCAATAAAAAGTAGAAGAATCAATTTCTTTGAAATAAATCAACTCTCGAAGATGCGATAAAAAGGGAAAAGGTGGATTTCATGAATTAAATCGTTCTATAAAAACTTAAATAGCAATGGATGATAATTTTTCATGAAATGGATTGAATCGTTAAAGTTCAATAAAAAGTAAAAAATCAATTTCTTTGAAATAATCAATTCTCAAAAATGCGGTAAAAAGGGAGAAGGTGGATTTTATGAATTAAAATCGTTCTATAAAAACTCAGTAGTAAATGATAATAAATTTTCATGAAATGGATTCAGTCGTTGAAATTCAATAAAAAGTAAAAAATCGATTTCTTTGAAATAAATCAACTCTCGAAGATGCGGTAGAAAGGGAAAAGGTGAATTTTATGAATTAAATCGTTCTATAAAAACTTAAATAGCAATGGATAATAATTTTTCATGAAATGGATTGAATCGTTAAAGTTCAATAAAAAGTAAAAAATCAATTTCTTTGAAATAATCAATTCTCAAAAATACGGTAAAAAGGGAGAAGGTGGATTTTATGAATTAAAATCTTTCTATAAAAACTCAGTAGTAAATGATAATAAATTTTCATGAAATGGATTGAGTCGTTAAAATTCAATAAAAAGTAAAAAATCGATTTCTTTGAAATAAATCAACTCTCGAAGATGCGGTAGAAAGGGAAAAGGTGGATTTTATGAATTAAATCGTTCTATAAAAACTCAGTAGTAACTGATGATATCAGGAGTACAAATTGAAAATGCGGGATTTTTTTCTATTTTTGAACGTTTATTCTGAAAAAATGGTAACAAATGAATTATTCAAAGTATTGTCCATCGCTAGCCACAACTTTTTCCCATCTTTCTGGCAATTTACGGATACCGTCGCGAAAAAATTCGGCCGGCTTGGCTGCTATCCAGTCATCGACCCATTTTTGGGCTTCTTCGTAAGAATGGAAGCGCTGGTCAGCTAGGCCATGTGTCATCGATCGGAAAAGGTGGTAATCGGAAGGAGCAATATCTGGGCTATACGGCGGGTGGGGTAAGACTTCCCATTTCAGCGTTTGTAGGTATGTTTTGACCGGCGCTGCAACATGTGGCCGAGCGTTGTCATGTTGCAAAATTACTTTGTCGTGTCTTTGCTCGTATTGTGGCCGTTTTTCTTTGAGTGCGCGGCTCAAACGCATCAATTGAGTTCGGTATAGTGCTCCTGTGATGGTTTCGTTCGATTTCAATAGCTCATAATACACCACACCCAGCTGGTCCCACCAAATACAGAGCATGAGCTTGGCGCCGTGAATATTTGGTTTGGCCGTCGATGATGATGCATGGCCGGGGTAACCATATGATTTTTTGCGCTTCGGGTTATCGTAATGGATCCACTTTTCATCACCAGTGACAATGCGATGCAAAAAACCCTTCCGTTTTTGCCGTTCGAGCAGCAGTTCGCATGCAAAAAAACGGCGCTCGACGTCTCTCGGCTTCAGCTCATACGGCACCCAATGTCCTTGCTTTTGGATCATTCCGAGGGCTTTTATACGATGGGAAATGGCTTGTTGTGTCACTCCCAATGAATCTGCGAGCTCTTGTTGAGTTTGACACGAGTCTTCATTGAGTATTGCCTCCAATTCAGCATTCTCAAACTTTTTCACTTGGCCCGGCCGCTCTTTGTCCTCAACGTCAAAATCACCACTTCTAAACCGCACAAACCATCTCTCGCACGTTGAAACCGATGGAACATGACTCGGATAAGCCTCGGAGACCAATCGATGTGCTTCAGCAGCACTTTTCTTCAAATTAAAGAAGTAAATTAAAACTTCCCGCAAATGCTGTTTTGTTGGCACGAAACTCGACATATTGAGAGCTCAAAAAAACTATGAATTTGACACTGCGACAAATTGACACATACTGAGAATTAAAGCTATAAGACGTAGCTTTGACATGAACATAGTCACAGTACTGCCTGATGCGTATAGCGTTAGTAACGCCATCTGTTATCAAACCCGCATTTTCAATTTGTACCCCTGATAAATTTTCATGAAATGGATTGAATCGTTAAAATTCAATAAAACGTAAAAAATCAATTTCTTTGAAATAAATCAATTCTCAAAAATGCGGTAAAAAGGGAAAGGTTGGATTTTATGAATTAAAATCGTTCTATAAAAACTCAGTAGTAAATGATAATAAATTTTCATGAAATGGATTGAGTCGTTAAAATTCAATAAAAAGTAAAAAGTCAATTTGTTTGAAATAAATCAACTCTCGAAGTTGCGGTAAAAAGGGAAAAGGTGGATTTTATGAATTAAATCGTTCTATAAAAACTCAGTAGTAACTGATGATCAATTTTCATGAAATGGATTGAATCGTTAAAATTCGATTAAAAGTAAAAAATCAATTTCTCTGAAATAAATCGATTCTCAAAACTGCGGTAAAAAGGGGAAAGGTGGATTTTATGAATGAAATCGTTTTACAAAATTCAGTAGAAAGGAGGGATTAATTTTCGTGAAATGAATTGAATCACTAAAACTCAATAAAAATAAAAAAATCGATTTTCGAGGATTAAATCGGCTTACAAAACCACGGTAAAAAGGGAAAAGTAAAAAATATTTTTTTTTCAGTTCATTTTTTTAACAATATTAGTTTGAACCAAACTAACACTCTAATATCCTGGACGAGCCCCTAGAATTTGTTACGTTAAAATCGCGGCCTGTCTTACGAACCCACGAATTTAACATAGATGCACGTTTCGGTGTATATTTTCCGTGCTCTGGTCAAGGAGAATAAGTCCTCCCTTTACCACACCCGACGAGAAAATACCGAAGACGCAAGCCCGTTTTTGATTCTAACCTCGCGGAAAATTACTCGGGATAGGGCTGGAGTGCGTTTTGATCTTGGTTGGGGATAATCACTTCACGAATAATGGGGTGGGACTTGAATGACAATTTTACGCGGAGCAAGATTTCACTTTAATTGGTAAAAGTAAATTGTACTTACGGTTGTTTGTTGATGTGGTTCTTGCTGTTGAACGTTGGTTGGACGTAGATAGGTGTAGTTGGACAAACTCAAATCGAACGTATGCGTTGGTGCCTATTAATAATTATTTATTGAAATAAAACTACATGAGTAGTCAAATGTTGCACGTTCAATATTCCCGATTTCGCACGCGTTAATAATTATGAGTACTGTACTCGTACTCTGTACTACTTGAAACTATACTTTGTGAAATTGAGCCGCGGTGAAAAACTATTGAAGTGTACTACTTGGTCTCCATGAAACTGTCTAACTCCTACGGACTATTGACTTACTGCCGGCGACTGATTGACTGCCTGGCGAGTGAGTAGCCCTTTACTCCCCGTGAAACTGTGTCTCCGGGCGATTTTCGCGGCCTTTTATAGGGCTCCTGAGGGTCGAAAATTCTTGTTGTCAAGAATAATTGATAATTGTAATTATAATTGATAAATAATAATTGTGCGTGATTTCATCATCTTTGTAAAGAGAGAGAGCGAGAGAGAGAGAGAGAGAGAGAGAGAGAGAGAGAGAGAGAGAGAGAGAGAGAGAGAGAGAGAGAGAGAGAGAGAGAGAGAGAGAGAGAGAGAGAGAGAGAGAGAGAGAGAGAGAGAGAGAGAGAGAGAGAGAGAGAGAGAGAGAGAGAGAGAGAGAGAGAGAGAGAGAGAGAGAGAGAGAGAGAGAGAGAGAGAGAGAGAGAGAGAGACTTCAGGCAAGAGCGAGAAGAAAGGGTGCGGTCGCCTGGTCACGTGATAGCGTTCCCTCCAACCGCTCCCCTATGACCAACAACGCCCCGACGGCGACTAGCCGAACCCCTGGTCTAGGATTGAGGGTAAGGCTGCGCTGAATCATAGATCCATAAATGGCAGTCGATAACCGGGTCTACGCAGTAGATCCCATGTTTTGAAAGTTTGTCTTTTGACCGGGAGCGCTGAAAAATTCCATCTTTACAAGATTAATTTTCCCGGGAGACGGTCGGTAGAGCCGCGTCTTCATCCTGTTCCGATCTCCGTCGCTAAAATCACTCTCCTCTCCTCTTAAGAAGTTCGAAAATAAAATAAAAATGTGAAAAGTTACTTTTACTGTAGCAAAACTAAAACAGAAGAACTTTAACGTAATCGAAATAAAAATATATAAATGCGACGTTACGTCAGGACGTAACACACCATACCGTCTACGGCGAAACTGTCGAAGCTACGAGTGGAACACACAACCCCTTTAATCACTCAAGTCTAAAGTATGTAGTAAATACTGCATTATGTTTCTTGGTTTTCGTGGCTCGTGATTAAACTGTGGATGCTTTTATTGAACTGTATTTTACGACAAACAGGCTAAAAAATGATCGCATAGCTGCATAATACTACAAACGATTAAAATATTCAAACCGTAAAAAGAAACGTATGAAAAATGTAAAATACAATAATATAAAGAGCTACGGATGTAATAGAAATACCTGTATACAAACTGGTACAGAACGATTTGGATACTACTTATAAAGTACTATGAATAAATTCTACACTTTGTATTTTTTGTCTCATTATTATTCGCAAATTTCCCCACCCTACGCCGCGTTTTCCGCGATGACACACACCTGATGCCTATATATAACTAGAAGCGTATCGTTGAAATAAGAATACAGTTGACATTGGAGGATGCGCTAGCCAGTATTTGTATACCATGAGCAAAACACCTGTGGATACCCTTACAAGGTGTATGCATAAGTTTTTTCCGGTTTGACTAAGAGATGGCGCCAGCGAAAAGTACGCAGCGTATTAATTTAACACATACGTCATTTTGTTCGTCTGACATTAACCTACAAACACACACAAGTTGAGTCCGCCAAAAACTAGCGTCTTTGTTTTATCGTTCAGTGATCATGTCGAGTTTTGTGCCTGAAAAAGAACATTTGCGGCACGCATTGCTTTTCTTATTTAATCAAAAGAAAAAGGCTGCTGAAAGTCAACGTTTGCTGGTAGAAACATATGGTGAACACGCTCCATCGATTAGAACATGTGAGACATGGTTTCGACAATTTAAAAGTGCCAATTTCAATGTGAAAGACAGTGAGCGCTCTGGTAGACCGCAAAAATGCGAAGACGAGCAATTGCAGGAGTTATTGGATGATGACCCAACTCAAACTCAACGGCAGATAGCAGAAGCATTACATGTGTCACAAGAAACAATCAGCAGACGTTTACGAGTAATGGGGAAGATCAATAAACTCGGTAAATGGGTCCCACACGATTTGAATGAACGTCAAATAGAAAATCGCAAAGTCACTTGTGAAGTGCTGCTTCAACGCCACGAAAGGAAATCATTTTTGCATCGAATTGTGACGGGTGACGAAAAATGGATTTATTTTGAAAACCCGAAGCGGACAAAATCGTGGCTTTCACCTGGCGAAGCCGGTCCTTCAACACCAAGGCCAAATCGCTTCGGCAAGAAGACCATGCTCTGTGTCTGGTGGGACCAGAGCGGTATTGTGTATTATGAACTCTTGAAGCCCGGCGAAACCGTTAATACACAACGCTATCGCCAACAAATTATTAATTTAAACCACGCATTAATCGAAAGACGACCGGAATGGGCCAGAAGACATGGTAAAGTGATTTTGTTACACGACAATGCGCCGTCTCACACAGCAAAAGCAGTGAAAGACACCTTGAAATCGCTTGGATGGGACATCCTGCCGCACCCGCCGTATTCGCCAGACCTGGCGCAATCTGACTATCACCTCTTCGCATCAATGGGGCACGCGCTCCCAGAGCAGCACTTCAGCAATTTCGAGGAAGTTGGAAAATGGCTCGACGAATGGTTTGCCGCAAAAGACAAGCAGTTTTTCTGGCATGGTATTCATAAGTTACCTGAAAGATGGGCGAAATGTGTAGAAGCCGATGGCCAATATTTTGAATAAAACAAAAATTAATTTCCCTTGAAAATTACGTGTTTTTTTACCAAAAAACTGGAAAAAACTTATGCATACACCTGGTATTTCCATTATGACACGTGCGCGCTGTAAGTACAGTGGCATGTCCAACTATAGAGAACTCGCAGAAGTAGTATCTACTATAAGAGTGGTGGAAGACTATTGAAAGAACGAACGATAATGGATCCCATTGACAGTATACTCGTGATCGTCTGCTCCAAAGATCTTTGGAAACTCACTAAACAGGAGCTCGAGTATATCCCGAAACCCCTGCCGTTGAAACATTGGGAAGCAAAAATATCTATTCTGTGGGGCAAACTACATGAACACCTCAAGAATGACCCCGAGGTTTCCACGTACCTGCCGTGCCGTTTACATCACAACACACTAGGTTCGAGAACGCATATCGACAGTCCAGCACCACCTGGCGGGAACTGTACAGGATGTAATTATAAATCATCAGTTCCGCGAAAATGAAACAAGCATTTCTTATATGTCTGACAATCTTATTAAATAAACAAAACAGTTTTTATCAAACTTCAAATAATTCCACGTGTTTTTACTTACCATAATTATTTTAGCTGCTTTTAAAGTTTCGAAAGATTTAATTTTTAGTTAGTGTCAAATAGTAAAAAGCAAAACCTCGGATGTGTAGGACACAAATCTGTTTATCGGTGATAGGACACGACCGGACGCAAATCTTTTTCCGATGACAAGTTACAACTTTTTTTTCGATGTTAGGGTCCAATTTGTGGTATCGCATGTAGAACCCAATCTACTTATCGATAGCCGCACCAAATCTACACTACAGACTGACGAATAGTTGCTCTGTTTTACCTGCTGTCGGTAATATACTTCCTGCGGATTATTTACTATAGATGGCGCATCGGCAACAACCTACGGTTTAGCGTCCAACAAATAGCGCACGTGTCGCGTAGGTGGCGCGTTAGTCGGGGGCTTAGGGTGGAGCGACCAATCAGGTGCAGGGCAGAGTTAGGGTAACGAGGTGGGGAACCAATCACAAGCCAGTAGGGTGAGGGGAGGCCACGCTTACAAGTCTTGCGATCTTGAGCCTATTCTACTTAGATATTAGAAATTTTTTTAATTTTCTCTGTGGTTTCCTCCAAACTTCCAATATTTAAGAAGATCAGAATGTCTAACAAATAAAATTGAGTGCTCTCTGAATAAGTCTACTATGAGCGGGATTAAGACTGTTTATTAATCGACTAAAGGTGGTGAGCGTCCGTCCTGTGATGCCTTTGACCGATCTGCGAATGTATTGAAACACAATGAAAACTCACTCGAGGCAAGAGGAGAATAAACCAGACACCGAGATGTTATCTTGAGGAAGCGGTTCGCTACCTTCCTCGTTTATTTTACATGGATACAAAAGTTTCAAAAATACCAGTCGAGCGCACTAACAGTGCAAATTAACTACAAACATAATTTGTATTGGAAAAACATCCAGAATGGAATTTTAAATGAATGCAAATAATTGAACATGAATAAAACAAATGGAATTTGAATTGTTGTTGAGCAGCACACAATCATAGCGATTGTGTGCTGAGTGAGTACATGATTGAGCGGTGCCTGCAGCGTAGTGACAGCTACGCCACATGAACCGCTCAGATTGGTGAGTGCAAAATATAAAAATAAACTAACAAATGGAATTTAGAATGATACTGAGAGCAGCACACAATTATATCAATTGTGCGCTGAATATGAATTTGAGGCAGCGGTGTGTGCAGCGTAGCAACAGCCACGCAGCACGACACGCCGATGCCTTGAGTGCGAACCGTTGTGTGTAATTCACTGCAATCACTTAACACTGTATTGCTAAGTGATTGCAGCGAATTAATGAGAGTTTACAGTAGCCCTGGTCTGAATGCAGTGAGTTTGTGTGCGACCTGCGAAGCAATCAGTGCTGCACAGCACACCGCAACCAGATATTGAGGCTATCTGGTTGAGCAAAATTACATTCACTGCATTCTCCCAGCAGATTTACTGGGGGAAAATACAGTGAATGTGCAGCACATGCTTAATTATATTAATTAAGCCGGCAAAAATACATGAGGAGAACGTGGTACAGCATGCGCTGCAACGCACGCCACAGGTGAGACCCAGTGAGGATGCACCAATTTCTCCTCTCCGGCAGTGAATTGACGACGTAATTATGTCAGAGCACTCTTACCTTGAGCAATGAGTCCTGATGGGCGTGAAGGTGAGCGATTCCGATGTATGATTGTCCGAGAAAAAGTTTGGAAGTTCGATGGATGCGCGTGCTGTCCAGAGGATGTGTGTCGCAAAAGTGCCAAATTCTCAAGATGGCTGCGAGTACGAAAGGTTCGTTGGGCGCTGGAGTCAATTGAGCGAGACAGCCGGTGAGCGAAACCGAAGTCAAGCGAGAGAGACACCCTCTCGCTTGACGCGGCGTGCCAGTGAGGCACAGCCTCGGCTTCGCGAAGCCCTTGCTTCGGCTGTCTTCGCCCCAACCGAACACCGAGTAGCAAGGCAGCGCAACAGGTAGGCGCACGACGATTATCGATCGCCGTGCGCCAGCTGATTCTCCAACAAAGACAATAAATACAATATACGCACGGAAATCCTCCTTTTCCCCTACAATTCTCTAAGCATGCAGTAGACGAAGAAATCGGTATTCCTCAACAAATAAATCGTATTTCCTCTGGAAAATTTTCGAAATCTGGATTATTCGAGGAAATCAAAGCTTTTCGCCAACAAACCCGTGTTGTCTCTAAACAAGTCTACTTGTAATGCGGAATAGACGATCCGGAAAACAAGCATATGATTCGGAGTTTCACAGAATCAAAATGTATTATATCTGCAATAGTCCGTGACTGAAACACGTGGACGTTGGAAACCTAAAGTAATGTTCTATGAAAAATTTTAATAGAGAATTTCGCAGAAAGTACTGAATTTTTCTGTGATAAATTGTGCGTGATGAATGTTATCTCAAGGAAATTGCAGAGGTATTGAGCAAGTAGTAGAGAAACTCAGAGAAAAATATTTGAAAATTTGCGAAGATCTCAGACGCGGCCCGGCTAGAGTTTTTCAGACTCTTTTTGAGAGACTTAAGTTATAATTCGTAAGTCATCATTTTTATCGTGAAAACTGTAATCGTTTTTCTAATAGAATTGGGCGACCTCTATACTCCATATGCTGGTCCACCACACTATTTTCTCCACAAACCCTAGTCTACATATTTATTCTCCTACACAAATCGAATGTCAACCCTTATTTTCCACCAAATCTCAATTTTATACATTACGGTTATGTAAACTCATTTTAGTACATTTTAGTACATTTTAGTACTCTGCTTCTGTAAACTCATTTTAGTAGACACCCTGATTGTGCACGTACCCGATAACTACGATGGATCAGGGTGTTTAATAACGGGACTGCGGACTACCGGGTTGAGTAATAAAATTAATCTATAGGGGTTTGTGTTACAGGAATGTGCGTAACCGTAATGCGTAAATGAGAGATTTGGTGGAACACAAATGTAGAGATTCGATATAAACAGGAAAACCAGTGAGTTGGACCGACTTTATGAACAAACAATTGCGGCAAATCCACATGTGGAAAATAAAGTAGCTGTTAAATAAGTTTGCCGAAATAAGGGTCTTATTGCATCTTGGCATTAGTCGGAAAAGTAGGGTAGAAATACATTTCTCGAGACGCAAACTCGTCTGTTGATATAAATATCTGAAAAGATAGAAGGAACAATGTTTATAAATTAATAAAAGTAAAAAATAATTGCAGATCGTAACGAAAATTTTACGATATTTATTTGCGGCGAAACGTTTTTTCCCAGATTATAGAGAATATTATTAATATATTACGCTCGTGTAGCAAATTGCGTCTATCTTCAAATGCAACATCTACATTCATATATAGTTTAATTTCTAGAAAACTGTACCGATGCTCTGTGCGTTTACTGGATCCGCAAGACTCAAAGCACGCAATACAATGATTCAGGTCCCTCGCATATGCAAAATGATATCTGGTGGCTGACTAATAATAACATTTTACAACACACTCGATTTTATACACATAACGATCCTTAATTTCATTCCTTTAAATTCATGTAAAGGGTGTCCCAACAAGAGCGCCGGATTTAAATTTGCCGCCATTTTGTTAATACGAATTGTACGGTGATTTTTTTTTTACATTTGTCACGTACAGAACACGTGATTTAAGAATATGGAGAAGTATTCAAACCAACAACGTTTAATTATTGTAAAAACACATTACGAAAATGGTGAAAGTTTTGCGAAAACAGTTCGCCAATTACGTCAAGTTTTTGGTCGCAATAATGCGCCAAATGAATCGACAGTGAGGCGTTTAATTACAAAATTTAAGACCAAATTTACGCTGATGGATCAGAAGATCATTGTTCGTCGTCGTCCTTGTCGGTCACTCGAAAATATAGCCACAGTAACGGAATCTGTGGCCGAGAATCCAGGAACTTCCATTCGGCATCGTGGTCAACAATTAAACATTTTCAGTAGCACTATGCAACGAATTTTGGTAAAAGATCTGCATTTGCATGCGTACAATGTTCAATTGGTGCAAGAAATCAAACCAAGGGACCATGCGCAGCGCCGTGAATTTGCTGATTGGGTGTTGGAACATCATCAAATTAATGCGGATTGTTGACCACGATGCCGAATGGAAGTTCCTGGATTCTCCGTCACAGATTCCGTTACTGTGGCTATATTTTCGAGTGACCGACAAGGACGACGACGAACAATGATCTTCTGATCCATCAGCGTAAATTTGGTTTCAAATTTTGTAACTAACGCCCACTGTCGATTCATTTGGCGCATTATTGCGACCAAAAACTTGACGTAATTGGCGAACTGTTTTCGCAAAACTTTCACCATTTTTGTAATGTGTTTTTACAATAATTAAACGTTGTTGGTTTGAATACTTCTCTATATTCTTAAATCGCGTCGTCTGTACGTGACAAATGTAAAAAAAAATCACCGTACAACTCGTATTAGCAAAATGGCGGCAAATTTAAATCCGGCGCTCTTGCTGGGACACCCTTTATTAATCGAATTCGTCGTATTCGTCGAATACGATAAAGGCAAGGCATTTCTTACTTCAAGAAATCCTAGAGGCTATTCTCAGTGTATTACCATAATTGTCCTCTTCTAATGTAACGCAGTCTTGCAAATACCCAAGGCTCACGACCGTTTTCTTGTACTTGTGATTCGTTGTCTTCTTCGTATGATACATATCGGTTTTGTCGATCATTCAGCAATAATGGGCATATCTAAGTTGTGAGTATCGTCGAAAGTCTTGAAGAAGAAAAAAGGGCATATCTAAGTTGTGAGTATCGTCGAAAGTCTTGAAGAAGTCCTGGCAAATACGGATATAAAACGATAATAAAAATAAGAGACTACGAGAGATGAACTACTGATGGCTGTTGTTAATTATGCTAATTATGGCTGTTACTTTCACAATACGATGCATAGATAATAAAAGATGAAATATGAAATAAAGGATAAGAATATTTATAGCAAAATGTTAGCCAACAATTAACAAAAGAAGCTAGAAGTATAACATGAATAACATATTTGTATCGTTTAATACATGTGGAGAGAGACGCAAGGTCAATTGTGCACTTAAATAAACAATAAGAGTTTGTTAAGCAGACACTTTACGACCAATTAAGTACACGTTGCTAGATATAAATAGAACCGTTCGGAGGATTGATAATTTAAGGTTCTACTTTAAACAAAGATCGAAAACATTTTTATTTTGTTGTGTAATAATGCGTGTCATATTTTAATTTTATCGATTTTCAAGATCCGTTGCATTGTTCATGCAGGGACTGCCGTTGACAGCCGGCAAAAAATACATACGTAGATAGAAGAAAAGTGGGATTATTTATAATCAGGACAATACGGATCGTCTTTATTTAAAAATGCTGGTGGGTATTTTATCGTTTGCTGATGATGATCAGCCGCATGATGACATCCGATATACTCTCTCATTTTGCGACCTCGTTGTCGATGCGACTACTGCGGATTCCGGTTTTGCCTGTCCATGGGTAAATATCCGGACAGACTTGGCATGTCTTCATATATCTTACGCCACTCTTATGCCACAGATTGCAGACCTTCGCATTGTTGCATTTCTTCGGCCTGCCCTGTAAGCGTCAAAAAGATGGAAAACAACGTTATACCGGATACAACATTGTATCATAATATTTCAGTGGACCGCAGAATATGAGACGCCTAGAAAGTATATTATAATGCAGTGTTTATGTACATTGTTTCAATCTCGAAATCTCCACAATAAATCTAACGAATTTGTGTATACTTCCTTTTTAAGTGAAGATGATATTACTTTGATTAGCCCCCCCCCCCCCCAACCCCTAGACTGGTTAAGCCAACACTACATTGAAAAATTGGCCTGTTTGTCATATCAGTATGCAACAACAACAACAACAACAACAGCAGCAGCAGCAGCAACAGCAACGGCAACAGCAACAGCAACAGCAACAGCAACAGCAACAGCAATAATAACAAAGTACATTGTTATGTCCTTGTACTGTATCGAGAAGAGTTCTCGTTACCCGTTTTGTTATGCCGGTCATTCAAGTACTGAGATGCATATTCGAAAAACTAATATTTTAACGTTGCTGTTGGAATCGTTTGCCAATAAAGAGTGAAAACCCGCGTTAATACAGTAGATATACGAAAATGTTTAAATACAACAGATTGAATGAGTTTATTGTAATGTATTAGCAGAAGGCTAATTAATTGTCGAATGAATAATACAGTTCGTTTACAGTTTGTGCCCGTTCTCGAGTCTACATGATAAGAAAACCGTTCGAGTCAAGATTCAAAAGAAGACTTCAATATTTTAGGTAAGTTTGACCCGAGATGAACCGTCCAGTTCAAGATTCAAAGATGATTTTAATATTTTGGGCGAGTCAACCGTTCAGGTTGATGTAAAGACCTACCATACAAGAGGACCTCCTGGTACGTGGAACCCCGATGCGGACCAAATTTTTTTTACAGGTAGGTCGCACCCAGAGGTGCAATAGGTGCAAGTAATAGGATGGGCTTCTCAGCCGTTTTCGAGATATAAAATATTTAAAATTTCTGAGCGTTCATATACTCTCTGCGTTAAATCATATTCAACAAGGGCGCGTAGCGTAGTCGGCAATGTCTCCGTTTCGCTGGATCGCCGGATCGAATCTCGGCGCGGACTTTAAAAAAAAAAAAATATTATTATTAATATTATTAAATAGTTTCTACGGCAACTACTATGTGATTATATTAATATTTCCGTAAAGGAATGAATAATAAATAAATAAATAAATAAATAAAGACTGTATCAAAAATCAATCTATTGTTCACCATCAACTGTTTTCTCCGATATTTTGCGACATGTTACAATACGCTTGGTTCGCTGCCAAATTATATGACCACAGCAGATCTTTCCTAAACGTTAACGACGTTTGCTTCGCGATTGACGTCTTAAAAAATCCTTGCGGATGCGGAAACTCAGCATTAAAATAATAATTATTTTCCATGTTTTTATGATCAGTACCACCGTAGTTCTTGTAGTTGTGATAACCAATGAAAAGTTAATAAAAGGATTGGTTATTCTTTTTAACTCGCGTATTCATTTGTCACAATTCTTTCCCTACCTTTGAACCAAAAAATAAATAAATAAAAAAAGCTGCTCGTTTTTCTTATAACACTAAAATGATCCAGAATAAAAAATATTTATTCATTCCTTTACGGAAATATTAATATAATCGCATAGCAGTTGCCGTAGAAATGATTTAATAATAATAATAATAATAATAATAATAATAATAATAATAATAATAATAATAATAATAATAATAATAATAATAATAATAATAATAATAATAATAATAATAATAATAATAATAATAATAATAATAATAATAATAATAATAATAATAATAATAATAATAATAATAATAATAATAATAATAATAATAATAATAATAATAATAATAATAATAATAATAATAATAATAATAATAATAATAATAATAATAATAATAATAATAATAATAATAATAATAATAATAATAATAATAATAATAATAATAATAATAATAATAATAATAATAATAATAATAATAATAATAATAATAATAATAATAATAATAATAATAATAATAATAATAATAATAATAATAATAATAATAATAATAATAATAATATAAAAAGTCGGCGCCGGGATTCGATCCGGCGATCCAGCGCTTACGAAGGGGAGACATTGCCGACTATGGTACACGCCCTTGTTGAATATGTTTTAATGCAGAGAGTATATGAACGCTCGGAAATTTTAAATATTTTATATCTCGAAAACGGCTGAGAAGCGCATTCTATTACTTGCACCTATTGCACCCCTGGGTACGACCTACCTGTAAAAAAAATTTGGTCCGAATCGGTGTTTCACGTACCTGGAGGTCCCCTTATTAGACTAATTATCGTAAATGCTGTTAATAGTAATTTCATTTGCGATCACTGAGTTTGCATTCATTGTTCTGCGTTGCTCAATTATCCGTAGTTAGGAACGTCGATCGCTTAGCGGGTTGACTAATGTCGATTGGCCCCTTTTTTCTCCTTCTATTGTACGTTTTTAAGATTTAACGTCTAACAAAGTTTAGGGTGGGGCTCTGTGTGGACCTCTATATTTTCATGACACAACATAATAAGTCGATCAATCAACAGTACTAGAACATTTAATAAAATACTGGATATTATGATAAAAGGTATTCCGCACATAAAAGCAAATCAACATATCACGAGGAAGTGCAAAAGTGTCTCAGGTTTAGTGACAATAATGTGGTGGTTGTCGAAAACTTTGGCGAATATCAGTCTTGATCATTCAGGAAAAACTGCGAATCCAAGCGACTATCGCTGCATTGTTAACGCTCACAAAAAAATTAAAGAGGAATGGTTCGGGAGTCCCCGAAAGTAGAGTGAGACGGGTAGAAATGGAACCAGTCGTTAATTCGCGAAACTGAATGGGACTGGTGGTAAATCTACGACCAAAAGACCTCACTAATTTCCTGGTGGATGAACCGACCCTCATTATCGAGAGGCTGAATGACACATTGAAAACAGAGAGCCATTTAAAAGAGAACGTTACGTTAACTTCCAATTTCCACCTCGTAAATTATGTGTACATCATTGAGGAGGAAAGTAATGAATACAGACACCTGATGTTTTTGGTCGATAATAGCTGCTTGTTTATACGTAAAAAGTGTTAATCCAAATGATTGAATTGGACGTCTATCGACGTCTACGTGTTAGAAAGTGGAAAAAACATCACAGTATAATAGTGCCTGTACATCTCCATGCACACAAATCCGATATACCGACAATAAATCTTCGCATGTGGGAATGTGTTAATACTAATGGTGAATCAGATGACGATGACTCTTGATGATTGTGAACTTTACACACCAGTTCAACACCAGTTTATCTAAGCGCTATCGATTGGATAAAAATAGTCTTTCGATTGGTGAGCGATTAAATATAAAAATACGGTCATTGTACATGGTTATGCGGCAGGATTGTGTACCACTTCCAAGTGGAAGTCACCCTCAATAAGAATTACCTCGAAATTTCCCAGAAAAAATGACAGTGATCTCGAACTTTTACGCATCCAACAATGAACGACTGTGCGCAAATGTGAAAAATTTCGGCAAAATAGAATTGTTTAAATTTGTCAGTCGTCAGTCTTCCCATCGGCACGATTTCTTAAATTTAAGTATCGAGAATTATGGCTAATTTATCTAATTTCTGCATAAACCATTTCATACTATCTTTTCCTCGATAACTCTTATATAGCGATTGAATCGTCAAATGAATAATTGAAATAGTATCTGATACTGTGATACGTGTGTCTTTGATTACTTTGTGGCGTGACAATAGGCTTAAGAAGACATTCGAGATCTGCGTAAAGTACGAATGGTACGTTCTCTTTATAGCGATAATTCTGATATTTTAGAATTTGCTCCAGCTTCGGCAATCTTATTCTACATTTATTCACTATTACACAGTCAATCAGATGTTTATTGAGAGTTACTTTCATTTGGAAATGGTACAAAAACCTGCGCATAATCATGTGCGATGACGGTGTATTGATATTTTAGAGTTCACTAATCGAGAGAAATTTTTTATCCAAGCGATTATGCTTGGATAAACGGGTGGTACACTTTTGTGTGCAGTTCACAATCATCAAGTGATACCGTCATGTGATTCTTCATTAGTATAAACACATTCCCATATACGGATATGAATTGTCAGTTTATATGATTTGATTGCACAGAGATATAAAAGCACTATTTTACTGTAATGTTTTTTTTCACTTTCCATTGCGTAAATATTTATTGCCGTCCCATTCAATCGTTCGGATTTGGGTACATTAGCAATATTCATCAGAAAATCCAATCCTGCAGAATTTAACACTGCACTAAGAAACTTAATTTATAAACTCTGTTATACATTAACGTTAGAAATATCACAATAAAAGCAGAAAAAGGGTCCAATGAACGCTGGTCATGATATTCGAGACTGTTCCACCCGGAATTTTATATCGAAATTAATTCAATTTTTCAATCGCGTGAAGCCGCTCACCCGATGTGATGAATACGCTGAAGCACCATGAGCGAACTTGCCTATCGATCGACGATTTAGATTGCGGATAATTGAGGAACACAGAACAATAAATGCAAACACATCGATTTTCAGTAAATGCAGTTGCTATTCATAGCATATACGACAATGGGTCTAAATGCCTTTACATCAATCTGAACGGTTGACCTCCGGTCGGACTTACCGAAAATATTAAAGTCTTCATTTGAATCTTGAACTGAATGGCTGGTCTCGTCATATAGACTCGAGAACGGGAATCAACTGTAAACGAACTGTATTATTTATTCAGGAATTAAATGGACTTTCGCTAATTAATTACAATAAACTCATTTAATATGTTGTATTTAAACGTTTTCCTGTATTTACTACGTTCATAGAAGTTCCTACTCTTTATTGGCAAACGATTCCAAAAACAACTTCATAATATTATCTTTTCGACTCATATCAGGTGTATGCATAAGTTTTTTCCGGTTTAACTAAGAGATGGCGCCAGCGAAAAGTACGCAGCGTATTAATTTGACACATACGTCATTTTGTTCGTCTGACATTAACCTACAAACACACACAAGTTGAGTCCGCCAAAAACTAGCGTCTCTGTTTTATCGTTCAGTGATCATGTCGAGTTTTGTGCCTGAAAAAGAACATTTGCGGCACGCATTGCTTTTCTTATTTAATCAAAAGAAAAAGGCTGCTGAAAGTCAACGTTTGCTGGTAGAAACATATGGTGAACACGCTCCATCGATTAGAACATGTGAGACATGGTTTTGACAATTTAAAAGTGGTGATTTCCATGTGAAAGACAGTGAGCGCTCTGGTAGACCACAAAAATGCGAAGACGAGCAATTGCAGGAGTTATTGGATGATGACCCAACTGAAACTCAACGGCAATTAGCAGAAGCATTACATGTGTCACAAGAAACAATCAGCAGACGTTTACGAGTAATGGGGAAGATCAATAAACTCGGTAAATGGGTCCCACACGATTTGAATGAACGTCAAATAGAAAATCGCAAAGTCACTTGTGAAGTGCTGCTTCAACGCCACGAAAGGAAATCATTTTTGCATCGAATTGTGACGGGTGATGAAAAATGGATTTATTTTGAAAACCCGAAGCGGACAAAATCGTGGCTTTCACCTAGCGAAGCCGGTCCTTCAACACCAAGGCCAAATCGCTTCGGCAAGAAGACCATGCTCTGTGTCTGGTGGGACCAGAGCGGTATTGTGTATTATGAACTCTTGAAGCCCGGCGAAACCGTTAATACACAACGCTATCGCCAACAAATTATTAATTTAAACCACGCATTAATCGAAAGACGACAGGAATGGGCCAGAAGACATGGCAAAGTGATTTTGTTACACGACAATGCGCCATCTCACACAGCAAAAGCAGTGAAAGAGACCTTGAAATCGCTTGGATGGGACATCCTTCCGCACCCGCCGTATTCGCCAAACCTGGCGCCATCTGACTATCACCTCTTCGCATCAATGGGGCACGCGCTCCCAGAGCAGCACTTCAGCAATTTCGAGGAAGTTGGAAAATGGCTCGACGAATGGTTTGCCGCAAAAGACAAGCAGTTTTTCTGGCATGGTATTCATAAGTTATCTCAAAGATGGGCGAAATGTGTAGAAGCCGATAGCCAATATTTTGAATAAAACAAAAATTAATTTCCCTTGAAAATTACGTGTTTTTTTTACCAAAAAACCGGAAAAAACTTATGCATACACCTGGTATATCTTAGTACTTGAGCCGACCGGTGTAACAAGACGAGTTACGCAAATCCTCCTAGATACAGTACAAGTACATTATTTTATTTCGTACAGTCCACTTTATTTATTTAACTCACTCTAAGGGTCGAGGATGTATACAACATAGATTGGGAGCTTTACATCTCTCGAGGGTCACACGGTACGTCCGAAAGCTATGCATGAAATGATCACATTTACATTCCATATATCAGCAGTGCAACAAAATATTATCACCAGTTCTGTCGGAGTCTCGGCTCGAGCTCGCCACTCGGCATAGGAATAAGAGGTACATAATTTTAAACATTATATTATTATTTTTAGGACTAAGAAAATGCCCACCCCCTTCCTTTCTTTTATCGCGCGAGCCTCGAGGAAGAAAAGCAACACCTTTTAATAGATACGACGATCCAGCAAGGACCCCGGGAGATAAGAGATGTTGTGCTAAAGCTACGGAACGGAAAAGGAACGTGGGCGAGGAGAAAGCTCCCCTTCGACACAGCGAAAGCCGCCAACACTGTACGAAAGAAACTGTCAATACCCGCCGAAACGCTGTATGCTTGGATCCTAGGTACACTATTGAGCGACGATCCAGCCAGACCATTGCCGTCACCTACGACCACACCGCCGAAGCCGCCCACCTTTCTGATCGCCGGCAAAATCTGACGCGCACACCTCTCTCTCTCTCACCCACTTCAGCTAATCACTGACAACCGGCTACGAGGAAAAACACGACGACGAGGATCTCGATAGCTTCGAGCCAAGCGTTCCCCGCGAGAACACGTATGAGTGTGGAATTGAGATAATTATAGGAACTTTGTATAGTGCATGGAAATTGAGTGATTGGATTTATTACGTAAGATTTTCCTTGAGTTTTCTCTACCCGTTAAGACTCATTTCGCCCCTCCCCCTTCGACCTGTGATAGTTATAGATTATTGATTTTTGAGAATTCACTGCCACGTGTTTGCTGGCGTTGCCATTTTTGGATATCGAGTCACGAATGTTAACACGCGTGATGAGTGGGGTATAGCTTATAGTACCGGTAATATAGTGAGAGTTTCCCCACGCCAATTCCACTGCTGAGCATTTCTCCATAATTTCCCTGTCCCTCTTTGCCCCCATTGTCAATAGTAGAGATCCGAGGTAATATTATAAGAAATTGTCGATCAGGACTTAGACCCTTCCCACTAGGCTTCTCTTCCCCTCCCATAGGAATTCGGCCGTTGCAAAGTCGTGCGATTCTAGATTGTTGTCGTGCGCATTGTTTTGATATAGAGTGTCCCGTCGCATTCGATAGAAAACTTACACGCTGCTACACTGTACGTAGCTGGCACTCAATATTCGAGTTCTTTTATTTTTATTGTGTTCTTATTCCAGTTTCTATTTTGCCTTTTATTTCTGTTCTATTATTTTGCGTTATTATTCGAACTTGTATTTGGAATTATATTTCCCTTCTATTACTTAGCGTGATTCTTTGAGCTGTAGTTTGTCTTATAATTTCGTTCCATTAATTTTGCGTTATTAATTGAGTTTGTATTTAGTACTATTCTTTCCTTCTACTATTTTGAGTTATTCGAGTTTGCATTCTGTATTGTCATGTGTTTGAGAGTGTTCGAGCATTCTGTTACTCGTTGCTGGACTGCGCACTGAAGGCTAGCGTGGGCAACTGCTCGCTGTTGCTGCTTAGTGGCAGCACCTCACGCAGCATGAAAATCGTACTGGGTCAGCGTGTCATTCAACAGCTTACTAGGTTTACGCGCTCTTCGACGGCGTTGTCGTCAACGGCTGTTTCGAATAAGTAGCCATCTTGTATAAAGCTCTTGAACAGCTCAGTTGTCACCTCGTTAAACGAGCGTATTTTTCAATTATGCTCATCAAAGTTCTCATCGTACTACTCAGCCAAAAAAACAGTGTTACATCGCGATCATCTGGCTTTAAACCACTGTGATAATTTGAAAAGTGTACTTATCAGCATCTTGTCTCATCGTGCCGTGCGCTCGTCGTCCGTGTCACCACGTGGCCTGTGTGGGGCAGCTTAGATTAAATCATTTCTCGGATTAATATAATCGTGTGATGGTAAAGTACTGCTCACCATTCAATTTGTTACTTTTGTGCGCATTTACGTGATATTTTTTATATATTTTGTACATTATGTTGTACTTAAAACGTCCACTGTATTTGGCAAGTGGGGCCAATAAATGCAACAGTTATTTAACATCTGTGTACCACTTTTAATTTCGCATCAATATATTACAGTCCACTACCTCTCCAACCGCCTGAGTTCTAGAACATCATGGATTTCTCTTAATTTGCGTTACCATTTACGTTTTATTTTGTGGTATTCCTTAGGGAATTATTTCTCGTGGTTGTTGAATTATTATTTGGCATTATTACATCAAGGCCGCGTTGTTTCTTCTGCCCCCCTCTACTTTGGAGTAATTATCATTATTCTATTATATTCTTCCTTGTCCCCTTGTTTAATTGTTATTATTACCTTCCCATTCCATCCCACATTTATTTTCGAGTTCAGCTATCTTTATTGTTTTTATTTTGGCCTTGTGTCAGCGGATTAATTATATTTATTCTCTTTTTGGTTTTCTTTTTATTTGTAACATTAAATACACCGCATTGTAAATTTACAAATTTCTGTGCCGCTGTTTATCATTCTTTGTTGACCCAAACTCCCTTCAATAATTGCGAGAGTCGGATACAATACATATTTTTAAAAATCGAGGACAGACCTTTCACAGCACCTCCCTTTTCCCCTCTGTCGCCCGCCTGCTGTCTGTCACCAACCCGCAGCAGCGTGCATAGTTCGAGTCTGAGCTAAAAACGTCACTACATGTCGGTGTAGATCCCTTGGCCTAGAACCGGCCTAATTACACTTCTAATGAAGGACGTGTACTATCGAAAATAACACAGACAATAACCGAAACTCAAGAAGATAGAAGGAACATCAAAGTGGATATAGAGTGGATGAGAGCACGAAAATGAATTTGAATGGAAAAGAGAAATGTCAAGCTGTCGAGAGAAGGAGAAACAGGTAATTGAAGAAAATAAAAGTAGCTAACACCCTAAACTCTGCACCATCAATATCATCGTGTAACGATCTACCTAATAATAATGTTGCTTACAGAATAATTGCAGCCAAAAGGCTCGAATCTTTCGATGATCCGGAGGGGTGTGGGGTTCCTAATCCACTGAAGGGCCTGCCAGTTAGTAACAACCCAAACGTCATCCATGGCCACTATGGTGTCCAAGAAGGAGATGAAACCTTCTTTATGATGTGGCTGAGTGAACCATGCGGCGTGGTAGAAAAGGCCGAATGGTGCTCTGTAAGACAAAAATGAATGGGCAAACATTAATAAAACAACCTAGGAGGTCGTGGAACACGAAAGCAGAACTTTTTCAGTCAGCTCATCAGCTGTAAATTTAAGATACAAATATAGCGTTCCAAGTACGGTTTAACAGACAATGAACCCGATATTTATTTCAATACACTACGTTTACATATACTGAGTTGTTGGAAAATCAGCTGACGCACGGCGATCGATATTCGCCGTGCGTCGACCTGTTGCTGGTGGGTGATGTGCTGCGCTCGGCTGTCGCGAAGATAGCCGAGGCAGCGCCTGGCAGGCATGCTGCTCAAGCGAGAGGCTGTCTCTCTCGCTTGACTTCAGCGTCGCACAATGATACTTTTGTACTACGCAGCCATCTTGAGAAAATTAGACACTTCTCGTGGAAACCGCTTGGACAGCTCCAACACACTGCTCTCACCTCGGACAATTTTCACCCATTTCTCAGGATCTACTCAACCCAGAAGTGCTCAACTGGACTCAAAATACATGGTAGGAGTGCACCGTTACAATTTACATAAATTCAATGACGGTGAGATGGGGAAATCTCAATTGGGCATCCTCATAAGTCTCATATCGTAGCATGCTCTGCAGCGCGGGCTGCACCACGTTCACCTCACAAATTGCAGCACACAATTAATACAATTGTATGTGCTTCTCACCCAAAATTCACTCTAAATTTATTCGTGCTATTCTTTATATATTTTTTTGTCGTTTGCTAGTCGACGGTAGAATAAACCACTTTCTATACCTACATATTTTGGTCTGGTTATTTCACCCCTACCGTGAGTGGAAACTCACACTTTTTCGATATCTTGCATATTCGACAACACCAGGAATTCTCAACATGAGTATATATAATAATTTTCGTATAAAATACATTAATTTATAGGTCAAGACGCACTTACAAGGAAGGATAGTTTGGTGTCCCCCTCCGATTTTGATGAAACTCACGTATGTTGTAGAGCATCGAAAACTAAACGACACATTTTTTTTTTAATCGGCGGAAAAACATTTCTAAGGGGTGAAATCTCCCTTCAAAGTTAGGCATGTCGAGGGACGATTATGCAGTTTCACCCAGAAGGCGTCAACTGAGTTTGATGAAACAAAAACCAAAACTCCTCATTGAAGACAATAAAAATTCCACGTGAAGTTAAAGGAAAATTTCATTTGCAGGGGTGAAACTGCATAATCGTCCCTAACTTCGAAGAGCGATTTCACGCCTTAGAAATGTGTGTCCGCCGATAAAAAAAATACGTGTCTTTTAGTTTTCGATGCTCTACAACATACGTGAGTTTCATCAAAATCGGAGGGGGACACCAAACTATCCTTCGTTGTTAGTCATGGTAGTAGATATACAAGGCCGGTTCTGGGTAAAATTTCAAAAATATGTCGAAGGTTCTTTGAAGCCATACGAGACCATACGTGGGAAATTGATTGTCATTTGACCTTTATAAACATTTTTCGTGCTATTTTCCTTCTTATTTTAGTTTACGTCTGAATTGTTATAATTTCTACTGACCTGTTAGTAGTATAATGCCTTTCAAAGTTCTTGATGAGCATCTTATAGACGCCGTCGGATGTTGGTGGATTGCTGCAGGCGTCCCCCATGGAACATCTACCTCCGTTAAGGTCTTGCCACATCACCATTGGTACCTCCCAAAGGCCTGGGTATGACCTGGTTGGACAGGGCGGAATCATGCAGTCGTGGAAGATCTTGTAGTCCAAGGTATACGGCCAGCTGGGAGGACGATTCTCGTAGATCGGCATTGACGAATCATAAGTGAAATTTGTGTCCCAAAGCATCTTGAACATGTTATTACCACCAACCGATAGAAAAGGTGCTCTCATTCCTCTCACGTCTTCCAATTTTACTCCTCCATAAGCCGCGAGGATCTCACGCTGTCCGGCTATTTCTCGGGCCCATTTTCTTGCCGAAAACTGCTCACCGAAACTATGACTGTTCGATTCAAATATTGATTATTCCATAAATTTATTAATTAATTACTAATGGTCCGATATACTCTTAAGGTGATGTGACACACATTGGGGTGGCTTAACGAACCACAATAACTACGAAGACCACCAATACCTTATTGCTGAAAAATAATGCTCGCGAGATCGGTAGCATGTACAACGATAATTCATACTATTACTCTAGTGTTAAGATTATTGCCACATTGTCGTTTTTGACTATTTTTACGCTGCAATATTGAAACACTCATGGAGATACTCATGGATCTCGACATGTAATGAAATTGTATGAAACTGGAGATCTGTAGTATAATATTTAATACTTCAGCATCGATAGTGAAATTTTCAAAATCGTGCAATTATGATAGTTATTAATTGAGTTGCAAACCTGCTTCTAAAATTCCTCATTGTCTTTGTGTTAATATATGTCGCATGAATCTGAAGAGCTCTACGGTAATATATACTACCGCTATTCGAGAATTATTAATTATTCCGCTGCGCATGCCCGGACTGTTCACGATAGGGAAACGTCGGCAGACTCTGACATCGGTTACCGACCGGCAGCACTTCACGAGAGTGTCAGTCCAGTCGGAATGTACATAAATTTGGACGACTACTATTCAACGAGGCCAGCATCTCGCCAATTTCTCTCTCTCTCTCTCTCTCTCTCTCTCTCACACACACTCACTTTAAAAGTGAATGTGATGGAATCAGGATGGTCCATGAGTGAGATTATCAATATCTCATTCAATATGAACCAGCATGTTCCTTTTCGTGGAGGGTTTTCATCATACCTCCGTCTACCACAGGACATTCAACATAAGCATGCAGTTGTAAATGTCATCAACAATGATCAACATTGCTTTCTTTGGTCAGTGACAACTGCCCTATCACCTCGAACGGGGCACAGTGAGAGGAAATCTTCGTATCACCATTTTCGTGGAGTGTTCAGGTATGATGGGATCGAATATCCGATGAATATGAAAAATGTGCCTCGATTTGAAAACTGAATGATTTAGCTATTACTGTTTATGCTATAGCGCATCGGAGCAAAAAGTATAAAAGTACAGTCGAGCCAATATATTTAAGAAAGTGTAAGTCAAATCAACCGACTATTCATCTGCTTATGTTAAATGCCATGAATGAATATGATGATGACGATAAAATAGCTATATATCATTTTGCTTGAGTAAAAAACATTTCACGATTGACTAAATCTCAAATTTCAAAGCATAAATGTGCAACTTGGCTTTGTGACAGGTGTTTGCGTCACATCCAAACTAAAAAATAGTTATCCATGCACACACTTAATTGTATGAATATTAATAATTGTGGAGTCGTTCTCCCGACAGTTGAACAGTCTGTCTTAAAATTAAAAAATTATAAGAATAAAGAAGCTGTTCAATTCGTTATTAACGCTGATCTCGAATGCCTTTTGGAACCGGCGAATACGAAGATTGGTAACCGTATTGGCTATCAAATGCATGTGTTTTACAGCATAGGTTTTACTTACACTGTAATTACGCTGATGTAATCTCAGAATATAAATCTTTCAGAAGCAAAAATTATATCAAATAGTTCATGGTTGAATTTTAAAAAATATTTGTGTATGTAGATGCGAGCTTACGGCACATTGTGAAAATGGGGAATCTCGATAACAATATGAGACGTGAGTTTTACTCCGCGACAGTGCGCCATATTTCCGAGAAGTTGTTCAGTCCAGAGAATATTAAAGTTCGAGATCACTGTCATTTTACGCGTAAGATTTGTGGTGCTGCTCACCGAGGATGTAATTTGAATTACAAGAAGTCACACGTCATACCGATAGTGTTCCATAATTTATCAGGTCATGATTCGCACTTTCCGATAAGAGCTTTGGCAACATCATTCCAGGGTTCGATACAGTTATTGCTGATAAACAAAGAGAAATACATATCATTTTCGAAGATTGTAAAGGGAACCATTGTAAGATTCAGGTTTTTAGACTCCTGTAGATTCATGCCGAGTAGTATTGACAAATTAGCATCGTATCTAGCAAATAGTGAGGAAAATATAACGCAAAAATATTTCAGTATTGCAGCGGGGTTCGATTTGCTGACCATAAAACGTATTTTCCCCTATGATTATTTCGATAGTTGGGAAAAACTAGATGAGACAAAATTGCCGACGAGAGAAGATTTTTTTTGCTATTAAATGATGAGGAAAGCAGTGCAGATGACAATACTCATGCGCACGCCGTCTGAAAAGAGTTCAAAATCAAAACTCTTGGAGATTATTCAGATTTGCACTTAAAAATAGATGTGCTCCTGTTGAGTAATATCTTTGGAAATTTCCGTCATAACTGCTTCACTACGTACAGCTTTGATCCGGTGCACTAATACACTGCACAGAGGTTGCGTTCGATTCAATCCTGAAGTGTACCGGGTAGAGGTTGATCTGCTCGTGGATGTTGAGATGCTATTACTCATTGAAAAACGCATTCGACGTGGTGTCGCACAATGTACAAATAGGTATGCTAAAGCAAATAAGCGATATATGGGCAGAGATTATGATAAATCCACAGAAGAATCATATTAAATGTATTACGATGTAAATCATTTGTATGGTGCAGCTCTGAGCCAATATTTGCCCTGCGGTTCTTTCGAGTGCGTGGAAAAGCATTCGGAATTAGACATTTTTAATATTCCAGTTAATCGCCTATGGGTTATATACTCGAAGTTGATTTGAAATATCCGAAGGAGCTTCATGAAGAGCACAAAGACTTGCCACTATGTGCTGGACACTTCATAACATCGATCGTTGGTTGTAACAAATCAAAATTAATTACGACATTATTACCAAAGGAGAAATATGTAATTCATTATCACAATTTGAAACCATGGTTGAGTTTAGGTTTACAATTAACTAAGATTCATGGAATATTAAAAGTTAAATAAATATCATGGCTGAAACAATACATTGATTTGAATACAGAGCTAAGAAAACAATCAAATAATTATTTCCAGAAAAATTTCTACAAACGGATGAATGATGCGGTTTTCGGTAAAACGATGGAGAATGTTAGAAACAATCGAGATATGAAGCTAGTCACAAAATGGGACTGCCCGTATGGAGCGAGAGCTCTTATTGCGAAACCGACCTCTCACAGCTGTATCATATTTGATGACGACAAGGCAATCATAGATTTAAATAGATCGACAGTTAAATTCAACAAACCGATATACGCAGGATTTACGATTCTCGATGTATCTAAAACATATGTCTACGATTGCAACTATAACTATATAAAAAATATGTTCAATAAGAATGCATACTTATTGTACACAGACAACAATAGCCTCATATATCACATCACTGTTCTTACATTATGTACACTATGTATAATACATTTGAAGTACTAAAGTTAGAGTTACATAAATTTGATACCTCTGACTATCCCCCGAACAATCTATATGAAATGCCACTAGCAAATATGAAGGTTTTAGGGCTCATGAAAGCTGAAAATAATGGTAAATTTATGACTGAATTTGCGGGTCTCCGAGCCAAATTATATTCTTATGGAGTTCAGGGTACAGTAGATAAAAAACGTGCGAAAGGTTTAAAGACATCAGCCTTAAAAATAATCATGTTCAATGATTACAAAGAATGTCTTTTTCAATATAAAACATGCGTAAAATGTCAGTGTATAATCCGTAGTCGGAATCATAATGTAAAAACAATTGCCCAGGATAAATAAACGCCAAGTTGGAGCGATGATACAATGATATTTCATCCTGGCTATACACACACCCTTCGATGGGGCTATGGATTGTAGAAATGGTATTCCAAAATGTGGAAAACCTTAACTGCAGAGTATAAGACGAATGGAAGAATGAATGAATAAATTTTGGAATATATATATTTTTTTAAATTTTCATATACAGTAGCGGACAAAAGTTTAAGACGATGAATTACAATTTGGTTCATAGATCTGTCATACAAGTACTAACGTTTCCTTCGGCTTGTTATTTTTTTACAATACATGTGTACGTTTGACCTTCATAATGTAGAAGTCTCGGTCGTCAAATGTAAACAATATAGATTATACAATTTTTTTTTTCCAACCATCTGTAAACAGCGGACATTAGCTTAAGACGATCTGTCGAACAAGATACCCGTAGTCGATCCACGCAATAATTTGATATATTAATACTGTAAATAGTTTGTGGTGTATCATCCAGTGTCTTAAGTTTAATTACGTACGAAAAGAGTATGGGTAAAGCCCGTAATTTGTCATCAACTGAACGAAAACTAATCGTGTCTCTACGGAAGCAAAATGAGACATTTTCTTCAATTGCAACTCAAATGAATCAATCAGAAACTTCTTGTAAGCAAGCGTGGTACAAGTTTGTGAAGACTGGGGATTATTTTGATCGACCAAAAAACGGTAGACCGCGGAAAACCACGCCAACGCTGGATCGTCGGATTCATCGATTAAGCGAGAGAGATCGTTTTCGTTCAGCAGTCGATATCAGAGCTGAAATATCCAGTAATAATAATGCACAAATTAGTGTAAGAACTGTCCGAAGACGATTAGACGAATTCAATTTGAAAGCACGAAAGCCACGGAAGAAGCCGATGCTCAGTAAAAAGAATAAAAAATTACGACTGCAATTTGCTAAGGCTCATCGGCATTGGACAAGTGAGGATTGGCAAAATGTGCTATTTTCGGACGAATCCAAATTCAACCGAACTTGTTCTGACGGGATACAGTATGTAAGACGTCGAATTGGCGAAGATTTAAATCCTCGATGTGTTTTACCGACAGTTAAGCATGGAGGTGGAAACGTAATGGTGTGGGCATGTTTTTCTCGCAATGGTCCTGGACCAATACGCCGAATTAATGGAATCATGGACCGTTTTCAATACTTGGATATATTGAAAAATGCTATGTTACCGTATGCCTACGAAAATATGGGTGATAATTTTATTTATCAACAAGATAATGACCCAAAGCATACGGCTCGGGTAGTGAAAAGTTTTTTTCAAGATGAAAAAATCACTTTATTACCGTGGCCGTCGCAGTTGCCGGATTTAAATCCAATTGAAAACTTATGGTGTACCATAAAAAGAAGAGTTCAAAGAAATAAACCAAAAAATTTTGACGATTTGTACTCTTTGGTTGAAAAAACGTGGAATGAAACAACTGTGGACGACTGCAAAAAATTAATTGATTCAATGCCTCAAAGATGTGCTGATGTGATAAAAAATAATGGACTGTGGACAAAGTATTGAAAGGAGGAAAATATCTGTATATTTTCTACCAAAAAATATTTTTTTACGTATAGTCTTAAACTTTTGTCCCCGAAGATATCAAACAAATTTATGTTTTCTTTGTTTATTGTATCTAATGTTGTTACGCGCAAAATTGAATTTATGTAATAAATATATGAATTAATGATTAATTAGCTAATACAAAAAAAAAATCCACTGAGTCAATTCTTTTCATAAAAAAATGAAGGATTACTTTTTTTTTCCTCTCCGTCTTAAACTTTTGTCCGCTACTGTACATATATATTTATATATTGTAAATAAAAAGATAGTTCTACGAGTATAACCTATGTCTAGAGTTCGTGTAGTTTCATTCCTCCCCGCTCCTCCTCCTCCCACTATCTTTCAAGAAAACAGCTCAAAGGGCTGCCATGAGTAAAATTCTAAAGAGATGGTACTAGTACTTGAGAAGTGACGAAGTTAATTTTTTTCGAACGCTCAAGAAAACATCCTTTAAAGCAATATGTGTTTTAATTATTGGAGTCTTTACGTTCTTTTAGTTTTTCTTCTATAACGCAACATAACTCTTAGTCGGCGGTGGCCAAGATCGAAAGTCGACATGTCGCGGTTTATATTCCGCTGAGTCATGTCGTGAAAATCGCGAGGCGTGTTATGCGCAACGTCGAAAAAGGACACTCTCGATGCACACCTCAAAGGTATATTTTGGAATAGTTACTTACTTGATACGGTGATGCGAATGATTCGACTGCGCAAATGGCACACATCACTGGGATTCGCAGGATTCTTCAGAAGACGAGGTACATTTTATTATTATAATATTCTTCACAATTTGTTACGCTGGTCAGTATGTGTCATCATCATTAGAGATTGTGGTGTTACGGGCATTGAATTTAGGGGCAAATCTCTGCGCACACGTATTCATAGCATACGTATTTTATTTGTGCGTGTATCAATCCAGCCTAAGGAGAAATGTCCGAATCCATCCGAATCCGAATCCGAATTATCTTCAGAACTCGTAGCAAGTTGAAACTGAGGCTCAGTTTTATTTTGGATGCCTGACGATCCGGGGGTAGGATCGTCAAATTGTTGTAATTGATCGCTGTCACCTTCATAATAATCACCGTTCCAACTTTGCGATGGTCCGGCTAATTCATCACCGATTTGAATGAAATCGTCTGAATGTGGAAACGATGCATTCTTCGGGACTTTTTAATTTTCGTCAGTCTCGCTATCGTCTTTGCGATTTCGGTCAGAGTTGGGACTTCCCTCAAATCCTCTAGCCTATTGCTCACGTTCTGACAATCTCTTATAGCACTGCGGTGAGAAAAAGTGAATATATATGTACATATATGATGACAAATACTGACTAACATATAAAATTATGTAGAATATTATCATAATAACATTTAACTCGTCTTCTGAAGATTCCTGCGAACCCCGGTGATACGTCCCATTTGCGTAGTCGAATTATTCGCACCACCGAATCAAGTAAATAACGATTCCAAAACGGACTTTTGATGTGTACATCGATATTGTCTTCCTTTGTTGCTGCGCATAACACGCCTAGCAATTTCCACAAAACGACCAAGTGGGACATAAACCGCACCATGTCAACTTTCGATCTTAGCCACGGCCGATTGAGAAACGTTCTACGTTTTAGCAGAAGAACTGAAAGAACGTAAACACCCCAATAATTAAAACACATATTGATTGTGCAATAGCTCGACGCTGCTGGTGCCTCGCTGCGCTCGGCTGCCGTACATGCAGTCGGGTGGCAACATCTCACGGACACTCAAATCACGCAAGAGACGATGATCTAGCTCTCGGTTGGCAGTAGGGTCGCTTAACGACGCTTTCGAATAACTCAGCCATCTTGCAGCTTCCTCTCAATTCGGACTTTTTCACTGTACTTCTCGGATCTTCTCAACGTCAAACATGCTCAACTGGACTCAACTTTAACTGTAAGATGGCACATTGCCAATTTAAAAAAATTCAATTAATGTGAGATGGTAAATTATAATTTTGTGCATCCTCATATGTCTCACCTCGTGGCGCGCTTTGCAGTACGGGTTGTGTCACGCTCTCTCACCAGTATTTATTCGGCACACAATTAATATAATTTTATGTGCAGCTCACTCTTTAAATTCAGTGCTCAGTCTATTTCATTTTTATGCTATTTTTGTAATTTTCCGAGCTAATATAGACATTTTCTCTAATAACATCAATGTGTCTGGTTATTTCACACTTGCCTTAAGTCAGTACTCATGCTATTTCAATATATTCCAGATGAAACAGCAGGATTTCTCAAACATTTGGTCCTTCGAGCCGGATGCTGGACTCTTGTGTGGGCATAGACCAGGTCTGATTCGCTCGGCGCTCTCATCAGTACTACTGGTCATGGGAACTCGTTGTGGTGCATTGCTTAGACCTATCTGCGTAGCTATCAGGAGTACAAATTGAAAATGCGGGATTTTTTTCTATTTTTGAACGTTTATTCTGAAAAAATGGTAACAAATGAATTATTCAAAGTATTGTCCATCGCTAGCCACAACTTTTTCCCATCTTTCTGGCAATTTACGGATACCGTCGCGAAAAAATTCGGCCGGCTTGGCTGCTATCCAGTCATCGACCCATTTTTGGGCTTCTTCGTAAGAATGGAAGCGCTGGTCAGCTAGGCCATGTGTCATCGATCGGAAAAGGTGGTAATCGGAAGGAGCAATATCTGGGCTATACGGCGGGTGGGGTAAGACTTCCCATTTCAGCGTTTGTAGGTATGTTTTGACCGGCGCTGCAACATGTGGCCGAGCGTTGTCATGTTGCAAAATTACTTTGTCGTGTCTTTGCTCGTATTGTGGCCGTTTTTCTTTGAGTGCGCGGCTCAAACGCATCAATTGAGTTCGGTATAGTGCTCCTGTGATGGTTTCGTTCGATTTCAATAGCTCATAATACACCACACCCAGCTGGTCCCACCAAATACAGAGCATGAGCTTGGCGCCGTGAATATTTGGTTTGGCCGTCGATGATGATGCATGGCCGGGGTAACCATATGATTTTTTGCGCTTCGGGTTATCGTAATGGATCCACTTTTCATCACCAGTGACAATGCGATGCAAAAAACCCTTCCGTTTTTGCCGTTCGAGCAGCAGTTCGCATGCAAAAAAACGGCGCTCGACGTCTCTCGGCTTCAGCTCATACGGCACCCAATGTCCTTGCTTTTGGATCATTCCGAGGGCTTTTATACGATGGGAAATGGCTTGTTGTGTCACTCCCAATGAATCTGCGAGCTCTTGTTGAGTTTGACACGAGTCTTCATTGAGTATTGCCTCCAATTCAGCATTCTCAAACTTTTTCACTTGGCCCGGCCGCTCTTTGTCCTCAACGTCAAAATCACCACTTCTAAACCGCACAAACCATCTCTCGCACGTTGAAACCGATGGAACATGACTCGGATAAGCCTCGGAGACCAATCGATGTGCTTCAGCAGCACTTTTCTTCAAATTAAAGAAGTAAATTAAAACTTCCCGCAAATGCTGTTTTGTTGGCACGAAACTCGACATATTGAGAGCTCAAAAAAACTATGAATTTGACACTGCGACAAATTGACACATACTGAAAATTAAAGCTATAAGACGTAGCTTTGACATGAACATAGTCACAGTACTGCCTGATGCGTATAGCGTTAGTAACGCCATCTGTTATCAAACCCGCATTTTCAATTTGTACCCCTGATATCACCACATCGGATCATCTTTTCACTTGACTCATCGGCTTTTGGTAACGTAGTACGCTGCGGAGTAACTTCGTATTTTCAATTATTACTGTGTCGCATTAACATCGCACCATGTCAAAATGCAGCCTGTCTCCTGCGAAAAGGAGTCGGTCACCAGCTCACTCGGCAACCGAGTTGGTGCTGAAAGTACTGTGGCAGCGCAACCGTATTACCACACTCGAGACGCTGTCTGAGCAGATCGATGAAGTCCGTGAGGATTTCAGAAGGGAGCACGAGCATCTGGAAGGTGCATAGCCTGCAATCTTTCTCGAGCACGAATACTTTGCTGAAAATTTGCAACTGGTCGAAGCGAAACTGGCATTAAATGGAAAGATTGCTGTCAGGATAGCGTTAGAAAAGATGACTCGAAGTCAACCATCCACTGCTGATCATCTATCAACATGTCGCACTCAACCAAAATTGCCAGACATAAAGTTACCATTATTCAAAGGGGAGTATGCCGGATGACCTGCATTTCGGAATTTCTTTAACTCGCTGGTCATCGCAAACCAACGACTTATGGACGTGGAAAGGTTGATATACCTCCGAGGTTGTATCACAAGCCCAGCTGTTCAATTGATACCAGGTTTTGCTATCACTGGGGAATCATTCCAACTTGCCTGGGACACTCTAGCAGCAAAATTTGAGAATAATAGGCTTCGAATTCAAGAGTGATTAGATGCCATCTTCCGGACAACTCCAAGCAGTGGGAAGGCCAGAGCGCTGTCTACGTTAATTACTACCGTGTCGGAGACTAACAAAGTCCTCACTTCTTTACACACAAAGGAACATGTATGGGAGAGTGTACTGGTACGGCACATTAGTAGCCCACTGGACCGGACTACTCGAGAGGCTTGGAAGACATCGGTGGGACGGGCACAGGAATTCCCAATGGTTGTTCAGAAGGAAGACTTCAAAGAAACCAAGATGAGAGCACTGGAGGTAGTGGAAACCACACCAATGAAATCATCCACCTCGTCAAAAATAACTTCGGAGAAACCTGCAGTTTCAAAAGGCACCGCTGCACGGGTCGCTGCACGTCAGGTCTCTGCGAGTACGAGCGCTACTAGCATTGTATCATCAACACGCATAGGAAGGTTAGTGTGCCCATGTAACTGCTGTCGCTCTCTGGACCATTACATAGTCATGTGTCCAGATTTTAGGCAGTTCACTGTGGCTGCACGTTGAAAGATAGCAGAGAAATCCAGACTCTGCTATGACTGCTTGGGATGACACAACGCTTCATCGTGCCGGTCAACGCACACCTGCAAAGAATGCTCAGGGAAGCATCACACAATGCATTATCAGGCAGCCACATTAGCAGCTTCAAGCTCAACTCAAGAAATCGCGACACAGTCATCAACGCAATAGGGTGTTGGTGCAGTCGTTTTCTCATCGGTTGAACTCACACGGACTTGCTTAACGCTACTAGCAACCGCCCTCGCACTCATACGCTCACTGGCAACAACTCATCAGGCACGTATTATCATCAATCCAGGATCGGAATAGACTTTTGTTATGGAAGATCTCGTTTGTAAACTCAGCACACCACGCAAGCACTCATCAATTCCGATCACGGGGATTGGTGGAAGATACTCATCACAGACCCGCGGATCGGTTCAACTCACCATATGCTCTGCTCACACCAAGGAGAACGTCATGGTTCAGGCCGATGTACTCAGAGCTGTAACTATTCATTTACCATTTACCATATTCGAGTCACCAGCACGAACATGGTCTCAGATTGTAAAACTAAAGCTGGCAGATCCGGACTTTCTCAAACCTCGGTCAATTGATATCATCATTGGTGCGGATATCTACGGGCAGGTCATCAAGCCCAACATCATCATGGGCGCAACATCATCGCCCATCATCGTCTATTGTATATTATCAATATTTGGATGGCTCATCATTAGACCAGTCAACTCATGTCAACAGGAAGCACTCACTGTTCATCATGCTGCCGTACAGCATGATGATCAGGCATTTCAAGAGGTGCTCACAAAGTTTTGGGTTCAAGAAAAGCCACCAAAGACAAGGTCAATCATTTCACACCAGAGGAGCAGGCTTGCGAGGATCACTTTCGCAGAACGCACCAGCATGATTCTACTGGAAAATACATCGTTCGGCTTCTTCTCACTTCATCACCTGCGAATCTGGGCAGCTCATACTCAAGAGCTCATCGGTGTCTGCAGCACATCATACGGAGTATCTCAAAGGGTGCTGAATACGGTCAGCTCTACTCTGAGTTTATGGAGGAATATAAGTAACTAGGCAACATGGTGCAGACTTTAACCGCAACATCAGGAGAAGCACATTATTACCTGCGTTATCATGGCATTCTCAGACCAGACAGAGTTACCACTAAACTACGAGTGGTATATAATGGCTTCAGCTCAACGTCATCTGGACAGTCTCTTAATGACATCATGCACACTGGCCCTAACTTGTTGCTCAATATTTCGATGTGCACATTTAGATCCGCTACCACAAATATATCTCTGCCACGGACGTTACTAAAATGTATCGTCAAATTCGAATTCATGACGAAGACTGGAATCATCAACTGATTTTGTGAGAGATGATCAACTCAACACAGTGACATACCATCTAATAACTGTATATATAATAATGGATGGTACAAAAGCGGCTCATTTCCTAGCGGTTAGAACTCTCATTCAGTTCACCGAGGATGAGGGACATCGGTTTCCACTTGCTGCGCCAGCTATTACCTTTGGCAGGTACGTGGATGACATATTCGGAGGGGCGGATACCACACATCAGCTCATTGAAATTGCTCAACAGCTCAAGGACTTGTTCATGGTGGGCGGTTTTCCACTTGCCAAATGGCACTCGTCGGACCCCAATGTCCTTGTTAGTATCTCAAAATCAACGTCAAGGTGAAACCTGTGAAACCAAAATTCTGGGTTTGACTTGGCTTCCTCACGAGGACAAGTTTACTTTCTCTTCGAGGTCCGATTCAACCCACGGAAATTTCACCAAATGCCTCATTCCTTCAGAGGTGGCTCAACTCTTTGATCCACTCGGTTTTGTCCCACCTGTTGCGATCAGAGCCAAGATACTCTTACAAGAGCTTTGGCTTCCCAAGCTCAAATGGGATGATTCACTGCCATCCCAAGTCTCATCTCGTTACATCGCCATCAGAGAGGATCTCACTTGCTTGGCCAGGATCTCAATTCTTTGTCGGTTCAATACATGGAGCGACTCAACAGTGGAATTACACGGCTTCTCTGATGCATCTCAATTAGCCATGGCTACAGTGATTTACATCACTGACAATTCATCATCCACAGGAAACGTGGCTTCACTGGTCTGCTCTAAAGCCCGGGTAGCACCACTCAAGTATTCACTATACCACGCTCAAGGTTGAAATCTCATCAACACACCTGTGCACGGACTCCTTGGTGACATTCACATGGTTCAAAGCTCATCCAGCATGGTGGAAAGATTATGTCCGGAATCGAGTAGCTCAAATCCAAGAACTCACTCCCAATGCTGAATGGCGTCATGTACCAGGTACCAGCAACCCAGCTGATTGTAGCTCGCGAGGAATTACGACATCTCAACTGGCTTCTCATCAGCTGTGGTGGTTACGTTCATCATGGATAGTAGGGCCAGATGACTCTTGGCCAACATCAACCACCACACATGAAAATTTGAGCAACATGGAAGCTCAACCTGGGGTAACCCTCTCCGCTGCTACTCTGGGACCTAAGTATCATTGGGATCTCATCTATCAGTACTCATCTCTCACCAAGCTATGTCGCCTCACCGCATTACGTGTCAGGGTATTGGCCAGAATCAGAAGGAGGCACGAATCGGCTGGAACAGTTCCACTCACTGCACGAGAGATGATCACGACGAACATCTTTTGGACGCAAGCAACTCAAGCTGTTTTTTTCAAACACGTGCTTCAAGTGCTGCAGTCAGGCACTCTACTGCCATAATCTTATCCCTTCAGTCAGCTCACAGCTTTCATCGACCAGGAGGATCTGCATTCACATATGATGGAAGTCATACCGCAATTCCGCCTGGTCACGCTCGGCTCTCAACTAACATTATCGATCAAGTTCATCGGCTGACTTTTCACGGAGGCCCTCAGCTCACATTATCTCAAGTACGGCTAACTCGTTTGATCATCGGGGGAAGAGCTCATGTTAAAACTCAGATTTTGCATAGCGTTGTGTGTGCTCGGCAGAGAGGGATTCGTACTCATCAATTGATGGGTCACCTATCTCTTTCACAAGTTACTACAACACGTCAATTTACTCATACAGGAGTTGACTACGCCGGTTCGGTCAAGGAACAAAACACACAAGGGCTGGATATGCGCCTTTGTGTGTCTCATCACCTCAGCACTCCATCTGAAAGTAGTCAGCGACTACTTAACGGTTTTCTCTCAGTTTTCAGGCACTTCTCAGCTCGGCGTGGTATTCCCAACACCATGTATTTAGACTGTGGTACCAACTTTATTGGCGCTCACAAGACACTACGTAAACTGTTCATGCAGAATTCACCAGAACATCAAATCATCGCCTCAACACTGGCCAATCATTAGATTGAATGGAGATTCATCCCATCTGCTGCTCCACGCATGCGTGGTAAGTGAAAAGCAGCAGTGAAATCAGCCAAGTTTGATTTTCAACGTACGATGGGTGATACTGCACTCACCATTGAGGAGCTCACAACCTTGCTCTCTTAAATCGAAGCAGTACTGAATTCACGTTCTCTGGAACCACTCAGTTATGACCCTGGTGATATCTCAGCGCCTGGACATTTCCTCTTTGGAGAAGTACTCACAACGTTCCCAGAACCATCTTTAGAGTATCTGGCGATCTCACGACTCTCATGATAGCCATTACTGCAGCAGAAGGTGCAACATTTTTGGCGCCAATGGTCGGCTAATTGTCTCTAACGGCAGCAATCAATCTCAAAGTGGCACCACCCCGACGACAACATTCACCGGGTAGGTGGCCACTTGCACGAGTCACAACGTTGCATACAGGCAATGATGGGCTCACAAGGGTGGTGACATTGAGGACTGCTACTACAACGCTCATGAGGCCAATCTCAAAATTAGCTATTCTACCCGTCTCACCTATCGACCAACCTGATGACGATAATCAGCAACTCCGTTGCTGATGGCGGGCGGAAATGTTGAGAAAAGAGCTTTCACGCGGCCACTATGGTCAGGGTGCGACAGCTCGACGCTGCTGGTGCCTCGCTGCGCTCGGCTGCCGTGTAGCAGCATCTCACGAACACTCAACTCACGCGAGAAACTACGACCTAGCTCTCGTTTGGCAGTAGCATCGCTTAACGATGCTTTCGTATAACTCAACCATAACTCAACTCAATTCGGAATTATTCACTGTGTTTCTCGGATCTTCTCAACCTGAAACGTGCTCAACAGGACTCAAATTCAATGGTAAGGTGGCAAATTGACAATTTAAATAAATTCAATCAATGTGAGATGGTAAATTATCATTTTGTGCATCCTCATATGTCTCACCTCGCGGCGTGCTTTGCAGCACCGGCTGTGTCACGCTCTCTCACCAGTATTTATTCGGCACACAATTAATAGAATTGTATGTGCAGCTCACTCTTTAAATTCACTGCTCAGTTTATTTTATCTTTATACTATGTTTATAATTTTTCGAGCGAACATTTTCTCTAATAACATCAATGCGTTGTAACATAGTTACAACCGCTAGCCTACTTCATTATTTCGGAAACACCGAGTATTGCGGGCACTAGGCCACCGAACCCGGAGATGTGACAAAAACTAGCTACGTCACACCTCCGAAATTCCCTCGTTGCCGTAAACAGCAGGTCAGCGACCAGATGGCCTCGCTAGGTAGCGAGGGGAAGACGGTGAGCGCGGTAACGGCAAACCGAGAAGTTACTAACTCTCGGTACATTTAAAAATTGAAGCCCATGAGGATGTAGAGGGATACCAAATGGGAGGAAAGTCTATAAAAGAGCCTGCGCGGAAAGAAAAGCTCTCTTGGTACAAGTCTTTTTCGCACGGACGCGTTCTGCACAAGTCACGCAGAGCGGTTAAAAACGAACATTTCTTTACAATCCGCGGTTCCGGAATTAAGAAAAGGAAATCGAGTCGGTGAAACGAAGACTGGGAAAGGAGGAGAGACAGGCGAGTCATTTCAGTAATCTGAAAAATAATCAGTAGAATATCTACGGAAGTGATATTGATTTAGAAAATGATGTGTAGGAAATTGATTAAATAGAATTAAGCGAATAGTGTATATGAAAATAAAATCAGGTCGTGTGGCCTTTAAACCAGCATTATAAACAAGAATTGTATAATACATGCGTGCGAGTTGAGGAGAGACAGTGAAGAAGAAGTGAAATGGGTAAGAGATAGAGAGCGTTATAGTTATAAGTGAGATATCGTTTCGAAGAGCGAGTTCAACGCGTCACAGAACGATAACAGACAACCAAGTCGAGTGTACCGAGAATCTATGGCAGCGCAATATACGAAAAGAGGTGTAAAAATAATCGTCGAATTACCGAATCTCAATGCACTGTACTGGTTATCGGTGGCATGAAACCGAACACTCACATTTTTATTTGAATTGCTTTTATTAATAAACCCTACTCTCACCTACCTAGAAGTCTAAAATTAATTAATCCTGTAATCGGGCTCGAATTTCACACGAAAAATAAAATAATTGCTAACGATAAAAATTACCGTTACATTACACTTATGTCGATCCATTTTGACCGTTAACGCACGATATGCCGAGACTAATGTGAAGCATTCACTATTTGTGAAAGCCTTGAGGGTATTAATTAAGCTCACCAATGAACTCAAAATCAAAGCCTATTCACGCGTCTGGGGGGGGGGGGGGGGGGGGGGGGGGGGTCGTAGGACCCTCGATTCAGGTGCTATACCTAACAGTCCGATGTACGAGGTGTGTTAAAAGAAGTCCGATTTTTTCGATCTTGTGTTGGTAAACTCGTCTGATGAGTTGATTTTTTCCTAATCTGTTGAATTTTGAACAAAAACAGCGGCGAATGTAAGTTGCTCAGGAGTCGCTAACTACAGTTAGCAATGATGCAGAACCACTGAAACGTGTCATCACAGGTGATAAAACATGAGTTTTCAAATATGACGTCGAAAGTAAGGCTCAATCGTCCCAGTGGAGGCATTTTGGATTGCCAGGACCGAAAAAAGCTCGACAAGTGCGGTCGAATGTAAAGGTTGTGCTCACTGTGTTCTGTGATTTTAACGGCATAGTGTACCATGAGTTCTTGCCACAAGGTCAAATGGTCGATAAGGAGTACTACTTACAAGTTCAAGGCCATTTGCGTGAAGCAATCCGAAAAAAAACGTCCGGATTTGTGGCGAAACAATGCATGGCTTTTGCACCACGATAATGCACCAGCTCACACTCTATTGCGTGTTCATGATTTTTTGGCCAAAACCAACACTCTAATGATGCTCCAGCCTCCATATTTGCCAGACATGGCTCCGTGTGACTTTCTGTTCGCAAAAATGAAGAGAACCTTAAAGGGCCGTCGTTTTGCAAGCATCGATGAGATTCAAAACGCATCGCTGAGAGAGCTAAAAGCTTTCCCAAAGAACGAGTTCCAGAAATGTTTCGTAGATCGAAAAAAGCGCTGGCATAAGTGTATAATATCTAACGGAGACTATTTTTAAGGGGATAACATTGTCGTAGACGAATACATGAAATTCTTTCCAAAAAACGAAAGTTCCCGTTATTTTTTTAACACACCTCGTATAATCGACTGTGACTGATTTTCTTCACGATATTTGAAATTTCTAGGGCGAGATACTGAAGCATCTACCGTTACACATAGTATTTCATTACAGGCTGACGTCTATTGTCCGTTAATAGGTGTACGGTCTTTCCAGCAATACTTATCACATTCTCAGTAAGGCGATGCTAGACCATCGTTGCAATATTTTTCAGCTTTGCATACATTAATTTTCATGAGTGTTTAATATTAGGAGCCTTGAATATATCAGGGGTACAAATTGAAAATGCGGGTTTGATAACAGATGGCGTTACTAACGCTATACGCATCAGGCAGTACTGTGACTATGTTCATGTCAAAGCTACGTCTTATAGCTTTAATTTTCAGTATGTGTCAATTTGTCGCAGTGTCAAATTCATAGTTTTTTTGAGCTCTCAATATGTCGAGTTTCGTGCCAACAAAACAGCATTTGCGGGAAGTTTTAATTTACTTCTTTAATTTGAAGAAAAGTGCTGCTGAAGCACATCGATTGGTCTCCGAGGCTTATCCGAGTCATGTTCCATCGGTTTCAACGTGCGAGAGATGGTTTGTGCGGTTTAGAAGTAGTGATTTTGACGTTGAGGACAAAGAGCGGCCGGGCCAAGTGAAAAAGTTTGAGAATGCTGAATTGGAGGCAATACTCAATGAAGACTCGTGTCAAACTCAACAAGAGCTCGCAGATTCATTGGGAGTGACACAACAAGCCATTTCCCATCGTATAAAAGCCCTCGGAATGATCCAAAAGCAAGGACATTGGGTGCCGTATGAGCTGAAGCCGAGAGACGTCGAGCGCCGTTTTTTTGCATGCGAACTGCTGCTCGAACGGCAAAAACGGAAGGGTTTTTTGCATCGCATTGTCACTGGTGATGAAAAGTGGATCCATTACGATAACCCGAAGCGCAAAAAATCATATGGTTACCCCGGCCATGCATCATCATCGACGGCCAAACCAAATATTCACGGCGCCAAGCTCATGCTCTGTATTTGGTGGGACCAGCTGGGTGTGGTGTATTATGAGCTATTGAAATCGAACGAAACCATCACAGGAGCACTATACCGAACTCAATTGATGCGTTTGAGCCGCGCACTCAAAGAAAAACGGCCACAATACGAGCAAAAACACGACAAAGTAATTTTGCAACATGACAACGCTCGGCCACATGTTGCAGCGCCGGTCAAAACATACCTACAAACGCTGAAATGGGAAGTCTTACCCCACCCGCCGTATAGCCCAGATATTGCTCCTTCCGATTACCACCTTTTCCGATCGATGACACATGGCCTAGCTGACCAGCGCTTCCATTCTTACGAAGAAGCCCAAAAATGGGTCGATGACTGGATAGCAGCCAAGCCGGCCGAATTTTTTCGCGACGGTATCCGTAAATTGCCAGAAAGATGGGAAAAAGTTGTGGCTAGCGATGGACAATACTTTGAATAATTCATTTGTTACCATTTTTTCAGAATAAACGTTCAAAAATAGAAAAAAATCCCGCATTTTCAATTTGTACTCCTGATACCAACGATTACATTCATCTTTCTTTTAAGATAAGGTGACAGCACAATAAGAATCGCTTGAGTGCAAGGGAGAATCTTAAGAAATATGCTTCAAGCGTCGTAGCTTGAAAATATTAGTCTCAATATTTACTCGATATACGAGTATACATAACAATGCCAACAAAGCATTCATTGCCCTATATCGAAGTACTTGAAAGGGGTCCGACTATGACTAACACCCGGCTATCACATACCGCCACCACCACCAGCACGCTACAACCCAGGAGGGTTCGAATCCGAACTAAACGGTGCGTGTCTGAGCTAAAAAGGATCGGTTACCGTCGATGCTTATCCTCCGGTTCAGAAATCTCCTTGTATAACTATTGCGGTCGGTGAAACTATTCTGTTTAACCCTACACATCCAAAGGCTCGTGCACGGTTAGATCTGCGTACAGTTGCGTCAAAACTCGTTTATCAAGCGAATATTCCGTGTATGGTTGGGTCATGAATTCGGCACGGGAGAACTTCTCTGTGTCCAGCTGCGCCGCGGGAGAATATTGTTGTGTTGAACTGTCAATGTGTCGAGTTTTAATTAACGACGAATAGGAGAGAGCAAAAATGATTGAGTTATTAAATAAAATAGAGTTATTCAGAATGATTTAGTTTTCCTAGTTTCAAAAATATAGTAACTACTAGGTGACCCGGCAAACGTTGTTTTGCCATATAAATAATTTCCTAGTAATTTCTAGTGTAGACAAAAAATAGCTTACTTATTGTAAGTATGTATGTATGTTAGAATGTGTATATTGTATGTATGTAAGAATGTGGTATATGCGTGAAATAAGCATGGAGCGCTGTGAACGATGAGGGAATATAAAAATAACAAAAGGCAAACATTATTTTTAAGTTATTATAATTTATTCCTTAAAATTATATATCATTAATTAAACAATTACGACAGTAACACTATTAAACAATATCAATCTCTTAATGCTATAGCGTGAACAATATTTTTTGTTAGTCCATCTTTAGCTAACACAAACAAACTGGATGGTTTACCCACTCGAGAGCATGCCACGTATAATTGTCCGTGTGAAAAACATGGTGTTCTCAAATCTAATCCACAAACAGACATCGTTTGACCTTGGGATTTGTTGATAGTCATTGCAAATGCCAATCTAATCGGAAACTGAATACGTTTGAATTGAATTGGCACATCTGTAGGTATAATAGGAATCCGTGGTATGAGTATATTTTCACCTCTGAACTTGCCATTTAAAATCCTGGCTTCGATCACGTTTTTCATTAATTTTTGAATGACTAATCGCGTACCGTTGCACAGCCGGGGCGGGTTCAAATTACGAAGCAAGATAATTGGAGATCCAACCTTTAATTGTAAATTATGCGGTGGCATGCCTGGCAAATCCAGTGAGTTCAAAAACTCTGTGGGAAAATTTACTGCTTCGCTGTCGTCGCAAACTGTATCAATAGATTTATATGATACCAAGTTCCCTGGCAACAACATTTGTATCTTCAGATTTAAATTGTCAACGTCTACATTTTTTGCCGCTAAAATCGCTCTTTCTGCAAGCCACTCATGATTTATGTACTGTGTGTGTACATCGGGAAATATTTGTTCAATGAGAGTATCTTGCGAATCAGCGATTGTGCAGAAATCGGTCGGTAATTTTACGTATCCAGTTTCATCTATAGCAACTTTTCCATCACCGATATCTAAGAGTTGTTTTGAAAATGTTTCAGCGGATGGATCTTGAAGCATTTGAACGCGCATATTTATTTTTAGCTGTAATTTTTCAACATTACGCCACAATGGAGATGATTTTAAGCAAGCGTTGATCTCATCAGCGTATGTTGAACGTGGAATGACTGGAAGTGTTTGTCTGAAATCACCTGAAAGGAACAACAGAGTTCCGCCAAATAGTTTGTCACTGTTTTTAATATCTTTCAATGTCCTGTTCAACGCCTCAAGTGAATGTTTGTGTGCCATAGTACATTCATCCCAAATAATAATTTTACACCGTTTCAGCACAGTGGCCATGGACGATTGTTTCTTAATGCTGCATACTGCGTCAGGGTTATTCTGAATATTTAGTGGCAGCTTAAATACTGAATGAGCTGTTCTACCTCCATCCAATAAAGTTGCTGCAATGCCCGATGATGCAACGGCCAATGCGATGCCATTATTTGATCGTATTTCAGCAAGAATTAGCGAAATAACGAATGTTTTGCCAGTTCCACCCGGTGCATCCAAAAAGAAGAACCCACCTTGTCCAGCTGAAACTGCGAGCATAATGCGATCATAAATGGTTCTTTGTTCCTTATTCATTAGTGGGACATTGCGGGCAACAATCGCTGCCATTTCTACAGTACTGTACTGCAGTTCACGATTCATTTCAGTATTCATTAAATCAGATGCAGTTCGATTTGGCGAATTCATACCGAAATTACTAAGTGGTAAGTTGGCAATGACAATGCAAAGATCCTCAATAGCAATCAATGCTTCATTGTACATTTCGTCGCTGAATGTTATGGTTAGATCGTGGCACCGTATACGATGTTGATGCAATATATCATCAGTCATTGAATCTTTGTGATTTTCCCATAATATCTGTGCTCGGGCTGGGAAACATGTAGTCAACACTATAGCGAATAGTAGACGAATTTGTATTGCTGTACAGTTCAATGCAGCTTCAGCAAGCATGCATTCCCACTGGTTGTCGTCTTCCAGCAAGCCGAGTGCAAGGCATGCATCTTTATACGTTGGATATTGTTGCCCATTCACTTTACGTATATCTTGAAATGATAATGGGCCAGTAACATTAACCAACAACAGTCGAAGATAAAAGCACTCCGTGTGTCTTGGATTGACTGTAAATAATCGCCCCAAGGCGTTTGATTTAAATAAATTGAGACATGCAGCAACTGGTGAGCCTTGCTTGCGGGGCATCCATGTTTTTGTTTGAGTCCATGTGAAATAGCGTGGTACTTGTGAATAGAGTAATGTTCGTGCGAAGGCACCAAAATCATCCGCACGATTACACAATTCAAAAAATGCAGTGAGTGTAGTTTTAGGTGGATTTATTGCACGATCAATCGCTGTCTCGTTCGTGAAAAATACACGCTGACCGTTTTCAAGATGGATGGCTAACTGAACAACTGCTGGATCCCGTTCATGAATTGGAAAACCAAAGATACGCCAAGCAGCTTCATTGGAGCTGATGTACCGACCAATTTGGTAGAGCGTTATTTCATCGTTTTTATTCACTGGAGGAGCATTCACATTAGTATTTTCCACTCTAAACACAGCCATATCACTGCCTTTATGGACATACTTGCAAATGTATTTGATGCTCTTCACAGAACTGCAGAACTCAACATTAATATGAGCATTATATGTCTTGCTCAGCAGAGGCGAATATGGCACCACCCAACGATTGTCAATATCAATGTCTGTGTTGATGATATTTTTAATAAATGATTGTCCGCCATTTTCAGGATTTCTTCGACGATATATTGGGTATCCGTCGACATTTGTGACCGTATCATTGGTAAAATCTTTAGGGAAATTTTTAGTACATTTTCCATCAGCCATGCAAGGCGATGAACTATTAAGAGTACCACATGGACCATGAATCATGTTTGTTGTAACAATATCAAACAGCAGTTGGTCAGTGGATGGATCTGGAATTTCCGCAGAAATGATACTATCGATTTCTTCAGGACGGATTCTGTCGATGAACCAAACCAAAATGTGTGCATGAGGTAATCCTCGCTTTTGCCACTCAACCGAATACATCCAGCAACGTGTGGGACCAAATACATGTGATTTAGTAATGAAACTTATTAAAGACTTCAACTTTTGTCTGAACACACGTGCTGTAATGTCATGGCGATGTATTGCATTTTGGCCAGGCAGTAGGAAAGATGTAATCTCTGGCCATTTTGGATTACATGTGAACGTGATAAATAAACATGGTCGTCCATATTCGCGCACGAAAGTCAGAGCATCCTGTATATATTCTTGCATATGACGTGGACTGCCTACGTACGATGATGGTAAAATGACATGGTTACCAATTTCGGCGACGTCGGCGTTGTTGTTGATAGCGTCTCGCAAATGAATGTACTCTTCCGCGCGCAGCTTTTGTTGATTATATCGTAAGTATCGTAGTCGTTCGCTCTCAATCTTCGCGTACATGTCGACCATGAATTGTTGACAAAGCTCACGACATCGTAAAATGACGTTGTCCAGGCCACGTCTAATCATTAATCGGTACGCATAATAATCCTTTGAGCTAACGTTCTTGTTTATTTCAGCTCCTGTAATATTTGTTCATAAAAATTATTTTTAATTTATTACGTTCAATAATTTAATTGTTTTGTTAAATGATTAATGATCAAATTAATAATCAATGAAGTACCTGATACGGGATCTCGTTGTTTTATGTTTATGCAATATCCGTCTTGTCCCTTCCAGAATATTAGCGGATATTGGAGAGCGTCATATGAACGATGTGTGTCAGCAATGAACTGAAGATTATTATTTCTTCTACGAATCACAATTTCTCGTGCAGCTGTACAATCGCCAACCATGATTCCAGCAACATCATCAAGAACGGGTGCATTGAATCTACGAATATGCTCTCCAGCTGGTGTTTTATCAGGATTAATGACGATAGCGTGATTATCGCTTTGTAATTGGTGCATATGTGATTTGAATATTTTCAACAACTCGTTGTGCTCGTTCAAAAGAGCATCTAGCTCGCTGACGATGCGCCTAGCATAAAGTGAATCGAGGTTATTATAATCACAACGTGCATTCACGCGATTGGCAAGTGCGCTTCCGGAATCCTCGCCGCCCATAAAGTAGATTTGTAAGAATTTATGTGGTTCGTTTGGCATTGGCAGCAGTGAGCCCATTTTATGATAAACTTGGCCTCTGATTTTGAATGTAGAATTGAATTGTTGACCATTTGCATTAGTATTTCGAACTATTTCTGTTGCTCCGAACGATGTCATTTGAAAGCATGAATTGAATCTTCGAATTGACTTCAGGAACACGTTAGAATCTGGATCCGTGCCGATAAGTAAGCCGTTCAATGGTTCAGGTGGTGTTTCAATTTCAGGTAGTTGCACTTTTCCTGACGCGCAACACATCCCAGCTGGCTCATTTTTGAATTTCAGAGCATGACAATGCGGACATTCCTTGTCCATAGCACCAATTACCACTTTTGAATGAGCATAATATTCAATATCGGGCTCATACTGGAATGCTAGACGCAGGAATGAATCAGATATAAATGCTCGATGTACCTGTTGTCGTTGTTGGTCATTTGTTCTTCGTCTATTGACTGTGAAACGGCGTGATTGTCGTTGTTCTAATCTTCTGACTTCATTGCGTTCAGCTCGTGTATCTTCTGGCTCTTCTTGATGCAATTGCGCCATTCTGACACGTGCATCAGTACTTTGTTGCTGGATTTGTTCTTCTGTTCTTTCGGATCTGCTATTTCGCAAGTTTCGAGCTTTACTTGTACTGCGGCTCAAATCAGCCCCTTTGCGTTTTCTTGGCATTGCTCACTGTACAAAACATACATAAATAGAATTAATGAAATTATTTAATGATGAAAAATGTTAAAAGTATAATTAGGGCCAGGATTTTTGCCGCAGTTTTGAAATGATTAGTTTTAATTTATGAAATTATAACTGTTGGAGAATCAGCTGGCGCACGGCGAGCGATAATCGTCGTGCGCCTACCTGTTGCGCTGCTTGGCTACACGGTGTTCGGTTGAGGCGAAGACAGCCGAAGCATGGGCTTCGCGGAGCCGAGGATGTGCCTCGCTGGCACGCCGCATCAAGCGAGAGGGTGTCTCTCTCGCTTGACTTCGGTTTCGCTCACCGGCTGTCTCGCTCAATTGACTCCAGCGCCCAACGAATCTTTCGTACTCGCAGCCATCTTGGGAATTCGGCACTTTTTCGACACGCATCCATCGAGCAGCACACGCATCTTTGGACTCTCGGACTTTTCATCAATCGTTTTCATCGGTATCGCTCAACTTCACACAACAGGACTCATTGCTCAAGGTAAGAGTGCTCTGGCACAATTTGTCGTAATTCAATACCAGGGCGGAGTTAATATGGTGCATCAGCATTTGGTCTCACTCGTGGCATGCGTTGCTGTACAGGCCGCACCACGGTTTTCTCACCATAGTTTGCCAGGTAATTAATACAATTATGCTGGTGCTCATATTCACTGTGCTTTCCTCCTGAACATCTGCTGGGAAAGCACAGTGACTATGCGTTGCTCATTTTGGTGCCGTCTTAATATCTGGTTGCATGGAGCTACACAGTGCTGACTGCGTAGCTGGCCTTCTATAACATTTATTGAGAGTGCACTCAGCATTAATTCGCTGCAACTACTCAGCAATACAGTGCTGAGTAGTTGCAGTGAATTACGCACACAAATTGTTGCACTCAATGGCATTGGCGTGCCGTACAGTGTAGCTGTTGCTACAGTGCACACGCCGCTGTCTCAAGTGAGCATTCAGCCTGCTATTGATATAATTGTTGGCTGCGCACATTAGCACATTACATTTGGTACTGCATTTTAATTCATGTCTTGACACTCACCAGGCTAAGCGGGTCGTGCTGCGTGGCTTTCACTGCGTTGCAGGCACCGCAGTCTCATGTCCACGCTCAGCACACAATTAATATAATTGTGTGTGGCTCACATGGTGTCATGTACAAAATTCAATTTGTTTAATTCAATTATAATTTGTACCTTTTTCATCACTTGATATTTTATTGTTTTGCAAATTCAAATTATATTGGCATTAATTTTTACTGTTACTGTCTACGCTTGTGTCTAAATTATATTTTGAGTGCTACCACGGAAGGTGGAATAAAGACCGCTTTCGCAATATTACATCTGTGTGTCTGGTTCATTTTCCTTTTGTTGCAAGTGAGTTCTCACACGTGTTCACCCAATTCACAGATCGGTCAAGGCATCACCAGGAAGGAATTCTCAACAACGCAGTTGATTTTCACAACATTTGGTCCTTCGAGCCGGATACTCGACTTGGGCAAGAGAGACCAGGGTCTCTACCTTCCGCTCGCATCTCTGCGCACACATCGGCTCATCTGGTAGGACTCTGCGTAGGCCCATCGCAGGATCCTCATCGGCTCATCACCTCGTCAAGCGGAGCAGCAAGTGGGGTAAAGTACGATCTCTGCGGAGAATCTTCGTTGCTTTCTTATACTTTCTCTACTTGGACCGTTTGCATCAGGACTAACAATGTCTGAGGGCAATCCAATGGACTCTGGGGTGGCGCCTGGAGATCCTGAGGAAAAAACGACATTGTTGGTTCCTGGGGCCGGCGTCGTTCAGAAGAAGGCCCGATCGCCAACTCGGCTTGCAACCGAGATGGCGTTGAAGGTTCAATCCCAACGGCGCCGGATTGCTCACATGCAGACGGTCATAGCTCTGCTTAACGAGGGCGGAGAAACCCTCGCCATGGAGTCGCTCAACGCATACGTTGAGCAGGTCACGGAGTTCCACAACGATTTCCGTCGGGAACACGAGTTGTTGGAGTCTTCGTGCCCTCCGAGCTGTGTCGATCACGAATATTTTGCGGATGATCTGCAAAGCCTTGAGGCGCAGGTTGCCCTCAAGGCTAAAGTCACAGCTCGGGAAGCCATGGCGAGGCTGGCTCAAGGGCACCCTCCTGCACCGGCACCCGAGGCGTCGCCGCGCTCCCACACAAGGCTGCCAGAAATAAAGCTGCCGACGTTTGGGGGGGACTATTCCGGATGGCCGGCGTTCCGTGACGTGTTCACGTCGCTGGTCATCCGAAATGCCCGCCTTGCTGACGTCGACCGGCTATTATACCTGCGTGGCTGCGTGTCGGGCACGGCGGCTCAGCTCATCCAGGGGTTCGCAGTCACGTGCGAATCGTTTAATCAGGCATGGGAGACATTGGTCTCCCGTTACGAAAATAAGCGGCTGCTGGTGCAGGAGCGTCTTGACAAGCTCTTCGCGCTCAAGTCCGGCTCATCCGATTTGAAATCGTTCTCGACTATTCTGGCTTCGTTCTCCGAGGCGTACAGGGCTCTTTCTTCGCTGGCAACGAAGGAAGAGCTCTGGGATTGCGTGATGGTGAGGTTGCTGGCAAAACAGCTGGACCAAACCACACGTGAGGCCTGGGAGACGAAGCTAGGACGCACATCTGATTTCCCGGCCTTCGCTGAGCTCGAGGAGTTTGCGGAGACCAAGGTGCGAGCGTTGGAGATGGCGAAGGCCACTCCCAAGACCGGGACAACCTCAAGCCGACCGTCTTCCGCGAACCCTCCCCCAGCTAAGGCCGGGACGCACAGCGCCGCGGCGCATCACGCAGGTAGCACAGCGCGTGGCGCTCCGTCATCGACCTTCACTGCGAACGATTACCCCTGTGACTGCTGTCGGGCTCGTGGGCATTTCATTGTCATGTGTCCTGAGTTCCGGCGGCTCACTGTGGGTGAGCGTCGCAAGATGGCGGAGAAAGTACGGCTGTGCTACAACTGCCTGGGTCGGCACAACGCGTCGGCATGTCGATCGAGCCGGAAGTGCAAGGAGTGTTCAGGGCGGCACCACACGATGCTGCATCCGGCAGCGCCCCCTGCAACAACTTCCGACGCGCAACCGGCTCAGTCTCAGGCTTCAGCTCAATAGGATGTCGTCGCGGTCGTTCACTCATCGGCACAGCTCACATGGAACTGCTCAACATTATTGGCAACTGCACTAGCAGATATTCACACATCGGTCTCAGCTCATCAAGCAAGACTTCTCATCGATCCTGGGTCAGAATTGACTTTCATTACGGAAGAACTTTTTCGTAAGCTCAACGCAACACGCAATCACTCATCAATTCCGATCACAGGGGTCGGTGGAAGACGCTCAACGCAGACACATGGCTCGGTACAGCTCACACTGTGTTCCACATACACCAAGGAGAAAGTCACGGTACAGGCTCACATTCTCAACACGGTTACTACTCACTTGCCATCTTTCGAGTCGTCAGTTCGCACATGGCCTCACATAGTGAAGCTGAAACTGGCTGATCCTGACTTTCTCACACCACGACCAATCGATATCATAATTGGAGCAGATATTTATGGACAGGTTATTAAACCAAATATTCTCAAGGGCACATCATCTGCACCTATTGCACAATTATCGATATTTGGGTGGCTCATCATTGGACCAACAAATTCAAGCCAATCTGACGCACTCGCTGTTCATCATGCTGCGGTGCAACATGACGATCAGGAATTACAAAACGTGCTAACGAAGTTTTGGATTCAGGAAGAGCCGCCAAAGGACACAGTAAATCAACTCACACCAGAGGAGCAGGCATGCGAGGATCATTTTCGAGACACACATCAACGTGATTCTAAAGGCCGGTACATCGTTCGGCTGCCTTTCATATCATCGCCTGCAAATCTTGGAAGTTCACACTCACGAGCATTTCAGTGTCTGCAACACACTCTACGGAAAATCTCAAAAAATGCTGAATACGGTCAGCTCTATACACAATTCATGGACGAATATGAGCAACTCGGTCATATGGTGAAGGCGTCAGAATCAGATGAATGTGAAAAGCATTATTACTTGCCTCACCACGGTGTTCTCAGACCAGACAGTACCACCACGAAATTACGTGTTGTATTCAATGGGTCGAGCTCAACTTCATCAGGAAAATCTCTCAATGACATCATGCACACCGGACCGAATTTATTGCTCAACATTTCGGACGTGCTCATTTGGATCCGTCAACATAGACACATCTTCGCCACTGACATAACAAAAATGTATCGTCAGATCCGAGTACATCAAGAGGATTGGAATCTTCAACGGATTCTATGGAAAGATGATCAACAAAATCCGGTGCCGTTTCAACTAACTACGGTTACATATGGTACCAAAGCTGCGCCATATTTGGCAGTTCGAACACTCATGCAGCTGACCGAAGATGAAGGCCATCGGTTTCCGCTTGCTGTGCCAGCTATAAAATTTGGCAGGTATGTGGATGACATCTTCGGTGGGGCGGATTCAACTCAACAGCTCATTGAAATAGCTCAACAGCTCAAGGACTTGTGCATGGCGGGCGGTTTTCCACTCGCCAAGTGGCACTCGTCGGACCACAAAGCATTTGCCAATATCTCATCATCAAGGTCAAGCTCAGCTATCTCAATGGACGACTGCGAGACAAAAATTCTTGGATTGACTTGGCTTCCGAGTGAAGACAAGTTCAAGTTCGCATCTCGGTTCAACTCAGCTCAAGAAAGTTTCACGAAACGCCTCATTCTCTCTGAGGTGGCTCAGCTCTTTGATCCGCTTGGTTTCGTCTCACCGGTTGTGATAAGAGCCAAGATTCTTTTACAAGAGCTTTGGCTTCACAAGCTCAGCTGGGATGAACCACTGTCATCGCAGGTCTCAACACGATGGACTGTAATCAGAGAAGATCTCAAAAGCCTGGCCAGGCTCTCAATTCCTCGTTGGTTCAATACATGGAGCAACTCAACAGTGGAATTGCATGGCTTCTCTGATGCATCTCAACTGGCCATGGCCGCAGTGATCTACATCACTGCTGACTCAACTTCCACAGGAAAGGTGGCTTCACTTGTCTGCTCAAAAACGCGCGTGGCACCACTCAAGAAGCTCACCATACCAAGGCTTGAATTGACTGCAGCTTTGTTATTAGCTAAGCTGGTTGCATACGTTCAAACCACACTCAAGGTTGGAATCTCATCGACTCACCTGTGGACGGACTCATCAGTAACTCTCACCTGGATCAAAGCGCATCCTTCTCGATGGAAGGACTATGTCCGAAATAGAGTCGCTCAAATACAAGAGCTCACACCCAGTGCTCAGTGGCGTCATGTGGCAGGCACAAGCAATCCAGCTGATTGTGCCTCACGAGGTATTACAACAGCCCAACTGGCTTCTCATCAGCTGTGGTGGTCAGGTCCACCGTGGATGGTGAAACCTAGACAATCTTGGCCAAAATCCACAGCTGATTCAGAGGATTTAAGTATCATGGAAGCCAGACCGGGGTTAGCTCTTCTCGCGGCAACACAGACGCCAGAGTATCACTGGGAACTCATTTATCGCTGCTCTACACTCGCAAAATTATGTCGTCTTACCTCATATTGTGTGAGAGTAGTAGAAAAAATGAGAAAGAGGTTAGAATCGGCAGGAGACGCTCCACTCACTGCAAGAGAAATGGCTGCAGCAAACACATTTTGGACAAAGGCCACACAAGCCGTGTTTTTCAAGCACGAAATACAAGTGCTGCAGTCAGGCTCGCATGCGCCATCTGCTCACCCCTTCAGTCGGTTAACAGCCTTTATCGACGAGGAGGGTGTGATAAGAGTTGGAGGTCGTCTGTCACAATCAGCACTCACTTATGAAGGAATGCATCCTGCTATTCTGCCTCGCCACTCTCGATTTACGACTCTCATAATAGAGCAAGCTCACGTGCGTACTCTTCACGGAGGCACGCAGCTCACACTAGCTCAAGTCAGGCAGACACATTGGATCATAGGCGGTAGAGCTCCTGTGAAATCTCATATATTACACTGTGTGGTGTGTACTCGGCAGAGAGGAGTTCGAGCACAACAGTTGATGGGTCAACTGCCTCTGTCACGAGTCACACCATCACGCGCATTTTTTCACACAGGAGTAGACTACGCCGGTCCTCTCACGCTCAAAACTTGGAAGGGTCGAGGCAGCAGAACGCACAAAGGCTGGATCTGCGTTTTTGTGTGTCTCACCACTTCAGCTCTGCATCTTGAGGTCGTCAGTGACTACTCAGCTGACGGCTTCCTCTCAACGTTCAGGCGATTCTCATCGAGGCGTGGCATTCCTCACACCATCTACTCTGACTGTGGCACCAATTTCGTTGGTGCACACAAATTCATATGTCAGATGTTCAGTAAGGCTTCACAAGAGCATCATCTCATCGCTACTTCTCTCGCAAATCAACAGATTGCGTGGAAGTTTAACCCACCTGCGGCACCACATATGGGTGGTAAATGGGAAGCAGCTGTAAAGTCCGTTAAATTCCATCTGCGGCGAACGGTGGGTGATACAGCACTCACGTTCGAAGAGCTCTCAACGCTGCTTGCTCAAATCGAGGCTATACTTAACTCAAGGCCTCTGGAACCGCTCAGCGATGACCCAGATGACTCATCAGCACTCACGCCTGGACATTTTCTCATTGGTGGAGCACTCACAATGGTCCCAGAACCAAATCTGGAAGATCTGGCAATCTCACGGCTCTCAAGGTGGCAATTGTTGCAGCAAAAGATTCAGCAATTTTGGCGACAATGGTCTGCACACTATTTACAACGGCAGCAGTCGATCTCAAAATGGCATCATCCTGATAACGTCATTAAAATTGGCTCGTTGGTTCTGCTCACGGATGAGCGCTTTCCACCGTGCAAATGGCCACTTGCACGTGTCATCAAGTTACATCCAGGCAAAGACGGGCTCACCAGGGTGGTGACACTCAAGACTGCTACCACCACGCTCACCAGGCCGATCTCGAAACTTGCTGTGCTGCCCATCTCATCCAACACCCAGCAATGAAATAATTAATCATCAACCCCGTTGCTGATGGCGGGCGGAATGTTGGAGAATCAGCTGGCGCACGGCGAGCGATAATCGTCGTGCGCCTACCTGTTGCGCTGCTTGGCTACACGGTGTTCGGTTGAGGCGAAGACAGCCGAAGCATGGGCTTCGCGGAGCCGAGGATGTGCCTCGCTGGCACGCCGCATCAAGCGAGAGGGTGTCTCTCTCGCTTGACTTCGGTTTCGCTCACCGGCTGTCTCGCTCAATTGACTCCAGCGCCCAACGAATCTTTCGTTCTCGCAGCCATCTTGGGAATTCGGCACTTTTTCGACACGCATCTATTGAGCAGCACACGCATCTTTGGACTCTCGGACTTTTCATCAATCGTTTTCATCGGTATCGCTCAACTTCACACAACAGGACTCATTGCTCAAGGTAAGAGTGCTCTGGCACAATTTGTCGTAATTCAATACCAGGGCGGAGTTAATATGGTGCATCAGCATTTGGTCTCACTCGTGGCATGCGTTGCTGTACAGGCCGCACCACGGTTTTCTCACCATAGTTTGCCAGGTAATTAATACAATTATGCTGGTGCTCATATTCACTGTGCTTTCCTCCTGAACATCTGCTGGGAAAGCACAGTGACTATGCGTTGCTCATTTTGGTGCCGTCTTAATATCTGGTTGCATGGAGCTACACAGTGCTGACTGCGTAGCTGGCCTTCTATAACATTTATTGAGAGTGCACTCAGCATTAATTCGCTGCAACTACTCAGCAATACAGTGCTGAGTAGTTGCAGTGAATTACGCACACAAATTGTTGCACTCAATGGCATTGGCGTGCCGTACAGTGTAGCTGTTGCTACAGTGCACACGCCGCTGTCTCAAGTGAGCATTCAGCCTGCTATTGATATAATTGTTGGCTGCGCACATTAGCACATTACATTTGGTACTGCATTTTAATTCATGTCTTGACACTCACCAGGCTAAGCGGGTCGTGCTGCGTGGCTTTCACTGCGTTGCAGGCACCGCAGTCTCATGTCCACGCTCAGCACACAATTAATATAATTGTGTGTGGCTCACATGGTGTCATGTACAAAATTCAATTTGTTTAATTCAATTATAATTTGTACCTTTTTCATCACTTGATATTTTATTGTTTTGCAAATTCAAATTATATTGGCATTAATTTTTACTGTTACTGTCTACGCTTGTGTCTAAATTATATTTTGAGTGCTACCACGGAAGGTGGAATAAAGACCGCTTTCGCAATATTACATCTGTGTGTCTGGTTCATTTTCCTTTTGTTGCAAGTGAGTTCTCACACGTGTTCACCCAATTCACAGATCGGTCAAGGCATCACCAGGAAGGAATTCTCAACAACGCAGTTGATTTTCACAACAATAACAAAAATATAAGTTTTATGGAAAAATTTTTCAAACAAAAGTAAAAAATTAAATTTTATGGAAACATTGTCTCTTATAATTTTTTCATACAACCAATATTTCCATTGACATTTCAAAATAAAGATTCATAATGATTGATTTTTTGGAAACTATGAAAATCTTAATTGTTCAATTGCATTTTTTTAATAAAATTAAATTAAAATTACATTTTTATAAGATCAACAACATTTTCGATATTAATAAAAAAAAGTATACTTACAACACAAAATCCGTTGTTATTGGAAGCTCGTGTCACGTGTTGAGTACTTTTGAGGTTATAAAATCACTTGATTAACTAATCGTGCAAAATACACTCAAAATTGATAATTTAATTATTATTGATAAAATAGGAATGATTAAAAGTTAATATGAGAGTTACACTGAGATAGCAAAATAATAATTGTCAATGTTACTACTACACTTGATGCATAAACAATAATGATGGCCGACAACTGTGTAGGGAGTGAGAAAGAAAGGAGACCGGCTTCGTTCTCATCCCTACTCCGTGCTGTTTACTGGGTCAGAAGTGACACCTGTAGACATCTGGCGTGGATAACTAATTAAATGACGATTGATCAGTTTTCGACCGGAGAGGAAAAATGATTAAATTACTAAAATGGCTATTAAAAAATAAGGGTTGATCGTAGAAGGGTGAAAATTGAGGATTGTATGTATTTTTGTATGTTGTATCATAAAAAAATAGAAATTAAAAATTTTGTCTAAAAAATAAAAAAATAAATTTAGGGGTGGACTACCCCTAACATTTAGGGGGATGAAAAATAGATGTTGGCCGATTCTCATAGATACCGGATAAGCACAAAAAATTTCATCAAAATCGGTCAAGCCGTTTCGGAGGAGTATGGCAACGAAAACTGTGACACGAGAATTTTATATATTAGATAAAAATACCCATCAATTATAGAAATGCTGTAGAAAGTCATATAGAATTAGCTTTAAAAAGTATGAACTTAAAAAAAATTTGAGTTTTAAAAATTCTCGACTGCAAAACACTGCAATAAACAGGACTTTAACTTTAAAAAGTTTTCATATGATATTAAATCTAAAAAGGATTGAATAACTTGCGATGTCAATTTAGCTAACTTCATATTTATATTAGAATAATTCCATTACCGCTGTCTCTACAGTCGGGAGACGTCTCCTAAACATTGCAGCCATCTTTTCATATCAAGAAACATGCTAGCGTTTCGACTCTGATTTAAAAGAATAATTATATATTATTATATAACGTCTTCTGACTGTAGTGACAGCGGTAATTGAATTATCCTAATTTAAATATAAAGTTAACTAAAATGACATCCAAAGTTGTTTCATCCTTTTTAAATTTATTTTCAAATGAAAACTTTTGAAAGCTAAAGTCCTGTTTATTATAGTTTTTTGCAGTCGGGAATTTTTTCAATTTTTAATTTTTTTCCTTTGTCCAGTTGCGGATGCGTACAGTTGAGTCTGTGTACTATTGGGACCTGTAGAATCGAGGCACTGCCGTTCTTCTGGGTTGGTATTACCGCGTGCGCTGCGCTGAACTTTTAGGTATTTTGGGAGAATTTTCTGACCTTTTACTTTCACTCCTCAGTCGAACTTTACTGGGGGTTAAAATACGATCCATCGATACAATACTCGTTAATGGCAGAGAACACTCAGCTTGTGCGTCATTAGGAATATTTTTTATCGTGGATCAGCATTAATAACCATTTTTTTTCGTGTTTGATATTCACGACACCGTTGGGCTACGATTTTTAGTGTCTCGCGTTGTATGCATTTCATTCTCGTTTTGTAATTCATTTACATCTTCAGACGCTTTTCTCTTTTTATTCAAATCTAACAAAATGCTCGCGCATTAATCTATAGTATAATGCTCCACGTATACAGCTTACAAAAACATATTAACTGTATATTGGGTTTCAGGAACTTGATATTATTTATCACTAAATATTATCTTACAACTTTCACGCTTCACATGACATATATTCCAGACAAAAAATGACGAATTTAATAGGCAGCTGTACAAGTCGATTATTCGCAATCTTAATTTCGTGACTTAGGAAATTATAATATCAATGCGGCACTGCTCAATATTATCTCACAGATCGCCAGTTTCCTACAATCTCTCTACATGTCGGAAGAGATAAAAAATTCGATGAGCATTTCGATATAGAAACATAAGAAAAGTCGAAAGCAATTAGGCAATAACTTTTACACTGCAGCAGTAATAAATATCGTTGGACATGCCTCTGGTTTTGCGAGCATCATATTTAGCAACAAGGTACATAGTTGAACTGAAAATCATTTTTTTTGTATAGCTCTGATACACATAAGTTATTCCGTGTAGTTTGTAACAAAAACTATAATTCTCGTCTTCCAAGGGTGACAATCGTTTGCGAATAAAAGCTGATTATTACTCCATCCGGAGTATCAATATCCTTGACAAAATTAATTACAGCTTTAAGTTGCTGACCGCGTTATGTCATACCACCATAAATTGAATATTAGAGATAGAAACAACGAGAACCACTTCTTTTAACGCTAATAAATGTCACTCTCTTTCATTGCTTGTGTCGTGACTTTTGTGCATTTAATTTTGTTTTAATATGGTTTTCTATCTATGAATTCTAACGGAAAATTTATTATAATATTGTACAACTGTCGATAAGTTACCGACCTGACCAGTGAATTACAAATTAAAATAATACTTTTCACACACTTTTTCATTAGTCTTACTGTGTATAGACTAATAAAGTATAATTATTTGATGGTGAAGTTGATGAAAGATTTTTCAAGATCATGTAATATACGCACAGGTACAAGAGCAGTAGTCGGCGCTCAGAAAGTGCAAGAAACACGCGCATACTTATTCAACCTTTACTTTGGTTGGATTTCAGTTGGATCTTCATTGGATTTGAGTAGAATCAGACAAAGGGTTGATTTCTGTGATAATCAACCTCAAACGAACCGAGTACCCATCGTCACATAGAACGGTTGAAAATCGGTTGGTTTGAGGTTGACTTTTTCCACAAATCTACTAGTTGGAATTCGGTTGCTAAAAGTATGGGTGAGTCCGCGAGGGAGGGCACTCTCTGAAATGTGTGTCACATCATGTTAAAACTGTCTAACAATTAGTAAACTCTTCCCTAATTTATTTGAAATCCACTCGTAGTTAAAGTTAAGACTAGTACCACTGACGTATAGGTAGATCAGCAACCTCAACAAGTCACCCTTTTTTTAGTAAATATCGATTACTCTGCAATATTGTACGTAATATTATAATTGTGTGTGCCAAACTATTGAATATATATCTGTAAAATACAGTAAAATTTGACATGAGATCTTGGAGCGTGAGGACGATGAGCGTATCTGATAAAATTTGCGATAAAACCATCGCAATGTCAGAATAAGCACATACGGTGATTGAAATATCATAGATAGAAGTTGACGATAGATTTAGGTAATAATTATATTATTATAGTAACTGCACAGAAAATAAAGCGAATCGTCCGTCATGCTTGTTAAAATCATTCTATAAGAAATATTATGCTGAAAGTTATCCCATAAATATTACAAACGAAAAACTCACGTGTATGTACAAATTTGAACCGAACTGAATCTTATTGCAAAGTATATCGCAAGCAATTTATTAATAATGGCTGCAAGGGAATGAGTACATTTCCCGGTATTATTTTTATTTTTATTTCGTTAGAAAATACTGTAATCATTTTTTGTAGTAAAAATTAATTGATTTTGCATATCTGAAAATTATTAAGATCATGTTTTCTCCGAGTTGGCAAAACCTCGTATTGCGTCGCGTCAATCATCGACAATGGAGTTAAATCTCGCAGGGCCAGTACTTACGAGACTGTGTGGGAGGCAATTTCGTGTCCGTTCGCGTACAAATTCTGCACTTGGCTGTAGTCGGTCCACTCGTGAGACACGTAGAACGTTGCAGAGATGGGACAGCCGTTCGGGTTCTTACGCCCCTTCTCAAAGAGATCAGCGTATAGTTGCTTGTTTAGATCGTTAACGGAATCATCGAATGTTAGGAGCACGATTTGCGGTATCTCTTCCGGCAAGTAGTCACCTGTTCCAGGACGAAGGAAAGGATAGTCAAGTAACAATGGAAATATATCGGAAATAACAGAATTATTGTCGCGTTTCTGTATGTATGGTGTTTGGATGTTTCGCATCAGGTTTGTAGTTCATAGCGCAACAGTGAGAGCATATACGTATATAGAGGGTACGGAGGGTAGAATATGATATTGAAGGTGATTGTAAGATAGAAAGAAGAAGAAAATGAGAAAATGGAAAGGAATATAGTTACGTAAGTTGTCAATATAAATATTCACACTTGGGCAATATGGACTTGACATCAGACTCGATATAAACTACGTTCGGGTCATAGTTTGTCACGTACGTTGATTCTAATTTCATTAAACGCACTTAGGTTATGCATTGTGATCGAAAGACATATTTACTAACCACAGAGATAGGAACGCTCTAATACTTTTAATATCCATTGTTTTATTATTCTTGGTTTTCTTATGACGATTTTATTTGTGCTCATTATTTTTTATTTCATCGCCAGTTGCAGTAACGCTTTATATTACTCGTATAATTGAAAGCAACTACTTTGGATCACAAAATATTTAAAAATCCGAAAAGCAAACTGTAACTAAGGAAAGTCATTGACTATTAATATTGCTATTTTCATTTCTTAAATACTTTGCTCTTTACGATTTGATAATATTTTCTGAAACGAAGACGATGTTTTTCAGTGCTAACAGTTAGAACAATTACCAAATCAAGTACACACCCCTTAGAATTAAGATATTATAAGCTCATCAAATCATTTGCAAAAAAAAATGTCAAGAATAACAAGATGGTGTTTGTTAGAATCAATTAAACGTGGCCATCTCTAGACAACAACAATACCACGAAGATCATGTGTAAGAAGAAAATTCTCTTTGAACTAAGAGACAAATGATACCTGTATGGAATGGTCGTATTCTAATAAAATGCACTTGGAATACTTTACATATCGAACAAATATAGATAATAAATATAAATTAGTTTTAAAAATAAATAAATATAAAAATAGATAACATTATAAATCTATTTTGAGCTAAAACTATATAACCATACCCTTACATATATATATATTTTATTCATAATACACAGAATTGTTTCATTTATGTCTTTTCGCACTCTAAAAAAAAGTGTTGCATTTTTTCTCAGAATAATAATAAAAAGAAAAAGAAAAAAAATATATATATACATAAAATAAGAGAAAATAAAATGAAGTATTAAAAAAAGGAGCAAAGAAAAAAAAATAATAATCGTTAACCACATTATGATATCGCATATTAGTAATGCACATTATGTTTCACAGACACAAGAGTTTACAAGTCACTCATTCCGAGGGCCACCGTACCGCCCTGGATATTTCAACCAAACATCTACATCTCTTCAGAGTAAAAGGAAGCATTCGTTTTATACTAGACGATCGTTGAATCCTCATACCAAATCTTATGGAGTCCACGATCATGAAGGCGAGACGATACGAGCATCCACACGAACGTCCAGCATCATATGGACAAAAATTTCAAGAACTTCACAAACGTCCAGCATCATATGGACAACATTTTAAGAACATCACGAACACCTACAACTCTAAAGAAACTTTATGAACACCTACAACTCTAAAGAAACTTCACGAACGCCAAGAACTTCGAAACGCTTAGAACATCAAGAACTTCAAAACGCTTAGAACGCCAAGAACTTCAAAACGCTTAGAACGCCAAGAACTTCAAAAGGCTTAGAGCACCAAGAACTTCAAAACGCTTAGAACGCTAAGAACTTCAAAATACTTAGAACACCAAGAACTTCAAAACGCTTAGAACGCCAAGAACTTCAAAATACTTAGAACACCAAGAACTTCAAAACGCTTAGAACGCCAAGAACTTCAAAAAAAAAAAATGCTACGAACTCCAAGAACTCCAAGAATTTCATGCACTTCAGAAATAAGCATTCACGAGCCATTGAACCAACACCAAGGCCGTAGGAGAAAATTCATACCTACATATTCCTACATACGTCTGTTCTTATTATTCAAATCAAGTTAACCACTCCGATGTGTGGTATAAGAAAAAGAGAAAAAGGATATTTTAACCATGTCATTAGATATAAATAATATTTGAGTTACAAAAAAAAAAGAGAGAGCAAATATTCTAATGAAGCAAATATTTAGATAAAGATTGCGAATTATAAGAAGAAGTAGAATCAAGAAAACATACACTGTAACCAGGAAGTCACGTTCGATATTCACTGTTATTTAATGATAAGTAACACTTAAGAAAAATTCACTTAGCTTATTGTACGGTTGCAAGGAAAAAAAGTTAAACATTTCAAAGAAAAGAAAATACAAAAGTAAAATCAAGAAGCGAATAAACATTTTTATTGTG
>OZ012710.1:35802753-36048336 GCA_963942595.1 Cylloceria caligata | reverse complement strand
AATTAATGAGCTTACCAGTTGTAATCGCGTAATAAACGAAAGATCAGCACATCAGGATTAATTTCCTTTTCATCTTGAGATTAGATTAATAAGTCTCTCGTAAAATATTGGAATTTATAGTAAAAATACCATCATATAAAGGGTGGTTAAATTGTAAGGGCCGATGTTGAATGTGAACCACACCTAAACGTAAAGTTTTTTTCTGCATTTCATTTCACATTTCTCAATTTCAGACTAACTCAATTTGAACCATGGAAAGATACACAATCGAGCAACGCGTTAAAGTTATTCAGGCTTATTATGAAAATGGGCGTTCAAATCAAAATGCATATCGTGCACTTCGTGATTTTTTCGGTCAATTTAATCGTCCAAATGTGCGTACAATCGGAAAAATCGTGCAAAAATTTGAGCAAATCGGGTCTGTAGGAGATATTAAAACACCAGTGCATGCTCGTACAGCTCGTACTGCAGAAAATATTGCTGCTGTTCGCGATAGTATGGCTGAAGAGCCGTCCACCTCAAAATGAGGCCGGTCAGGCAGTTACTGTGAATGGTGTTCGCTATCGTGAGATGATAACGAACTTTTTATGGCCCGAATTGGAAGATATGGATGTGGGCGATATGTGGTTTTAACAGGACGGTGCCATTTGCCACACAACTAACGAAACAATGGTTCTTTTGCGCGACAAATTCAATGGCCGTGTTATCTCACGTGGTGGCGATGTGAATTGGCCGCCAAGATCATGTGATTTGACACCGTTGGACTTCTTTCTTTGGGGTTATTTGAAAGAAAAGGTGTACGTCGATAAGCCAGCAACAATTCAAGAGCTAAAGGATAAGATAATTCGGCACATTAACGGCATAGAACCTCAATTATGCCTAAGCGTCATCGAAAATTTGGACCATCGGATGGAGGTGTGCCGCCGAGGTCGCGGCGGCCATTTGGCCGATATTTTGTTCCATACATAATTGAACCATACCATATTATCATAATAAAAAGAATTGACAATAATTTCCTAAATAATTTGTGTTTTATTCAAAATCAACATCGGCCCTTAAAATTTAACCACCCTTTATATATAGAACATGTTATGCATATATAGAAAGGATAAAGGAAATATCAGGATTAATTTATGGTAAAATAGCGAAAAATAGACAAAACGAGAAAGAGATGAGACTAAAATTGAGTTGCAATGAAGCTTCTCCTGCAGGAAAGCGAGGCTGGCCGACTCTCCACGCAACGATAAACGCCTTGCGCGAGGTCTGAACAGCGATCTAGCTGACTTGCGTGCGGATGAAATATACGAGTAACCGAGGCGGGCGAGTCGCTCTCAAGAAAAAGTACTCTCTCGCTCTCTCTCGTTTCCGTGTATAAAAAAACTTGTTTTACCAGCAAGTTATATATATGTGTTACTGTTTGAGGAATCCAGAGGATGTTGTTGGAACGATCTGTGAATATATCGGAAATTATGAAACTTCACTCAAGACAGGGTGAAAATAAACCAGACACGTAGATGGTAATTTGAAAAAGCGGTTTATTATACCTTCCGCATGTCAGTTACAAAAACAAGTTTAATTTAGAAAATATAAGGATATAAAATAAATACAAAATAAATGATATTGAATTTTGTGTGGTTGCGAGATCATTTTACTTCATAATACTCGTTGAAGCCAAAATAACAAATATGAAAATTAAATGCCAAGAATTGAAATTGAATTCCTGAGTTTTTTGAAAAATCTGAGTAACACACAATTACATTAATTGAGTGCTGGCATTGTAAACAGATTGTGTAGCACACAATTATATTAATTGTGTGGTGTGTACAATAAGTGGCGTATACGCGGTTCAGCCAAAGCTGCGGAGCATGTCACGCAATGAGATACATGAGTGCGTAGACAAATTCAATGCCTTTCACCAAATACTCAATGAGATAGTGAATTCAAATTCACATAGTATGAGTGCTAGCACATGCAAATGGTCACTGAGTTTAATTCTAGTGTAACAGGTTGTGAAGCAGTCTACGCTGCAGAGGATAGTAATGCTCGCTTGAAGATGCACGAAATGATCTGACTGAATTCACAATACTTTCCCAGCAAGTTTGATTGGAGAAAAATACAGTGAATTGGTAAAACACACGCAATTATATTAATTGAGTGTGCTACAGGTTGAGTGAAAACGTGGTGCAGCCCATGCTGCAGAGCACGCCACAGGGCGAGACCTTTTATGATGATGTACCAATATATGAATCTCCTCACCGTCAGTGAATTATGTTAAATTATGACGGTGTTCTCTTACCTTAATTTGAGTCCTGGTGAGCAAGCAGAAGTTGAGAAGATCTAGTTGAGAGATGTTAAAATTGTCCGAGCCTTGCAAATGCGTGCGCTGTTCGATGCGGGTTTTTCACGTAAGTGCCGAAATGTCCAACATGGCTGCGGGATACGAAAGCATCGTTGGGCGCTGAAGTCAATTTAGAGAGATAGCCGGTGAGCGAAGCCGAAGTCAAGCGAGAGAGACATCCTCTCGCTCAACGCGGCATGCCTACGAGGCACAGCCTCGGCTCCGCGAAGCCCTGCCTCGGCTATCTCCGGCCCAACCGAACGCAGCGTGCTAGAGCACAGCAACAGGTTGACGCACGGCGAATATCGATCACCGTGCGCCAGCTGATTATCCAACAGTTACACATATATACTAAGGATAAAATGAAATGTTAAGATAATTTTACAGCTAAATACCAAAAGTAAGACGGAACGAGAAAGAGAGAAAACTGTAACATGTTTCAATAAAGCTTCCTCTGCAGGAAAGCGAGGGTGGCCGACTCTCCGCGCCACCGTAAACGCCTTGGGGCGATGGCTGAACGGCGATCTAGCCGACTTGCGTACGAACGAAATGTACGAGTAACCAAGTTAGGCGAGTCGCTCTCAAGTAAAATACCTTCTCTCTCTCTCTCGCTCTCGTTTCTATAGCATGAAAATAATTGTCTAGCTAACAAGTTATTTAAGAAAACTTATTAACTATAAGTAGAGTAATTACGAATTAAACGCATAACCAATAATGATTAGCATTAACGCAAAAATCAGCTTGCATTCGACGAGTTAACTACAGAATCTGTAACAAAATTATAACTAGTGGTTTGATGTGAAAGATTTAATTAAGTTCCGTACAAACTCTGAAATTCTGAGCCATTACCATAGACACAACTACATAGAAGCGAGCATAAGGATATTACCTAGCCTAAGAAACTCTATAGAGAGTAGGCCAAGAAGCAGGGTGGTAAAAATCGCCTCATTTTCAGGGGAAAAACGCCTCGAGCGCGTTCCCTCACCTAATCGCGTGGTCCTCTGTGTATCACATCGCGCAGACTAATCAGAGCGCGCCATATCGATGCACTTGCATAGATCTATGGCTCTGCATATCGGGAAGCTACTCTGCGGGGTAAGGGGAATGAATACGTGTATGGTTGCGATAGACCGTGGGAAAATTCTTGTAATCAGGTTACAGTTCTATCCCTTCTTTTCTTTTAACGCACTTGACGACAAGATTTTTCGACGCTCAGGAGCCCTACAAAAGGCCGCGAAAATCGGCCGGAGACACAGTTTCACAGGTGGTCAAGGAGCCACAGTTTCCCAGGCAGCAAGTAGTACTGTTTGCCAGGGAATAAAGAAGGACACTTTTACCGCGAATAAAGAGTACAGTTTCTCTGGCAGCAAGTAGTACCGTTTGCCAGGGAGTAAAGTAGTACAGTTCGAGAGTTTCTCACCGCGGCTCAATTTCACAAAGCATAGTTTCAAGTAGTACAGAGTATGAATACAGTACTTATTATTATTAACGCGTGCGAAATCAGGATTATTAAAAGTGCAACATTCGACTACTCATGTAGTTTTATTTCAATAAATAATTATTAATACGCACCAACGCATACGTTCGATTTTGAGTTTGTCCGACTACACCAGGCTACGTCCAACCAACGTTCAACAGCAAGAACCACAGCAATAAACAACCGTGAATACAATTTTCCTTTACCAATTAAAGTGAAATCTTGCTCCGCGTGAAATTGTCATTCAAGTCCCACCCCATTATTCGTGAAGTGATTATCCCCAACCAAGAACAAAACGCACTTCCGCCCTATCCCGAGGAATTTTCCGCGAGGTTAGACCCAAAAACGGGCTTGCGTCTTTGGTATTTTCTCGTCGGTTGTCGTAAAGGGAGGATTTGTTCTCCTTGACCAGAGCACGGAAAATATACACCGAAACGTGCATCTATGTTAAATTCGTGGGTTTCGTAAGATAGGCCGCGATTTTGACGTAACAGCGGTAAGAAAATTCCCGGTGCCGAGAGACGTAAAGGGGATACAATCCTTTCTTGGACTCGCTGGGTAATACCGGAAATTCATCAAGAATTCTATATTTATGGTACTCGCTTCACGGTCGTGACAGACCACCAACCGCTCACCTGGCTGTTCGGAATTAAGGACCCAGGCTCGAGACTAATGTGTTGGAAAATAAAATTGGCAGAACATAAGTTTAATCGACATCGTAAGACCGCTACCTGAAAGTGCTTCCGGGAAAAAATACATACTTACGTTCCAGGACGCTCTTACGAAGTACAGCGCAGCGATCCCCCGGCCGAACCAGGAGGCTTCGACAGTAGCAAGGGCGCTGGCTGAAGAACTAATTTGCTGGCACGGAACGCGGGAAACGATACTGTCGGACCAGGGCACCAACTTCCTCAGTTCGACCTTCAAAGAAATGTGTCGACTGCTGCGAATTAAGAAAATACAAACGACGGCCTACCACCTGGAATCGAATGGCGCCCTGGAAAGGTTGCATCGCACCCTCGTAGAATATCTGAAAATTTTCATAAGCGAGGATCAAGGACACTGGGATGAGTGGCTGCCGTAAGCAATGTTTACGTACAACACCACTCTGCATACGGGGACAGGTGTGTCTCCCCACGTGCTGGTATACGGATGCGATGCTGAATTACCGACGCACAGTGGTCCCAAATCCCAAAAAGGTGGCCAAAAGTCGAAAAAAAAAATCTAGGGTCTTTCAATGGTTGGAATAGTTGTAGTGGTGTTTCTCTATTCTGAGCGTCGGGCGTGGCACATTGTTTACTCGTCGCGCGTCGAAAATAACACAGAGTTCAGACGCGTGTAGAAAGATCAAAAGTTAACAGATTTGGATTCTGCAAAATGGATTCTCCTCCAGAAGGTAAGTACAATTTGAATGTGTTGCTCGGAATTATTATTAACAATGTATGAAATAGTAAGTCATTAATAAACGTAGTGGTATTTTTCTTGGTCCCATTCTGAAAAGTCGTATTAGAAAATCAATAAGTCAAAACCCTTGCCAACCCCGGCTCTTTAACCAAATGGAAATTGTTGCTTAGGCATTCCTTCAAAACATATCCAAAAATTAGCTGCGGCTAGCTGCAACTTTACTTTCGGTGATGATTTTTGTGCGATGATGCGTGCATTTTCTGCTGTTTTTTGTAATTTTCGCGTCTGAAGATTTTCTATTAATGTTATTTTTCTATTTTTTTCAGAACCTTCTCGTAACACAAAAAAAATTTCTTTTACGAGAAAGGAAATTTTCAAATTTGTGAAATCGGTATTGAACGAAAATATCAACATGGTCACTGACATTATTGAAACGGAGGTGTCAAAAAAATTAAAACAACGATACATTTTGCCGAAAAGCCTGAAAGATGCCATGGGTAGACTGGTATCGGAATTTAAAAAGAGGTGGCAACAAGTCTGCAGGAAGGAAACCAAATTCTTCCAAAAATTCGACGAGTGGCTCAACGTTCCTGTGTCTTTCACAATTGAAAATGAAGGTTCGATGACTTCCACGGAAAACGCTGTGGGGCATCCTCTCACGGAAAAGACAATGGGACGTCCTTCCACAAGCTGGGAAGGTATGAGTGATCGGTCAAAACGGAGGAGGACAGAAAAGGTTCAAAAAAAGAACATACCGTCGAGGAATTGGCCTACGCTACACAAATGAGTCTCCGGGCGTCTGGAAATTTACAAGCTTCAAAGGCAATTAGCGATATCACAGAAGGCAGCCTATCGAAAGCATCACAATACCGGAAATCTATAGAACGCGTAACAGAAGATGTGCTGTCAGGCAACGAAGCATTATCACTTGTAGTAGAAGGTAAAATGACCAAAAGTCAATACCAATTAATACGTTCTGTAAGTGTGCGAAAAAATTGTAGGTTATACCCGCCTTATAAATGTGTATTGGATGCTAAAAAAAGTGTTACCCTGAAAAATCAGAAATTTCTGTAACTGAAAGTGGAGCCACTGTTGGACTCCAAGCATTGCTAAATCATATAGCTGAAAGAATATTAATTGTACAATCAGACGTTATTAAAAGTCTTCCTGAAAACGAATTTGGCAATTTAGAATTGATATGCAAGTGGGGATGCGATGGCACTTCTGGTCAAAGTACTTACAAACAAAGCTTTAGCGATGGAGACGGCAAAAAATCGGATGCCAACATTTTCTTTACTTCACTTGTTCCCTTGCAAGTGTTTGATAAAGTCAATCCACACGTGATTATTTGGAAAAATCCACATCCTTCGTCGCCAAGATTTTGTCGCCCAATTAAAATTCAATTCTTGCACGAAACTGCCGAAGCAACTAGGGCAGAAGTTGATTGTATCGAAGCGCAAGTGAGAAACCTTGTGCCCTTTCAAACAGTAACGGACGGCAAACAAGTTAACATCGATTACAAACTTGTGTTGACAATGATAGATGGTAAAGTTTGTAATTCTATTACGAATACATCGTCAAGTATGCGTAGCTACCTTTGTGGTGCTACGTCCAAAGAATTTAATGATATCGACAATATGCTGCAAAGACCGATTAATGAAGATCACTGTGAATTCGGAATGACATCTCTGCATGCTTGGATACGTTTTTTTGAATGTTGCTTGCATGTAGCTTACAAATTGGAATCACAAAAGTGGAGAGGGCGCAAAGAGGATAAAGAAAATGTTGAAACAAGAAAAAAAAGTATACAACTAGGCTGCCGTGACAGATTAGGGCTTCTTGTTAATCAACCAAAGCTAGGCTATGGAAGTTCAAATGACGGAAATACAGCTCGGAGTTTTTTCGAAAATTCTGAAATTTCTGCTTCAATAACGGGAATTGATGAAGAATTGATAAAGCGATTCCATGTTGTGTTACAGGTAATTTCTTGCGGTTTCGAAATCAATGTACCCAAATTTCGCCAATACACTGAAGATACTGCATGAAAATTTGTCGAACTCTATCCATGGTACTTCATGCCAACAACAGTACACAAAATTCTTATCCACGGCCACGGATTTGTGGAATCTTCGATACTTCCCATCGGACAAATGTCTGAAAAAGCCCAGGAATCATGTAACAAGTACATCAAAAGATTCCGAGAAGATTTTTCACGAAAATGTGATTCCATCCAAAACATGAGACATTTTTTGCAGACTCTTAGTAACGTCAGATCCAGTAATATCCAGTTTGCGAAAACTTCCTCCCAAGAAACTAAGATCGATATACCCATACGCGGTTGAACTATTGATTCCACCTGCAGTTCCAGAATCGAGTCAGAATTCTTCAACCAATACAAGCGATGCATCTGACGATGATGACTAATTAGAGGACAGTGATTAATTGTAAGACATGCTAAAATTATATCGATTAGAATTGGAAGAATGTAAGAAATATAATGTAAATATAGTGAAATATAAAATAATAAATGTTCATTGTCATCATAATAATGATTAATTATGTTGGACAATCAGCTGGCGCACGGCGATCGATATTCGCCGTGCGTCAACCTGTTGCTGTGCTCTAGCACGCTGAATTCGGTGGGCCGGAGATAGCCGAGGCAGGGCTTCGCGGAGCCGAGGCTGTGCCTCGTAGGCATACTACGTTGAGCGAGAGGATGTCTCTCTCGCTTGACTTCGGCTTCGCTCACCGGCTATCTCTCTCAATTGACTTCAGCGCCCAACGACGCTTTCATATCCCGCAGCCATATTGCTTTTTTCGATACTTACGTGAAAACCCGCTCGAACAGCGGACGCACATTGCAAGGCTCGGACAAATTTTCACATTTTCCACCGGATCATCTCAATCTTCGTTTGCTCACCAGGACTCAAATTAAGGTAAGCGTACACCGTCATAATTTAACGTTATTCACTGACGGTGAGGAGATTCACATATCGGTACATCCTCATACCAGGTGTATGCATAAGTTTTTTCCGGTTTAACTAAGAGATGGCGCCAGCGAAAAGTACGCAGCGTATTAATTTGACACATACGTTATTTTGTTCGCCTGACATTAACCTACAAACACACACAAGTTGAGTCCGCCAAAAACTAGCGTCTTTGTTGTATCGTTCAGTGATCATATCGAGTTTTGTGCCTGAAAAAGAACATTTGCGGCACGCGTTGCTTTTCTTACTTAATCAAAAGAAAAAGGCTGCTGAAAGTCAACGTTTGCTGGTAGAAACATATGGTGAACACGCTCCATCGATTAGAACATGTGAGACATGGTTTCGACAATTTAAAAGTGGTGATTTCAATGTGAAAGACAGTGAGCGCTCTGGTAGACCACAAAAATGCGAAGACGAGCAATTGCAGGAGTTATTGGATGATGACCCAACTCAAACTCAACGGCAATTAGCAGAAGCATTACATGTGTCACAAGAAACAATCAGCAGACGTTTACGAGTAAAGGGGAAGATCAATAAACTCGGTAAATGGGTCCCACACGATTTGGATGAACGTCAAATAGAAAATCGCAAAATCACTTGTGAAGTGCTGCTTCAACGCCACGAAAGGAAATCATTTTTGCATCAAATTGTGACGGGTGACGAAAAATGGATTTATTTTGAAAACTCGAAGCGGAAAAAATCGTGGCTTTCACCTGGCGAAGCCGGTCATTCAACACCAATGCCAAATCGTTTCGGCAAGAAGACCATGCTCTGTATCTGGTGGGACCAGAGCGGTATTGTGTATTATGAACTCTTGAAGCCCGGCGAAACCGTTAATACACAACGCTATCGCCAACAAATTATTAATTTAAACCACGCATTAATCGAAAGACGACCGGAATGGGCCAGAAGACATGGTAAAGTGATTTTGTTACACGATAATGCGCCGTCTCACACAGGAAAAGCAGTGAAAGACACCTTGAAATCGCTTGGATGGGACATCCTTCCGCACCCGCCGTATTCGCCAGACCTGGCGCCATCTGACTATCACCTCTTCGCATCAACGGGGCACGCGGTCCCAGAACAGCACTTCAGCAATTTCGAGGAAGTTGGAAAATGGCTCGACGGATGGTTTGCCGCAAAAGACAAGCAGTTTTTCTGGGATGGTATTCATAAGTTACCTGAAAGATGGGCGAAATGTGTAGAAGCCGATGGCCAATATTTTGAATAAAACAAAAATTAATTTCCCTTGAAAATTACGTGTTTTTTTTACCAAGAAACCGGAAAAAACTTATGCATACAAATGATAAAGGTACACACTGTGGCGTGCTCTGCAGCGCGGGCTGCACCACGTTTTCACTCAATTATTAACATGTTCGATTAATATAATTGCGTGTGTTTTACCAATTCACTGCACATTCCCCCAATTAAACTTGCTGGATAAGTGTTGTGAATTCAGTCTGATCATTTTGTGCATTCTCAAGCTCACATTACTATGCTCTAAAGCGTAGACTGATTCATAGCCTGTCACACTGGAATTAGATACAGTTGCCAGATTTTCATGTGCTAGCACTCACTTGCTGCAAATTCTAATTCATGGTCTTATTGAGTATTTGGTGGCAGGCATTGAATTTGTCTACGCACTCATTTATCTCATTGCGTGGCATGCTCCGCAGCACTGGCTGCAGCACGCATACTGCTCTCAGCACATACAGTACAAGTAATATAATTGTGTGCTGCAAAGTCTCAGAAGCAAATTCAGTTTATTTATTTAAAGACATTTTCTAATTCTCTGAATTTTGATGCATTTAGTTATATAATATTTATCTTGTCAAAATTCAACCTCATCTATTTTGTATTTATTTCTATATCCTTTATGTTTTCTAAATTAAAACTTATTTGGTGTAATTGACATGCGGAAGGCATAATAAACTGCTTTTTCAAAATACCATCTACGAGTCTGGTTTATTTTCGCCCTGTCTTGAGTGAAGCTTCATTAGTTTCAATATATTCGCAGATCTGTCAAACATCATCGGACGGATTCTCAAACAAATTACTTTATTCAAATCCTCTCCTTCCCGAATCTTTAATTGTCAACTATCATTACATTTTCCATTAAATTTATTCACAATCATAATTGCATAAAATATTGACGATCGTTTTTGAAGAAATTTTCCACCATATTGGATACGGCATTTTGTTTTTCTAAATTTTAACATTAAATTTGTAATCAGCGACCCCGAAAACCTCCGAGTACAGACTCTCACCTGAATTGAATACGTTTTTGAAGAAATTTTCCGCCATATTGGATGCGCCATTTCGTTTTCCTAAATTTTTACTTTAAATTCGTAATCAGGGCCCCCGAAAACCCCTGAGTACAGACTCTTGCCTGAATTGAATACGTTTTTGAATAAATTTTCCGCCATATTGGATCCACCATTTTGTTTTTCTACATTTTGACTTTAAATTCGTAATCAACGACCCTGAAAACCCCCGAGTACAGACTCTCACCTGAATTGAATACGTTTTTGAAGAATTTTTTCGCCATATTGGATCCGCCATTTTGTTTTTCTAAATTTTGACTTCAAATTCGTAATCAGGGCCCCCGAAAACCCCCGAGTACAGACTCTCGCCTGAATTGAATACGTTTTTGAATAAATTTTCCGCCATATTGGATCCACCATTTTGTTTTTCTACATTTTGACTTTAAATTCGTAATCAACGACCCTGAAAACCCCGACTACAGATTTTCACCCGAATCAAATACGTTTTTGACTTTTGGCCAGCTTTTTGGGATTTGGGACCACTGTAGCGACGGCCGTAAAACAGGAACCCCGTAGCACATATGCCTACGACGACAACGTTCATGAGTCACGCAAGCGATTACGCGCCGCATGGACTGTAGCACGTGACAACCTGGAAAGCGCGAAGAGACGGTCGAAGAATACGTTCGACCACGGCGCAAAGATGCAGGAGTACCGCGTCGGTGAACGCGTACTCCTCCGCGTCGAGACGGTGCGCAGGAGACGGTCAGCCAAGCTAAGGCTGAAGTGGACGGGACCTCACGAGATAGTTGTGATGAGGCCCCCTGTTAACTACATCGTCCAGAAGGGATGCAAAACTCAGGCGTACACGCGAATCGCCTGAAGCTCTTTATAGAGCACTAAAAACTAAATAAAAGCTCAATAAATATGGATGAGGAGCTCTGCAGAGCGCTAGGAAAAGAAAATCAATGAAAATAAAGATTTAGAAAATAAAAAATATAATTATCTCAAAAAAGTATGCGAATGCTACTAAGTATAATGATTGGCCTCGCACGAGGAACAGGTTATTCAGGGCCCTTCCGAAAACAGACGGCGTAGGCCAGTGAAGTCCGGGTAGGGCTCCTGGTAGTCATCGACCCAGGGCCCCAGGCCCCACAAACAAGGAATGGCCCGCCAGCAACTCTAACAGCGGCGGCGAACGGCCAACGCCGAGGAGAGGCGGATATCGCCCGGGTAGCGGCGACACCTCCGTCCTGGAACGATCAGACCGTTCTGGTCGAGAAACAAGGTTAGAAAAAAAACCTAGAAATAAACAAAAAAAAAAAGAGAAAGAAAAAGAGTACACTTATCACTATATATAGTGTCTCGGGGGGCAGATCTTCCCCCCTGCAGACAATCGTCCCATGAAAACCGGTCACGAAAAGAGACATTTTCAACATCTTCGCGGTTGGAAGGATAAAGGGAGAAGGAGAAAGGGAGAGGGAGAACTAACGCAATAAGCATTCTTACGAATTCCTCCTCTCATCTGATTGCAGGTTAATCGCGGCGAAAAGTGGACTAACCATTGCCAAGCATCATTCGCTTGACTACGTCGTCAGCGCTTTAACCAGCACTCCGGACATCTACTACGAAGACATAGGAAGCCTCGCGATAATCCAATCGACGTGGCGGTTGATTATCAGGCTGGACCTCGCCGCACTAATGTACCGAGAAACAGAGATCAGCAAAAGTCTACAACGTCTCACGGAGCTGTGCGAAGGGGAAACCCGCGTCAACGATCGATGTCCCGTCATATGCGGCTCGGTTCTGAGAATGAAAAGAAGAATAGAGATGAGGGTGTTGACCATATACGACTTCCTCGGGACGCGCTCCGTCAGAGAGCGCAGAGGATTGATCAACGGCCTTGAAAGCATAATCAAGGCCATCACGGGAAACATGGACGCCGCCGACGCACGGGAGCTCCATGAAGAAATTTCGCTACTCAAAGCTTTCCACAATACCCTGCAGGAAGGGTTGAAAAACCAAATTCAAGTGATAAGAACCACAGTCAGCCTATACAACGAAAGCGCGCACCACATACAGGGCAACGAACAGACTTTGCTGGACCAGATACAGCGTATCAACCACACGCTCAACGACGACCTGTACCACATAAAGAGACGCCAACACTTGAACGAGACGCTCAGCGCGATAAGTATTGCAGTCGAAGTATTACTCAGCGACGTACAGGAGTTAGTGTGGCTGGTGGACGACATAGCTAGCGGTAAGGCCAAAGCAACGTCCCTGCCGCCACGAACACTCGCAAGACACCTCGTTGAAGCGCTACCACACCTACCGCCGGGCAGTAGCTTCCCAGTCGCGATAGCACACGACCAAGTGTCAACACTTATGCGACTGGCAGATACCAGGGCCTACAGCGAAGGCAACGCGGTAGTGCTCGTGCTGGATATGCCGCTGATCGGGCAGCAACTGTATAGTATACAAAAAGTATATCCTATACCCATGCGAGCTAGCAACGGCAGGCACTACTACATAGACGCGACCGAGAACCACTTGGTAATCGATATCGAGAACCGCAAATACCTAAGGATGACATCCGATGACGTAAAAAATTGCAAAGTACTGGACAAATCATACATTTGCCCACCAACACACCCTACTATACCGGTTACAAACGACGCACCCTGCAAAGTCCTAATATATGCGAAAATGAACACCGGTAACGGCGAAAAATGCGCAAAAAGGGTCATCGAACTACCCCATCCCCTAATCGTCCTAATGCAACAGCAACGGCGTTAGCTATACGTCGCGCGAACCACAGAACCCGTAGGAATAAATTGTGGGAAAAATCTCACTCAGCACGAAATACTTAACAATTCGGGAATGCTGGCATTGGTAGGCGTATGTATTGTAACCGCTCGCGATTTCAGTATCCAAACCATCGGGCGAACGTCGCAGGTCATCCGGGAAAACTACCTTCCGCCGTTCAATTTAAAATTAACGGAGACTAAAGCCCAGGCGCCCCTGACGCAGACCGAGAGGACGATTCCACTACAGAGCGTGCTACGAGACCCAGAAGAGCTTCGAAAGCTTGGAGCTCCAACCGACCAAATAATAAACACCCTCAATATTGCCGGAGACGGGATGCAACACATCCACAACCTGAGCTTCTACTCACTGGGTGCAATAGCGCAAATAGCCTAGATTAGGTACGTTCTATTCAAATGTTACAGGTACCAACGAAACCGAACAACCAACAAGGACAAGCGAGGCAACGACCCCGGCAGCCGCCGAGGTAAACATCAACCTCGAGACCATCGGACGACAACAGCCAGAGGAGCGACTGCGATCCGAGCTGGTCAGGATATGCACCCGTGACCCCAACCGAGAACGACTCGCTCGGCCTGAACAACGATAAGAAGCAAAAGGAAAACTTCATCGTTAACAAATGAAAAACTGAAAATTTTTATTGTATTGTTAAAATTGTATCAAATTGTAGAGGTATGAGAAAACAACAAAAAAAAACATTTTTTTGAGAAAATTTTTTTCTTTTTAAGGGGGGAGAGATGTTGTGCCGCGGAATATTCCACTTTATGGTATTTTCGGGAATATTGCATTGCCGACACAGCTATTGAAACATTGAAATTCGTTCATGACAGGAAACGAAGTCCACTGCCCGATCGTACGAACGACACCACTAACGCCGACGCAGCATGAGGCGACTGGCTTGGCGATCGACGATAGGCTAACGCAAAAATTGCTAACTAAGAGATTTTCGTGAACACAGTTAGCAACTGCTTTACGAAAATCAGTTTTTAAAGTAGACTCAAAGAGAACGGATTGGTTCCTCATCAATTACTCGAAACAACAGAATTATTGTACATTCTTTTATTGACTTTTAAATAGACAACGGAAAGTTACCGTTGCCTATAATAGATACTTCCATTTATATAAATTCGCGTTTTCACCAATTACTCGAGATCCATCTTCTAATCGGCAAACGATCCCAAAAAATAATAACTTTTTAATATTATACCGAATACCGAATAATGCAATTACGCGGTACCGGCATAACAGAGTAATCACAAGTGTTATGCAGCGTTATCTATTTTTGGTATGTTGGAAAAATGAATCGTTCTCAGTACTGCCTCCACCGCCGACAACAATATCTGAAGCGGATAATGTAGAAACTACGAGCGATCACGACAAGGTTAACCCTTAGCGGCCACACGGGGTAGCTAGTTACCCCAGGCTCAGGAAAAGTGAAATTAGAAGTCTAAAACCTTTGAAATGGATACAAGTAACGTCACCTGCTGGTAGTAGACAAGTGTGAGATGTGACTCCATTTCATAGTAAGCCGATAAAACGCGGGGCGGCGCTTTGAACGTTTGATTTCTCGGTGCGGGGTAACTAGTTACCCCAATGTGGCTGCAACCGTTACTCGGGACAGACCTTTTTTTTCAAATCGACTTGCTTGTGGTGTCAATAGACAAAATAAAGGTAAGTTTTTGATATTCTAGTAAAAAAAAAAATTCAATCCTAGTCGTTATGGAATATTGTCTGTTCCTGTGAAATAATACTGTTTCATTTTTATATGATATTGTTTATTGAACAAATCTAGTGTACAATTGGTTCACCACCGTCCCTCTGCTGACCAGAATGTTGGATCAACCTTTCAACATGTCTATGACTGGAACTATCACACAAAAATAAACGGGAGATTCCCATGGAGATGAAGTTACCGTCGAAGAATCCTCCTCGAACAAAGTTTTGTGACAACAAAGACATAACTTTACTTTCCCATTGTTATGCCGGTACCGCGTTATTGGATAACTCGGTAATCGGTATAATATTAAAAAGTTATTATTTTGGGATCGTTTGCCGATTAGGAGTAGAAACTCGAGTAATTCGTGTAGACGTGAATTTATGTAAAAATGGAAATGTTTATTATAGGCAACGGCTACTTCCCGTCGTCTATTTAAAAGTAAAAAGAGTTTAATACAATAAAACTGTGGTTACGAGACCGTACGAGGAACCAACCTCTCGCGTGTGAATCTACCGTTCGAATTTATCATTCGCGATCAAGCGTTCAGGTTTATGTCTAACTGTAGACTGATTTCGGCAAAGCAGTTAATTTGCTCCATTGACCGAAATCGAGTGTCGAATGAATTCGTAATAATTTCATAATAATCTTAGCTTGCAAACTCCAAGCTCGAGCTCATTGCAGTCATTGCGGGCAGCTCGATGCTGACGTTTGCACATTGTTCTACTTTGGTGAGCGGTCCTCACGAAAGGAGGACAATGGCGAAATAATGTGCAAAGAATTAGTTCGCGGTACAACATCCCTCCCCCCTTAAAAAGAAAAATTTTTCCTCTATAAAATTTTTCTTCGATTGGTTCCTGTATTTCCTCTTACAATGATATTCTCTATATTGGACAATACAGCAGAAATAATACATAATAATCTCTATCATTTGACAATTTTTCTTTTGCTATTTTTTCTTCATGGTCGATCTGGCCATCGCACTCGGCTGACGGGGCGAGTTTCCCAAGCCCTGGTACGATCGGATCGCGGTCGCTCCTGTGGCTGTTGTCGTCCAAGTGGCTCTAGATTTATGTTCATCTCGGCTGCTGCCGGGGTTGCTGCCTCGGTTGTCCTTGTCGGTGTCCGGTTCCGTATGTACCTATAACATTTAAGCAGAAGGGAGCCGACCAAGGCTTCTGCTCGAATCTCCGAGCTTTTGTAGCCCCTTCGGATCTCGCAGTACGCTTGACAGTGAAACTTCCTCCTCGGTGCGTATCGGAGGTGCCTTAGCCTCCATGTCCCTCAATTTTAGGGCGTACGGGGGAAGGTAATCTTTCCGGATGACTTGGGACGTTCGCCCTGTTGTTTTCACGCTGAAACCTGGGGCGGTTACAATACATACGCCTATCAAAGCCAGTATTCCGGTTATTTGTGTCCATCTTCGCGTATTTCGGGACTTCGGAGGGTGCGTCGTTTGTAACCGACATTGTAGGTGTGTCGACGGGCAAATGTAAGATTTGCTCGGTACAATTTTTTTAAAAGTATTTTTGTATACTGTACCTTTTGTATATAGTACAGGGTGCGCCATCTCAATCTGGTCGATGGAAGTATTGAATAACTCTGACAGATTTTAACCGACCAGCGTCGTACACCACGTTTCGTATAGGTTATTTCAGTACAATTTCAACCATGTATCGCTATACGCCAAAAGAACGCGCCGAAATAGTTTCGCTTTACATTGAAAATAATCGTTCAGTTGTGTCAACTCAGCCTGCGTATCGTAAAAAATGTCGCGGACGTTCTGCGCCCAAAAACGACACTATCCGTCATTTAGCTTCAAATTTCATGGAGCACGGGTCTGTAGCGAATCTCCAACATCAAGCTCGACCGCGTCCAGGTCGTTCAAATGAAAATATCGAAGCTGTTCGACAGAGTGTTGCAGAAAATCCAAATGTCTCATACCGCCGCCGGTCTCAGCAATTAAACATCAGTGGAACCACTTTGAGAAGGATTTTAAAGCAAGATCTTCACATGTTTCCGTACAAAGTGCAGTTGACTCAAAGATTATTGGAAACTGACAAGCCGCGACGCTTGGTTTACGCTAATAACGTTAGTCGAATGAAGGAAGCTGAGCCGGATTTTTGGGAGCGAATTCTGATGACCGACGAGGCTCATTTCACCCTCTCTGGCGCTGTCAACAAACAAAACTGTCACATGTGGGGCACCGATAATCCTCATATTATTCACGAAACTCCATTGCACGATGAGAAAGTGACAGTTTGGGCCGGTGTTTGCTCAAAAACCACCATTGGACCATTTTTCTTCAGAGCTGGTGAAACTGTCAATGGGGATCGATATCGGTGGATGTTGGCACACTTTGTTTTACCACAAATGCGTGAAAAAGGTCTTAAGGAATTTTGGTTCCAACAAGATGGTGCGACATGTCAAACTGCGCGCTCAACAATGGACTATTTGCGTCGGAAGTTCCCAGGACGTGTGATATCAAAGAAAGGTGATATTGACTGGCCACCAAGATCGCCGGATTTGACTGCACCGGACTTCTTCTTGTGGGGATTTTTGAAAAGTAAAGTCTATGCCAACAAGCCGAAGACCATAGAGGAGCTAAAAAACAACATTCGAGCCGAAATCGCAGCGATATCGCCCGAGACGCTGGCAAATACAATGGAAAATACCGAAAAAAGAGCTCATTTTTGTCTCAGTAATAAAGGCGGACATTTGATCGATGTGGTTTTTGGAAACTAATCAAAATAAATTGTAATGAATCAAATTTAATAAAAAAACGACTTTGTGAAATCTGCTGAAAATTCTCTAAGTTATTCAATACTTCCATCGACCAGATTGAGATGGCTTTGTGAAATCTGTTGAAAATTCTCTAAGTTATTCAATACTTCCATCGACCAGATTGAGATGGTGCACCCTGTACTATTGCTGCCCGATCAGCGGTATCTTTCGCACGAGCACTACCGCGTTGCCTTCGTTGGTTGCCGTGATCCACCTGGAATGAGGATTGGAAACGTTCAAACTCGCGTTTCCGAGTGAATGCATACTTTCATATATTTCTTAGTGCTCGATAAAGAGCTTCAGGCGGTTTGCATGCACTGCCTGAGTTTTTCGTCCCTTTCGGATGACGTAATTGACGGGAGGCCTCTTTTCTACTATTTCGTGAGGTCCCGTCCACTTCGGGGTCAGCTTGGCTGACCGCCCCCTGCGCACCGTCTCGTCACGGAGGAGTACGCGTTCGCCGACGCGGTACTCCTGCACCTGTGCGTCTTGGTCATACGTATTCTTTTACCTCCTTTTCGCAACTTCCAGGTTGTCGCGTGCTACTGTCCATGCGGCGCGTAATTGCTCGCGTAACTCGTGGACGTAATCATCGTAGGCATAGGTACTGCGGGGCTCCTGTTTCACGGTGGTCGGCAACTCAGCCTCGCGTCCGTACACCAACACGTGGGGAGACAGTCTGGTCCCCGTATGTGGAGTGGTCTTGTACGTAAACATTGCGTACGGCAGCCACTCGTCCCAATTTCCCTGATCCTCATCTATGAAAATTTTTAGGTACTCAGCAAGGGTGCGATGTGACCTCTCCAAAGCGCCGTTCGATTCGGGATGATAGGCCGTAGTTTGTATTTTTTTAATTCGCAGCAGTCGACACATCTCTTTGAAGGTCGAGCTGAGGAAGTTCGTACCCTGATCTGATAATATTATTTCCGGCGTTTCGTGCCGGCAGATTAATTTTTCAACGAGCGCTCTAGCGACTGTCGAAGCGTCTTGGTTCGGCAGTCATATTGCTGCACTGTATTTGGTGAGCGAGTCCTGGAACGTGAGTATGTATCTTTTCCCGGAAGTGCTTTCCGGTAGCGGTCCGACGATGTCGACCGCGACTTTTTCAAATGACCTCGATGGAGTGTCCGTTACCACCATCGGCACTCGTTCTTTTTTCCTGATTTTATTCTTTTGACAGGATTCGCATGACGATATATAATTTTCTAAATCTCTTCTCAGGCCGGGCCAGTCGTATTTGGTCCGAATCCGATGTAACATACGCCGTATACCCTGATGCACTCCTATGGGGGTGTCGTGGTATTCTCTAATTATTTTCTGGTGGTCATCGGCAGAAGGAGTGGCTACGCCACTGCAGCAGTCGCTATACTCTTTTATAACGCTGTCTTCGTCCGCGCTGCTGGAAGCTCATGGGCTACGGGCCCCGCCGTGCCTCGCTTCCTCAGCAGGCCTTTGCGGTGCTCCGTCCGCAGTTTCTTCGCTCGGTGTGCCCACCGTTAGCTCCGCCGTTGGGTCGCTCTCTGTTTTGAGCGGCCTTGCAACGTTTGCTTTTCGCGGCCTTCCGCGCTTTGCGGGTCCGCCATGCTGTGCTGTGCCCGCTCCGTCTTTGTCAGCTGTGCTCGCAGTCTTACCAGTGTCTTGCGTATGTAGCTTGCGTTGTCTGCCCCTTCCCCGACCGCACGACTTGTCGGCGGGGCTGTGGGGTACAGTAGAGCGATCCGCATGCACGCTGCGGATCTCTCTATCATTGTCTGTAACATTGGCAGGCGCTTTCTCTCGCTCTGCCTCGTTGCTGGGCTGGCCCGGGGTATTCTCGGCTCTCCGCTTTGTGCGGCTGTCCGTACCCGGGCGCATGCTGTCCTTTACCGTCTCGTGGGCGAGCTCGATCTCTCGTTCCGACGAGCTACCACGGCTGTAAGGGGTATCTTCGGCCCTCCGCTTTGTGCGGTCATTCGCTGTGCCGAGTTGCCCCATCGTGCTGTCCTCTTTCGACTCACGGACTTCGTTCTTAGCTCTCGCTTGGGTCCTCGTAGTAGCGAATATACGACTTAACGCATCGGCGTTTGCATTACGCTTTCCGGCCTTGTATTCAACGTTACATTCGTGTTCGGCCAATTTAATTTTCCAACGCATTAATCTCGAACCTGGGTCCTTTACTCTCAACAGCCAGGTGAGCGGTTGGTGGTCCGTCACTACCGTAAAACGTGTACCCTAAATATATGGTCGAAATTGAGCAAAAGCCGAAATTATTGCGAGTAGCTCTTACTCCGTGTGTTACTATATCGTCGAGGTACACATAGCATTTGACGCCTTGTAGTCCTGCTAACGCGAAGTTCATTAGCCGCTGGGAAGTCGGTGGCACGTTCCATTGACTCCTGGTGGGCTGATCTATTCTTTCCGCTAGCATTTTGTCTGTCGGCCTCTCCACTTCTCTTTCTCGTGGGCGAGTTTAACCTCTCGCCTCGACGAGTTAAAGTAGTTGCCTTCGGTATCTACAACTCCCCGCTTGGTGCGGCTGTTCGTATACCCGAATGCGCAATCTTGCTCTTTCTTGTGGGACTTTCTTTCCTGTCCCACTTGGGCGCGTGTGGTCGCGTATATACGACTCAGAGCATCTACATCTATATTTCTTTTTCCGGCTTTCTGCATGTTACCTGACCCATGCCCCGATTTTACAGTATTCCCAGGCAAAGGTTGCGATCCTAGGTTCTTCGATCTGACCTTAAAGGGTGTGCGATACTGCACCTCGTGCGTTTGCTGTCGCTTGTTCCCTCGTGGATGGAATACACCGCTGTATTCGCACATTATTCCGGCGCGAGCTGCTTGCTTTTTGCTGCTGGGGGGCACCAAGTCGGGCTTCCGTCGTTGCTGCGCAAAGCGTTTGGCCTTCTTCGCCGTGCTCTTTGAGCTTACGCGCAGTGTCTTGACCTGTCGGCTACGTACGGCCTTCGCTATCTCCGACGGCTCGAGTGTCGCCGACGGCTGTTGCACTTCTCCGTCGTTTTTATGAACATCTAAACTCACTCTATTGTTTTTTGACGGTGTGACACGGAATCTCGCTACTTTACCTCGGCTGATTCCGCTCCTTATAGGTTTTCCGACAAATTTATTTTCCTTGGCGGCGTCCATGTTAGACCCGTTTCCGGAAGGAAGATTTATCTTTGTAAGCAGGCCTATGTACTTGCATGTGGCGGCAATTCTACCACGTGGTGACGAAAGTGTCCTCGTCGTGCCGTCCCGTAGCGGCATGCAGTGTCCATACAACTTGACCATCTCGCCATGCAGGATATCCACTTTATGCTGCTTGATAAAGTCCATTCCTAGCAGCCCATTAACCCCTAGCGGCACATTATTCGGGACTATGTTGAACCAATGTTCCACGTTTAAGGCTGGCGTCTCCAGCACAATTTTTGCTATACCGAGGAGGGTGAATTTTTAACCTGGCACACCCTGCAATTCCACGGAGCACCTGCTCACCATGGTCTCGGGCTTGAGGCATCCCGCCTTCAGTATGCTGCACTGGGCCCCTGTGTCCGCTTTAAGGGTGAGTACCCCGGTCGTGGCTAACGGTGCATCGATATCGAAGTCGCTGGCCGTAGCGCTGGACGCCGGCAGCGTTACCTGCAATAACTGCTGCGTCGTTTTCCTCCTGTGCACGGGTCTCTGCTGGGCCGTGAGTGTATTTATTCTCATCGTTCCCAGCGGGCTGGCTTCGGTATTCGATCGACTTGCACTTGCATTCACCGTGGACCTTTCATTCTTGCCCCCTGAGTCCCTTGGACGTTGGGGATGCTGCGAAGATTGGGCAGGATCGCTCTTGTTCTGCGACAATCTTTTCCTGCAGTCTTTATACATGTGGCCCCTTTTTTGGCAATAGTTGCACACGACGTCAACGTTGTGAATGGATGTATTCTTGCTGGGCATCGGTAGGCTTACTCTTCCCGATCTGCGGGTGCAGTCTCGAGCCACGTGCCCTGGTTTCCCGCAGGTGAAACAATTCTCGCTCTGCTGGGATGGTGCACCTTGGGACCTTCTGGGGTGGCTTAGTGCTCCACCAACCCCTCCCTTCGGCTGCACCATGTTGGTGATCTCGATGGCTCTGGTTACCGACTCGTGGAGAGTGGTGTAGTTACGAGATCTCATCAAGATTTGGACCTGCTCATGCAGTCCATTTTCAAAGTTGGCCTGGGCGCTCTTCCGGGTTATTTTCTCAATGATGCGCATTTCCAACATCGTAGTGGCTTCCTCGCAAAGCTTTTCTATGATATCCACGGTGATGCGCTCTGTCCTGGCAACGTATATCGCGATATCCTCGCCCTGGCCCTGCCGGAGGGAGTTAAATTCCACCTGTAATGCGGGCAGCGACTTTCGCTTCCCGTACAGGGCCTCGAGCTCGGTCTTAAGCTGCTACCGAGAGGACGACCTTGTGTTTCATCTCTCTGGCCGCCCTACCTTCGAGCTTGCTACTAAGTACCAGTTCCAATAGGATCTCGTGGTCACCGGGCGCAGCTCGTTTGAAAACGGTTTCACAGGACCGTATAAAGGCGTCTAGCTCGTCAGCGTTGGTGCCATCGAAGCGCTTTATATTTTTCAAGGCCAGCCCCAGGTCGAGCGTCCGACCCCGGGTTTCTGGTATCCGCGGTTGCTCCCTTTGGAACACGGGATCCGCAGCAGGATACTCCGGCTCCTCGAATCGCGTTTGCCTCGACCGCGTACGTGGTATCGGGTACTCTTCCAATCCAGAACCTTCCAGCCTCCGCAGCAATTCGGCATTCTGCTCCCGTAGGGACCGGATGAGTTCGAACTCGTCCGCCCCTACCTCGTTGAGCGTATCTGCCAGGTTCCGTCTTGCTGACGGTGTCTCGGACTCCCTGATTTCGCGATCGAGCTCGCATTGGCCTCGATCGTGCTCGCGCTGCAGCCTTTCGCACTGACGTCGAGCTCTCTCCAATTCACGGTGGCTGCGGTCGACCGCCGCCATCCGATCCCGTACTCTCGCGGGTACCGACCGGGCTGTCGTACCGGTAGCGGCGGAAAAACCTACGCGATCTATGGTTCGCATATTTTCCATTTCCCGCTCTACCATGTCCTCGGCGATGTGCTCGGGCGTTCGCTCGCCAGTGGCCATATTAAAAACGTCGTCACTACCGTCGCTGTCGAAATCCCCGAACGACGCACCCCTACGTGGGTTTACGCCGAACTGGGCCGTCAGACGGTCTGCAAGGGCCTCTTGTCGGGTCAAGGGGATTCGTCCCGTTGGCGAGAGCTCAAATAGCGCCCTGCGCGCCTCATATACAATATCCCCTACAGCCGCATCTAATCCGGCTGGGGGGTTTACCCCCGCGCCAGGCAACGTCGTGTCTAACGAGCTGCCCCTGCGACCTGATAGGGCTCCTCTAGGCTCCGACATGTTTATTCCGCGACGGGCTTGACGTTAATATTTCCCAAACAAAAAAAAATAATCTCACGAGAGATATATGTCGATGGGATATTTACTGATTTTCGGCTTTGACGCTACTGGCTTTGACTTTTAAGGCTAAATGTATATATTACGTAACCGCCACTTACAGGAAGATGGTCTGGAAGATAATCCTCTCCATGGCGTTACTCCTTGGGTGCAATTCCTTCGGTGCTGTAGACCTGTTGTCCCGTAGCTCCCCTCGAAGGTTGGTCCAGTTGTCCTCCCTGGTACCGTTGACCCGTCTCTTGGTGGTTCCTGGGCTCGTCTTCTGTGCATCGGCAGTGGCTGCGCGACGGCTTTGTCTCGAGTAGCAGCTTCGCGTACTCGTTTGCACCTTTTGTGCGGTTTTCCGCGACTTGACGTGACACTGTCAATCGGGACTTTAAACGGTTGACCGATACGTCACACCGCACCGACGGTTACTTCGCGTCTTCGCGTTAGATTAGTCGGGTTTTACGAACTACACTGGCGTCCTTTGCACGAGTTGTAGTCGTCACTATAGAGTCACTCTTAACTTTGTCCAAAACACACTTCATCCAAATAAATTACGTAGCACTTATCACTTCAGCAGATCCCACCGCTGCAGCCAAATGTAATGCCGTTACCGCGTTATTGGATAACTCGGTAATCGGTATAATATTAAAAAGTTATTATTTTGGGATCGTTTGCCGATTAGGAGTAGAAACTCGAGTAATTCGTGTAGACGTGAATTTATGTAAAAATGGAAATGTTTATTATAGGCAACGGCTACTACCCGTTGTCTATTTAAAAGTAAAAAGAGTTTAATACAATAAAACTGTGGTTACGAGACCATACGAGGAACCAACCTCTCGCGTGTGAATCTACCGTTCGAATTTATCATTCGCGATCAACCGTTCAGGTTGATGTCCAACTGTAGACTGATTTCGGCAAAGCAGTTAATTTGCTCCATTGACCGAAATCGAGTGTCGAATGAATTCGTAATAATTTCATAATAATCTTAGCTTGCAAATTCCAAGCTCGAGCTCATTGTAGTCGCTGCGGGCAGCTCGATGCTGACGTTTGCACATTGTTCTACTTTGGTGAGCGGTCCTCACGAAAGGAGGACAATAGCGAAATAATGTGCAAAGAATTAGTACGTGGTACAACACCATGCACCGAAGAAGAACAAAATCATTATGGTGACTTGTACTTATCTCTATATCCAAGAGATAACGGACGGAAAGTCGAATATCAGTCTCCACTATAATGATATGAAAGGAGGGACGGATACTTTCGATCAATTGTATCACGCCTACTCAGTCGCTCGGAGAACGAACAGGTGGCCGATGTGGATTTTTTTCGAGATGCTCGATCAAGCAGCCGTCAATTCCCGAATGATGTGAAAACTCAAAGTCGGCGACGCAGGGGAATCTACTTCTGCGATTATCGTTCTAAAGAAACTGATTGCTCATCTCACCTTCCCGATGCTACACCAGAGATTGGCAGAGCCAAGTCTTCTGAAAGAGCTACCGATGGTCACCAAGAGCATCTTAAATATTGACAACAATCAAGAAATGGGCGACCTGGAAAAAGTTACCTTCGACCAAGCGTGGAGGTGCATACTGTGCGACCGAAAGAAGGACAAAAAACGCGTGTTGGATGTACGGCCTGTAGAAGACCGGTTTGCGAGGAACATCGGTTCCCTTGGTGCATGACGTGTGCTAGTAAATAAAATAGGATTCAAAATAATTTTTTTTTGTTCAAATATCATAAAAAATTTTTTTCACTTTTCTGTACGTAAATATGTATTTAGAAGCTAATAAAACACAAAAAAAAAAAATTTTATGATTTGTAATTTTTTTCATTTTTCCCTCCGGTAATTTTGCAAAATAAATATACTTTTTGAATGATCAGCGGATACTGTTATTGGAATTGAAAGTTATTGAAAAATGGCGGAGTAATGAATTTTTGTCTCAAAAAAGCCATTCTTGCTGAATTTTCACACATATGACCAATTTTTAGAACGCCATCTATAAATTGCCGGATAAAAATAATTTGAAATGTTAAAAAACTCTTCAACAAACATAAAACAATCGGTTAGAAGTCTTAAAATACCCATATGTCTTGTACAACTAAGTTCTTCAGCGTGGGGTAATGAGTTACCCCATGTGGCCGCTATGTGGCCTGGCTGAGGTGTGGCCGCTAAGGATTAATAACGTTCTAAATATGTATTGTCGTGCCCCGAATTAATTCATTGTACATTATTTCGCTATTGTTTCTTCTTCGCGTGAGGCCACTCACCGAAGTAGAAAAAATGTGCAAACGTAAGCAACGAGCTGCGAGCAATGACTGCTACGAGCTCGAGCTACCACTTGCTGGAATTCGCAAGCAAAGATTATTGTAAAAATCATTGCGACATTCGATTTAGGTCAAAGGAATGAATAACTGCTTTGCCTAAATCAGTCTAAAGTTTAACATAACCTGAACGGTTGATCGCGGGTCGGACTCACCTGAAATATTAAATTCTATTAGTAGATTCAAACGCGAGAGGTTGGTTCCTCGTACGGGCTCGAAACCACCTTTTATTGTATTATACTTTTATTGACTTTTAAATAAACAACGAAAAGTTACCGTTGCCTATAATAAATACTTCCAGTTTACATGTATTCACGTTTACATGAATTACTCGAGATCCATCTCCTAATCGGCAAACGATCCCAAAATAATATAATAATTTTTTAATATTATACCGATTACCGAGTTATCCAATTACGCGGTACCGACATAACAGTATAAATGCCGGCATCGAAGCTATTAAAATTTCTACGCAAACCTATGACTGATGAATTAAAAAGTAGAAGATAGGACGAAAAGGGTGTGAGACAATAGACGGTATACTCATGCCAAATTCTAATATTGTTGATCTTATTAACGATGTGGTCCGAGCTAGGAAACACTTAGGAGCAACATGCAGGCATGAGTTCATCGTTAGTATATGCACAAAGGACGTTTCACATGCATTTATAGGGAGCAGTGCATAATGGAATTCTACGGCCATGGATGTGATCGGTGATAATTTCAACGATAATGATCTGATACTACGTGTAAATGCTCCTTCAAACGTCGGAAAACTAAAACAATAAAAACCTTTGAAAAGTGGATAAGGATTTAGAACAAGGTGTACCACGAGAGGTTAAAGATGACTTTCGTAAAAGTGTACATTGACTGTCACATTCAGCTGGATATGGTAGTGCGTGGCATTTGATCAGCAGTCAAAATAAAGCAAAGATCGTGTACGACTGGCTGACTCAGCAAGATAGCTATACCATTCATAGACCTGTGCGACGTATCTTGCCATGGCTGTATTACAATTTTACAAATATTGACGATGGCCGGGAGGCCTATCTCGTAGATCTACGTTCATTGAACGGAGACGTTTTACAGCGTATAAATACGAACTCTGGAGTTACGTTCAAATTGTTCGAAATGAAGACTTCGAGAAAAGTTTAAAAAGTTTACAACGTCAGGTATTGTATGTGTATGTGCTGCATGATCTCGAAAATGAGACTAATGATGGTTTCTTTTACCCCGAAGAATTGATGGTAGTTCACGAGAAGCATATGGAGAAGAATGACGAAATAAAAATTGATCAAGTTTTATGGACAAAAGTCGTCCAAAAACTCGTCCAAAAATCATGAGGAAATCATTAAAAATATCAAGAATTAACTTGGGCTGCAAGAAACAGGCATAAAAACGGTAAATGCTGAAAATGCCAGTGGTTCTGTTGCACTCGATGCTGAACTTACAATATTGTGGCATGAGACAGTAAAGGTATCAGTAAGGTGATATTATGACTGAGCGCTAAATTACCGCATATACTGGGCTTTGAGAAACGAGAGGAACGGCTGTTTGACCGGAAGAACCAAGGAGTCTTTATTTGCAATATATAAGAGGCGTTACATGGGAGGGTCGAGTACCTGCTTGTACTCGTATAAATAGGACTCTACACGACCCACTGTTTGCCTACACCGATATTTGTATACCGTATATCGTAGGTGAAACTCAGACAACGCTACACAGGATTACAAAAAAGAAAACTAAAAAATTCACAAACCACAAAACGCAATTAAAATATGAATTAAATTCAACAGTTGCTTCAGGGCGATCGGAGTAGATATAAGAGATCATGTGGGTAATCCTATTTCATGCGAGTATGAAACGTTAATGCTTACGGTTTATTTTCAGCGACTCTTTTAAAAAATATGGGTGTTAATACGGCGTATTATGGAATTCAAATAGGAGGTAAAAACGGTCGTATTGGTAACCTATTTGCGGTCTCTCCGTATCAACGTGGTTACGGTATTGGACGTTTCCCGGAGGTCTCGTATGAAGTGTTTTGCCTCTGCTGACGAGAAGTGTTATAAGCTATAGGGAGAGATGCCATTCGCACGGTCTTATACATTATCGAGGATGTAAGCGGACACAAAATACTATTTAGAGAGTCAATGCGTCGACGGAAAGCCAATGAAAAATGTAGCTCCTTGACGCTGTCGTTATCTAGACGACCAACTACGCGGACGAGGAAAAAGCGTGCTGCTGTTTCGAAAAAATCGTTAAATATGATGGAGATAAGAAAGTCAACGATTCATAGAAATGCAGAAGGAAACATCGCGGTAGTACGAAGAATAAAAAGAAGAGGGTTGCAGGAAGCAAGAAAGGCGCGGGTAGCAAATGTCACAAACGAGGAGAGATGAACAACATTTTTGGAAATGTATAACAATGTTGTTCTTAGACACACATGCGCGTGCGCGCTACTGCTGCTGAGGAAAGCACGTGAAGTATGTCTCGTGGCCTTTGCGGATGATGTGGCAGTGCTGCAAAATTCCTAGAGCAGATCGTCGCTATCTTCGAGGAAGTTTTCTCGGAGATCGGGAAGTGAATGTCTCCTGTCGGACTGCAACTCGCAGAACACAAAACAGAAGCTCTCCTCGTATCAAGCAGGAAGGTGATGGAGACGGTAACGCTCAGAGTCGGCGAAAACAAGATCACATCTCAGCCGTCTATTCGGTACCTTGGGGTGATTCTCGACGCCAGGCTCGACTTCAAGGAGTAGGTAGAACAAATCAGCACCAAAGCCTCTGTGGTGGCGACCGCACTGTCTTGGCTGATGCCGAACGTTGGCGGCCCCAGACAGAAAAGAAGACTGCTGCTCATGTCGGTAAGTACGTCAGTACTGACCTACGGTATATCAATATGGATGCGCTGCTAGTGAACGAGTATCGGAGGAAGGCTGCTGCGCCCTACAGGGTCAGCGCCTTGAGGGTAGTCTGTGCGTTTCGCACAGTCTTGGAAGATGCCATTAACGTCATAGCGGAAATATTGCCACTCGAGGTATTGGCCATGGAGCGAAGGACGCTCTACCAGCAGGGAAAGTCGGCCGAGGCCAAAATTGAGGCGAGAAGAGCGAGTCTCAATCGGTGATAGAGGATGTGGGATACCTCCACAAAGGGACGGTGGTCACACTGGCTGATCCCGAACGTAGAGAAATGGGTGAACCGGAGGCACGGGGAGCTCAACTACTATCTCACACAGGTGGTGATAGGATACGGATACTTTCGGAAGTACCTTCATAAATTCAATTGTGAGGATGCTCCGGGCTGCCCAACCTGCGCAGGAGTTGTGGAGGACGTTGGGCACACATTCTTTCGGTGCCCGCGCTTCAGTGCTTTACGCGACATCGTCGAGGACCAGGCGCACATACGGCCGACGCCGGAAAACCTGGTGGAACGGATGTTGTCATCGGAGGCGGCATGGAAGGCGATTAGTGCCTATGCTGCTACGGTGATGAAGGAGTTGCGCCGATCAGAGCGCGAGAGGAAAAATGCAACGCTGGAATAACACACAGACGAGGAAACAGCAAGTGATGCAAACCCCTAATCCACTCGGGCCATCCAGAGTAGGTCGGGAGAAACGTTCTCTGAAGATGCGGGAGGAAGAGCTACGGCTAATGGCCTCTCCTGCGAAATGATGCCTCACGGTGGTACCGCGGGAGTTTTTAAAAAGGCCACAGATGGAGGTTTAGGGTTTTAGTCAGTATGGTGGCTTGTCCACGAATCCGACACGCTGTGCGTAACCGCATTTCCCCCCTCAACAGAAAAAAACACACACACACACACACATCCGCGAGAGTTTACGAAGCCGCGGCTCGACTTACTGTCATACCTCTATACTTACGGCTATAGAAGCATTACAATGGATACACTACACGCCTGTATCATACGTCGCAGAGGACGGCCTGCTGGAATTTCTCATACCAGGTCACGGTGAAGAATACCTGGATCTGGCTCATACAATGATCATTGTAAATGTATGTAAAGGGTATCCCAGTAAGAACGCCGGATTTTAATTTGCCGCCATTTTGTTAATACGAGTTGTACGGTGATTTTTTTTTACTTTTGTCACGTACAGACCACGCGATTTAAGAATATGGAGAAGTATTCAAACCAACAACGTTTAATTATTGTAAAAACACATTACAAAAATGGTGAAAGTTTTGCGAAAACAGTTCGCCAATTACGTCAAGCTTTGGTCGCAATAATGCGCCAAATGAATCGACAGTGAGGCGTTTAATTACAAAATTTGAGACCAAATTTACGCTGATGGATCAGAAAATCATTGTTTGTCGTCGTCCTTGTCGGTCACTCAAAAATATAGCCACAGTAACGGAATCTGTGGCCGAGAATCCAGGAACTTCCATTCGGCATCGTGGTCAACAATTAAACATTTCCAGTAGCACTATGCTACGAATTTTGGTAAAAGATTTGCATTTGCACTCGTATTAACAAAATGGCGGTAAATTAAAATCCGGCGCTCTTGCTGGGACACCCTTTATATACATGCAATAGGTACAACGTAGTACACGCTAATAACTTTCTATACAGCCTTTTCAATTAGGTAGACGTATACTTTAAGCAGAAACTCGTGGCACCGCAGAGCATGTATTGAGACATTACTGTATTATGGACCAGCGGCTTAAAACTCTCACTGAACTACCGCTCTATGGTACGCTGACACCTCTGGCACATTTCATGCTCTCCTAGGTACATCGAATAGTCCCAATATCGGTCTAAATAATCGTGAAGAGTATATAAAGCATGTCCTGAGTCTGAATATAATTGGACATTCACACTCCTCTTACACGACTCTCTCAGTTGGTGTGACGCTTAAACTACACATTACCGAGGATACATGATTAGTACGTCGAGAAAAAACTGCACCCGGCGTTATGATAGCTCAAACCAAGATGTTTACAAAGACAATCGCAAAGTATCCTATAACGCGGGTCGTGGTTTAAGCTTTAATGATGCATAGAGGGATCATTGGTAATACTTTGGATATTCTATGCAAATTATTCGATAAAATTCTTCTCTCTATAAGTCGATGGCCAGCAAATACCTAGCAAACCTCTTCAACCCGCTTTTGCTGGTAACGAAAACTGAGTAGTGAATTATCGCACGATCTTTATCGGTACCGTTATGCATTTCCAGAATAATGATCCAGATATAGACAGGGACGACTATCCAAAATGCTACTATCTGTATACCTTTCATTTGATGCCCGACTTATCTGTAAGTTGATTCAGCCACTGAAATCTCGTGAGACACAGCAGCGTACGAGTCGAAGTACGTTTTGCGACGCCTTTGACATCTGTGTAAAACTGTGTGGTATACTTCGAGTATGATAATGTAATAGGAGTAAATTCTACACGACATATTATTACGTATTATATTGCGTGAGAAAGAGCTACATACATATACGCCGCTTCACTATTTAAGAGTAACAATAAACCAACATTGGTTTTGTGCTGAATGGTTTAACGGTGATACACCATTGAAAAAAGTTTACGCCAATCTGCGTTCACTGTGTCGTTACGCTTCATGTAATTATGAGAAAGCCGAGCTTTAACGTGATGTCCAGGGCTGTGAAATCATCAGAGTCATAGACAAAATCAATTTATATCTAAGTACCAGGTGTACAAGTATGTGATGCGGATTTCCGACAACAGATGGCGCACGAATGCAGCTTGTGCTATAAAGATTTGACACTGCGCAATTTTGTTGTGTCATCAGCAAGTGTCAGACGCGCACGAGTAATTGGAAAAGTGTGTGCATTGTGTTGTGTTGTTGTGTTCAATATGTCGAAATTTATACCGAACAAAGAGCATTCGCGGACATACGTGTGAATGATGGTTTCGGCGTTTCAAAAGTGGTGACTTCAATGTTACAGACAAGGAACGTGGAAAACCGCCAAAAAAATATGAAAATGTGGAATTGCAAGCATTGTTGCACGAAGATGACTTCCGAACACAAAAATAACTCGCCGAGCAATTGGGCGTTAGTCAACAAGCTGTTTCCAATCGGTTACGAGAGATGGGAAAGTTTCAGAAGATCGGTAGATGGGTACCGCGTGAGTTGAACGACAGGCAAATGGAAAAGCGTAAAAACACATGTGACATTTTGCTGGCTCGGTACAAGAGGAAGTCGTTTTTGCATTGTATAGTTACAGGGGATGAAAAGTGGATTTATTTTGAGAATCCCAAGCGTAAAAAATCATAGTTAGACCCGGCGCACCATCCACATCGATCGTAAGACCGAATCGCTTTAGCAGAAAGACGATGCTCTGTATTTGGTGAGATCAGAGGGGCGTGGTCTATTATGAGCTGTTAAAACCTAGGGAAACGATTAATACTAAACGTTGCGAACAACAATTGACTGATTTGAACCGTTCGCTGCTTAAAGAAAAAGCCAGAATACCGAAAGAGGCAACACAAACTCATTTTTCTTCGTGAGAATGCTCCATCACATACGGCAAAACCGCTTCCCGACACGTTGGAAGCACTCAGCTAGGAAGCTCTACCCCATGCGGCTTACTCACCAGACTTGGTTCCCTCCAATAACCACTCGCTTACATCGATGGGTTACGCACTTACTGAGTAGCGCTTTGGTTCGTACGAAGATGTGAAAAAATGGCTCGATGAATGGTTCGCAGCAAAGAAGGAAGATTTTTACTGGCGTGGTATTCACAAATTGCCGGAAAGATGGGAAAAATGTATAACAAGCGATGGAGCATACTTTAAATAAAGCACTTTTTATTATTCTTCCGAATTTAACAGGTTATTTTAGAAACAAACTCCGCATTTCATACTTGTACACCTGGTATATGAGTACTACCTCCGAGTCATCAGTTCAGTCCGCGGAAGGATATTTTATCAATCACCCTACGATCTCGACAACGGACAATTATAGCTCGAGAAGCTCGATTGCTCGCCTGAGTATACATATTCCCCCTAACACTGGTGGACCTGCACCCATAGATTTTCGCGAAAGCTGTGCACGCTGATTTAAGATATCACGCCGGCAGATTTATGATCATCGTGCATATGCCACCACTGGCCCACACTGTGTGCGAACTCTATCGTATGCCCCTGGCCTGTCGCACAAGAAACCCACAACTGGACTGGAGTTCATTCCAATGACCAAAGCCGATATTGACTTTTAACTAAGCCTTACACCTAATCCTGCCGATTGATCGAACATGAACGGATCTGCCCCACAAGCATGTCAGTACAGGATGTGACTCTTTCCGGAAAATGTGAGATACAAATGCTAATCAACCCTGCATAGCAACACCTACCTTCATCGACCTATCTGAGCGCCCAGTAAGCGTGGTTATACTCGCTACCCAGCTGAGCAACCATCGAAATTATCGGCCTAGTCTTACCGTTGCTCCGACTAAATTAAACCGGGATAGGCGTATTGCACCTAAGTTTAGGCTGAGTGGGCCGAATCAGACAAACTACGCTGACGAGTATAAGAACTTATGAAAGCAAGTAATACTATCCTTTGTAACGTGGCAGGATATTTGAGCGCTGCGTCTTCCTCGCACGACGGCTACCAGCACGATCTCACAGGGCTTTAAGGTACGATCGCCGTACTTTATTTTATTATTTTTATTATTTTTTGTATTTTTATATTTCAATTTGTACGACCGGGCGGACGGAGAAAGAGGAAGAGGATGAGCGCACCACATCCATCGATTGCTGGCTTCGGAATCCGACATTTTACATAGACAGATATTTTACACCTTTCTCTGTCGGGATATACAGCCGTCCTGCTCGACGTTCATCTACAAACAATACGCTGCTGTCTATCTTTAGCTATCATCTACTAACAGCAACCAAGCTATCGCATGGGGTTCATCTGCCAGACTGAGTTACTCATTGTATTATCTGTTGCTAATTTATGCGTTGTCCAGCTGAAACACTAGTCGCGTTCATCGAGCGACACTGATTTCCCCAATTAACCGAGTTTGGCTCGTTATCAGGGGATCATAGTTCACGGGCACGTGTGCCGGCAGGTCCTCGGGGCTTTTTCCCGGTGAATGTCGAGCGAGTAGGACGTTGCGTCGAACATATCTTTTGTCCCGTTCTACCGTTGGCGTGATTTAAAGAGAAAGACGAAGGAGGCGATCGCTCTCCATTTGGAACTCTATGTCGGCGTGTCAGTAATATATATTGGTTCTGGGAAAAAGTTCATGGTGTTTTTCCCGACAGATGGCATCAATTGCAAATAAATCAGAAAACACAGATCGCAGCGACACCACTAAACGCTCGTTGGAAAGGTGACACTTCGAGCGTTACTTTGAGTGTACAAACATCGAAATTGGTGTAGTGGTTGGAAAGTTGTTTGTGTTTGAAAATGGAGAAAAGTAATGAAAAATTGCGCTATATTTTGCAATATTATTACAACAGAGGAAAGAACGCTGCGCAGGCTTGTGAAAAAATTTGTGCTGTGTACGGTGAAGGTACATTATCAAATTCTGCTGCACGGAAATGGTTCGCTCGCTTTCGTTCTAGTAATTTTGATGTGAAAGATGAGTCACGCTCTGGACGTCCAATCACTGAAAAAGCTGATGAAATTCTTGAAAAAGTCCAGCAAGATCAGCATATCAGCAGTGTCGATATTGGTATGGTGCTAGGCATTGACGACAAAACTGTTTTGAACCATTTACACAAAGCAGGCAACAAAAAGAAGCTCGATGTATGGGTTCCTAATGAGTTGAGCGAGAAAAACGTGATGGACCAAATTAACATCTGCGATGCGCTGCTGAAACGCAATAAAATCGAGTCATTTCTCAAACGTGTCATAACCGGTGACGAAAAATGGATCACGTACGACAATCGTCAAGCGTCAAAGATCGTGGACAAGGGATGGTGAGCCGTCACAAACGTTCGCGAAGCGAGAATTGACGGCGAAAAAGGTGATATTGCGTGTATGGTGGGACTGGAAGGGAATCGTCCACCATGAGCTACTTCCAGTTGGTCAGACGATTGATTCTCAACTCTACTGTGGACAACTAGAGAGATCACGTCAAGCAATTGAAAGAAAATGGCCCGAATTGATTTATAGGAAAGGTGTTGTCTTCCATCATGACAACGTCCGAAAACACACTTCTTTGATGAGCCGTCAAAAATTGCGAGAGCTTGGTTGGGAAGTTTGGATGCATCCACCGTATAGTCCAGACATAGCACCCTCTGACTATCGCTTATTCCGATCGCTGCAGAACTCCCTCAATGGAATTAAGCTGCTTTCAAAAGAAGTTTGTGAAAGCCACTTTGTTGGATAATCAGCTGGCGCACGGCGATCGATATTCGCCGTGCGTCGACCTGTTGCTGTGCTCGAGCACACGGAGTTCGGTTGAGCCGAAGATAGCCGAGGCGGAGCTTCGCAAAGCCGAGGCTGTGCCTCGTTGGCAGGCCGCGTCGAGCGAGAGGATGTCTCTCTCGCTTGACTTCGGTTTTGCTCACCGGCTATCTCGCTCAACTGACTTCAGCGCCCAACGACGCTTTCATATCCCGCATCCATGTTGGATATTTTTGACACTTACGTGAAAATCCGCACGGAACAGCGCACGCACTTTTCAAGGCTCGGACAATTTCACTCTTCTCAACCGGATTATCTCACCTTCGTTTGCTCAACAGGACTCAAAATCAGGTACGAGTACGTTGCTATAATTTATCGCAAATTCAATGGTAACGAGGAGTTGCATGCTCATCGGTACATCAACATTTTTGGCCTCACTTTTTGGCGGCATTGCAGCACATGTCAAGCCACGGTTTTCTCACCATAATTTGCCGGTATAATTAATATAATTATGCAGGTGTACTATATTCACTGTACTTTTCCCCAGAATATCTGCTGGAAGAGTACAGCGGCTATACACTGCTCATTTTGTGCATCCTCATTATGTGTTGTATTGTGCTACGCAGTGCTGCCTGCGTACTTTTCCCCAGAATATCTGCTGAAAGAGTACAGCGGCTATACACTGCTCATTTTGTGCATCCTCATTATGTGTTGTATTGTGCTACGCAGTGCTGCCTGCGTAGCTTGTCTCATACGTATAGAGCACTCAAGCAATTTCAATTGCAAGTGCTCTCACCTATTTGCTGCAACTATTCTCAGATAAATCTGCTGAGAGCTTGCAGTAAATAATTGACACATTTTAAGCACTCATTTTTCTCATAGCGTGGCGTGCTCCGCAGCACTGGCTGCAGCACGCACACCGCTCTCATTACCTACAGCATACAATTAATATAATTGTGTGCTGGTTCTCAGTCCAAATAGTAAAATCAAATTTAGCGTATTTAATTAAATTCAGTTTTCTAATTCTCAAATTTTTGGTGTATTTATTTTCATTATTATGTATTTTTCTAAATTTAGTATATTCTGTGTTTCTTTATCATATTTAACGAAGTGTTTTAAATTGCATTATTACATTGTTTGTGTGGAAGCATAATAAACCACTTTCTCCAAATTCCATCTACTAGTCTGGTTTTATTTCCACCCTGTTGTGAGTGAAGTCTCTAATTTTTCCAATATATTCGCAGGTTCAAGATCTGTTAAGTTACACCGGATGGATTTCTCAAACACACTTGATTCAGTTTTTCAACCAGAATCCACAGAAGTTCTTCACCGATATAATCATGACTCTACCCAAATAATGGCGAAACATTATCGATACTAATGGAGCATATTTGGTTTAATTAAATTAATTTTGACACTATAAGAAAACCAGTTGAATATTACTAAAAAAATGCCACGAACTTTTTCCCAGACCCAATATTTACCGCTGGGAGTAGCGATAAGTCCACCGATATTCGATATTTCTTCGTCCCGGTGAGCTCTCTTTATTTCCACGGTCTTTCACTATTATTTTATTTCTATTGACGGATAAGTCTATTCGAGCTTGGTTATACCTGTGGCTTTGTATGCCACGCACAGAGCATAACTTGTATCGGGACCGACTGCGTCTGTTAGAGTGTAATACCGAGATCGTTTAGTGGTTAGAGCCGGGAAGAAATCATTTCGTTTCTTAGTCGTTTTTTTATGTATTTGCTGACTGTTAAATCGCGCGCGAGTTTGGCCGATTCCTGCGGACCTTCGAAGTCCGTTTGAAGTGTTGTTGTCGATAGAGTATGACAGTGAGAGAGAGACGATGTGAATGCCGGGATAATCGATACTGTCGAGACCCTTAGGTATATTGATTGTTAGAAAACCAATCCAGTTTACGGAATATTTTATTTATATTCTTCTTTGTTCTTTTTGTTGGAAAATTAGTAATCGTTTTAAATAAATTAATTATCTGTCCTAGGGGCATTTGTAAATCCCGTACCTGCAATTGTTGTTTGTGTTATTAATTGACTTTGTTACTTGGCTTTAGTTAGTAATTATTATTTATTAACTTTATTTCATTGTTTTCTGTTCTATTTTATTTATTGCTTTATTTGTGGATTTTATTTATTGATTTCATTTGTCAACTTTATTTATTGATCCTATTTTTTTTTAGTATTGATTTTATTTCTTTTTATTGACCGGTTTTATTTATTGACTTTAGTGACTGGTTTTATTGATTAATTGACTGTTTGGATTCTATTAACTTATAACTATTGTTATAAGTCTGTAACTGTTGCTAGAGTGGGCTGAGTCCGATCAACCACCTCGTTATTTTTCCTTCCAGCGCGTAAGCGACTGGCGCCCAGCTCGAAAGAGTAAAAATAAAAGGGAGGAAAAATAGCTCGGACCAGCTGTAGGTAATGTGGTGCGTTAGGGTGCAAATTTACGTTACAACTTACAACCCTGGCCTAACTCTCAATATAATCTTTATAGCTCTCGTTTATCGATATTCACAAAATTCCAGGCCCTCGATCTAAAACTTCTAATGGATGCCGGAGCTAACAGTAGCATATTTTCCACGGGATGCAGCAATGGAAACTAACAAAAGAAGGAGAACCCTTATATGCCATTGATGGCAGGATTCATGCAATCAGTGAACATCACCGCGAGAAAGGAACAACAACACATGGATATTATTGCATCTTCCATACACGGTAGCATCATCATCGGTATTATTCTTTACCTTAAACGTACTAAGACAACAATTCACGCAACATTTCTAGTAGACAGGCATCACCCAGGTCCTCGCCACACCGGTTAACGCACCTCTATCCGATAATGCTGACTAGGCAATGAAGGAATTCGCCATTCCGAAATACCACAAATGATCGCTGGAGTCTCATTGATCCCGAATATCACACCACGGCAACTGCCTCGACAGGACGTTGTATTCGCCTAAAAATAATCTGCTGAGCGAAAACCCATGCTGATGGATGCAATAACATGGATCGCAAGTATACAGCTCCAATGTACTGTCAGCTAAGAAAAAAAATCGCTTAAAAGACGATCCCCAAACTGATCATTTACAGTAGTGTACTAACATGGCACGAATTATGAATGCTTCGGACCATGACGACTTATATTATATACCCGCAGACTTCATCCAATACCCTTGGCAACGGGTAGCCTGTGACCTAGCTAACACCCATCCCCGACAAGGAAAGGAATGGCCCCCATTCCAGAAACCAATACTGAACTTCGTATTGCCAGGGGCCACAATATCTGTTTAGAAGCGATTCGGTCAGATCCACATACTAATGCTACCTAGACCGATGTCACCTACGATAACAAAACCAATTCCGGAGAAAGGTCCTACGGGGAGGACTTTATCCAAAACAGAATCGTTTGTGCATCTAGCACTTACCCCCGTTTCACATGGAGTGAATCAGGGGGACACCATAGAGACCAAGCACAGGTACACAAGTGTCGAGCTTACCTAGCCTCGTTACCCGGTTTATCCGACATAATAACATAATAACTCTCCAGAGCATAAAACACGGCAGCACAACAGATGATACCATTACCATAATAATTACCATTACACTACCACTGTACTCAATGAAGTGTACGGCCAAGGACTCTCGATTTTTACATTACGACGCCGATACTATCAAATATATTAGGTCCGTCAGTATAATAGTAGTGGCGCAAACGGTGACGAATCGTCCTAAGCGAACAGCTAATGTGCCACAGCCCAAAAAACAGTTGTGCAGTAAACAGTGACTTAAAGGTCTCAATCAAACAGTGCAAAAGGCGCGAGAGTAAAAGTGTGAATGCCAAAAATAAGTGTGTACTGTTTGCGATCATGCCCGAGAAATACAGCTGCAACAACGAAGCTAGCACAGCTTCGATTACAGCCAGGTAGGCGACGAGGGTGTTGATTTTCCACCAGAGGGGGGGGGGTGTTACAACTACCCTAGATATAGTATACCGCTGACAATTCAACAATATTCAACTGACCACAAACAAAAGCAGTATACCAGTAGTTGATATGTAACTGTAGGTACGTATACACATTTATAAACAATGTTATCATCACACTCATTAAATATGTGAAGTAAGAATATTCAGATACTCAACCATATTATATACTACAATTTCACCTTTCATAAACCATAGTTACATAAAACAGTGTTATTTAACTCATTTAATTCCTCTTTCCTTTCTCTCGAGTGGAACGGGCGAGTATAGAACGTTGGCAAAAGAATCCCAAAGTAAATATCAAATAAGCGTCCGTACCTTCTGCACGTGACAGTTCCAAGTACCCTAGAAACTTACTAAAAATGAACTCGAGTACATCCCAAAACCCGTGCTGTTGAAACATTGGGGGCGACAAATCATTTATTTATACGACAACACACCAGATATAGGGATACATGTTGACGGTCCAGCAACAACACGCAGGAATTTCACAGGGTGTCAAAGTAAATCAGCAGTTACAGAAGATAAGAAGAAATTTCCTACAAACTTTTATGATACGATGTACAATCTTTGAATAAATATAACAGTTTTTGTCAAGCTTCAAATGATTACTAGTGTTTTTTACTCACCATCATTATTAACAACAGCTACTTTGAAAGATTAAAAAATGTATTCAAATTGATGTCCAATAATGTCGAAATAAGTAAAAAAATCAGATACGGAAGGCCTCAATCTGTTTATCGACCGTAAGGTTCGAACCGGTTTATCGACAGAAAGGGCCAAATTTGTTTACCAACGGCATGATATAATGTTTTCTACCGGAGGCAGGACACAATCTATTTTACTGTCGGTAAAGCCCAATCTGTTTATCAACGGCAGGACATCATCATTTAAAGGCAGCAGGACACAATCTGTTTATCGATTTTGGGACCCAAATCTACCTTAGAGGATTATCTCCAATCTACATTATCGACGGTATAAACACAATCTACTTTACCGACTATTTATACTGAATTAACTATATCGATTGCAAGTGTTCAATCTGATTTACTGTCTGGCGGTAACATACCGACGGTAGAAATGGCAATGGATGGCGCACGCGTCGCCTGAATGATGCGTCAGTCAGTAGGTATAGGGTAGAGGCAAAGGATTTGGGGAAGACCAACAACGAAAACGACGATGACGACAATATAATGACAATATGACGGTTATGCATAACACTAAATTTGTCATGAGCAAGCGATGCATGACTATATACGAAGTCGATAAAGAGAGCCATTATTGGCATTGGGGCAATATCTTCATAAAAATTGCCGCATGACAATGGAATCTAAGCTCTCGGCTCTGCATGAACTTTGGTCTCCACATGAAGAACGTAAAGAAAATCAACGTGGACCGAAATATGAAAATGCACTTGGAACTTCATATAAATCGGATTCTGTTAATTTTTCGTCGAGTCAACCTGGACTTTCTAGAAACTCGGATACTTTTGATCTCGCTACACGTCAATCTGACCCTGAACACTCAACAAAATACGATGCTAGTAATCTCGCTACAAATCAACTTAGATTAGTATCTCCAGATAAAACTGACTCCGTAAATCTCACAACAACTCAGCCTGAATGATATTCCTAATACTCTTCAGTTGGCAAAGAAAAGTCAGAAGCAAGTTCATGATTTCAAAGTTTTGCAATTTCCAGCCACAATAGTACACTAGAAAGGTTCCCTGAAGTTGTGGATGAGTCGCCAATTTTTGAGAAACTTAAACATGTGATTACATACTCTTCTGATAAAAAGCAGAACGTTTATGAGAAGGTAAATTAATTTTTGAAGACCGGTTTGGAGGAATCCGCGAAGACAGTTGAGGAAAAGAAATTTCGGCTTTACGATGGGATGACATAGGAACTTCACGACAAATTTGATAAGAAGCCGACGTTTCTCACTGTTTTGTCGCAAAGTCTGCCAATAAACGAGACCATGTCGGAGTTCGATGCAGGCAAACGGATGGTACAAATTGGGAAACAGCAATACTCTGGAACAAGAGTGTTATCGACGCTTGCTGCCAAATCTAGAAATGTACAATACTTGATTCAATTACTTCGACAACAGCACAAGCATTTTATATCGATGACAAAAATAGTCGTACCCTAGCGGAGAATAATATATTGTGTGACAAGGGATGAAACATAACGATTTCAGACTAGGGTGAAGTTGGTAGTCATCTACGGCTTGAGCTGACATCATCCGAAGTCTAAAATTTTGTTTTATCCCGTGTCACGCACTATATTTTTCATGATAACTTAGATCGAAACTTCAAAGTTCAGTGTCCGCAGACAGTCAGAAACAAATTAATTTAAGGCCATTGATCTATTAGCGTATGCGTAAATTATGATTTCCCATTTTCTTCGGTGTTCTTCCCATTGTTATGCCGCGAATTATTAGATGATAATTATTTCGTCATTGATCCTTCTTCGCGTGAGACCACTGATCCGAAGTAGAAAGAATGTGCAAACGTAAGCAACGAGCCACGAGTAATGACCGCTCGAGCTATGACCTGCAGCAACTTGCAACATAAACATTTTTGCAAATTCATCGATTTCGGAAAAGGTAGTTAAAAACTACTTTACCGAAGTCAGTCTAAAGTTTAACGTGAGCTGTTGATCGCGGGTAGGACTCACCCGAAATATTAGAGTCTAACAGTAGATTCGGACAAGAGAGGTTGGTTCCTCGTCAAAGGCTCGAAGCAGCTAATTATTCTCCATTCTTTTATTGTCATTTAAATAGATAACGGAAAGTTGCCGTTCTCTATAATAAATACTCCACTATTATTTTACATAAATTCACATTTATACAATTTACTCGAGATCTACCAGGTCTATAAATATGAAACCGGAATTTGCCCATAAATGGCCCTAGCTGTCAATGTAGTTACCGTCAAACCACGTCATTGGCGCCATTTCCTTGTTGACATCTCTGATAAAGATTTTCAACTCACAACAATACGAGTTTCATACAACAGCATAGTTTATAATAGCGTTGAACATGTCGAATTTTGTGCCTGGAAACTACGGTTTGCGGACAGCATTGATTTTCTGTTACCAATTGAAGAAAACTGCTGCAGAATCGCATCGAAGGCTTGTCGAAACTTACGGTGAGCATGCTCTTGGTAAATCACAGTGCTTTGAGTGGTTTAAAAAATTCAAAAGTGGCGATTTTTACGTGAGAAACGAAGAACGTGGAAGACCACCGAAAAAGTTCGAAGACAGCGATTTGCAAGCATTGTTGGATGAGGATGACGCTCAAACGCAACAACAACTCGCGGATCAATTAAATGTGACACAAGAAGTCGTCTCCATACATTTGAAAGCCATGGGAAAGATCCAGAAGATGGGAAAATGGGTTCCACATGAACTGAATGAAAGTGTTCGATAATCAGCTGGCGCACGGCGATCGATATTCGTCGTGCGCCTACCTGTTGCGGTGCTCCAGCACACGGAGTACGGTTGAGCCGAAGATAGCCGAGGCAGGGCTTCGCGGAGCCGAGGCTGTGCCTCGTAGGCAGGCCGCGTCGAGCGAGAGGATGTCTCTCTCGCTTGACTTCGGCTTCGCTCACCGGCTACCTCTCTCAATTGACTTTAGCGCCCAACGACGCTTTCGTATCCCGCAGCCATATTGAAAAAATTATACACTTTTCAGGTGGGAAAAATGTATAGTTAGCAATGGGCAATACTTCGAATAAAATATTTTTTATCATTTTCATACAATAAACGTGTATTTTCTATACAAAAATTCCGGTTTCATATTTATAGACCTGGTACATTAATACATAAAATAAAAAATAAATAAAAAAAAGCATGCAAAAAAAAGAGCAAAGAAAAAAAAATAATAATCATCATCGTTAATCGCACTATGATATCACATATTAGTAATGCACATTATGTTTCACAGAAACAAGAGTTTACAAGTCACCCATTCCGACGGACACCGTATCACACTGGATATTTCAAACAAGCATCTACATCTCCTCAGAGTAAAAGGAAGCATTCCTTTTGGTATGAGAATCCTCATACCAAATAATATGGAGCCAACCATCATGAAGGAAAGACAATACAAGCATCCACAGGAACGTCCAGCATCATATGAACAAAACTCCAAAAACCTCACGCATATCTACAACTCTAAATAAACTTCACGAACACCAAGAATTTCAAAACGCTTAGAACGTCAAGAACTTCAAAACGCTTAGAACTCCACGAACTCCAAGAATTTCGTGAACTTCAGAAATCAGCGTTCACGAGCCATTGAGTCAACACCAAGTCCGTATGAGAAAATGCATTCCTATATATTCCTACATACGTCAGTTGCTATTGTTCAAATCAAGTTAACCACTTCAATGTGTGGTATAGGAAAAAGAGAAAAAGAATATTTTAACCACGTCGTGAACATAAATAATATTTGAGTAAAAAAAAAGAGAGAGAGCAAATATTCTAACGAAGCAAATATTTAGCAAATATTTAGCAAATATTTAGATAAAGATTACGAATTATAAGAAGAATTGTATTTCGCTTCTCTTCCTTCAGAGATCAAAATGTAGTACCCCTCACTTTCCACAGTATCGTCACAAAGTTTTAAAGCAAAACTTTTTTCCTATGAGTCCCTATGCTCTCGACTCGCCTGCGCTATTGGCTATCCCCATTCTTTTGCTTTGTGTCAGCGTCGTCACACGCGAAATATTAATAAAAACGTAAAACTTTCAGAAAAAATGAGAAAGAAGACGAATCACAATCATTCAGCATCGAGAGAGGAGAAGGAAAATGAGGATTTAGTTGAGAGACTAAAAGAAATACTGATGAATATCGACCGGAGGTATAAAAAACGTAAGTTAAGACGAACAAAACCCATGCTTACTGGGAAAAAAGGGACGCTACGAAAATTGACTCTTTCTGAAAGATGAATTACTGACAAAGATTTGTTGGTCTGGATACCTAGTTGTTGTGCCAGCGATTTGATTGCTCGGCAGAGTGCCTTCGATCTGACCGAGGCGCACGCCTTCGTTTGACGAAGGAATGCAACATACATTGTTCAGTCTCCATGGGTCTGACCCTCGGAAATAGACATTTTCATTTGATGAAAAATTGAACAATTTAAAAACGATGTAAGGCAAGTATTGGCATTATGCCCGTTTACCTTCCAGGTTATACAGGGTGCGCTATCTCAATCTAGTCGATGGAAGTATTGAATAACTTAGAGAATTTTCAACAGATTTCACAAAGTCGTATTTTTTTATCAAATTTGATTCATTACAATTTATTTTGATTAGTTTCCAAAAACCACATCGATCAAATGTCCGCCTTTATTACTGAGACAAAAATGAGCTCTTTTTTCGGCATTTTCCATTGTATTTGCCAGCGTTTCGGGCGATATCGCTGCGATTTCGGCTCGAATGTTGTTTTTTAGCTCCTCTATGGTCTTCGGCTCGTTGGCATAGACTTTACTTTTCAAAAATCCCCACAAGAAGAAGTCCGGTGCAGTCAAATCCGGCGATCTTGGTGGCCAGTCAATATCACCTTTCTTTGATATCACACGTCCTGGGAACTTCCGACGCAAATAGTCCATTGTTGAGCGCCGCGGCTTGTCAGTTTCCAATAATCTTTGAGTCAACTGCACTTTGTACGGAAACATGTGAAGATCTTGCTTTAAAATCCTTCTCAAAGTGGTTCCACTGATGTTTAATTGCTGAGACCGGCGGCGGTATGAGACATTTGGATTTTCTGCAACACTCTGTCGAACAGCTTCGATATTTTCATTTGAACGACCTGGACGCGGTCGAGCTTGATGTTGGAGATTCGCTACAGACCCGTGCTCCATGAAATTTGAAGCTAAATGACGGATAGTGTCGCCTTTGGGCGCAGAACGTCCGCGATATTTTTTACGATACGCACGCTGAGTTGACACAACTGAACGATTATTTTTAATGTAGAACGAAACTATTTCGGCGCGTTCTTTCGGCGTATAGCGATACATGGTTGAAATTGTACTGAAATAACCTATACGAAACGTGTTGTACGACGCTGGTCGGTTAAAATCTGTCAGAGTTATTCAATACTTCCATCGACCAGATTGAGATGGCGCACCCTGTAGATCGAGCTCGCCGCATCGTCGGGATCGCTCTCGAACCCGTCACAGGAGGGACGGCGAATGCAGGCGGAAATCTGATGGTCGCAGCCGGTCTCGAAATCGCTCACGACACTCTATCGGTCGATCACGACGTTCGAGCAGCCGTTCACCTCACTCTCGACGCTCAGAGCGTAGTCGCTCAGATCACTCTCGTCGCTCAGAGCATAGTCGTTCGGGTCATTCTCGTCGCTCAAGGCGTAGTCAATCGCGAAAATTTGACTATGGCTCACAGCAATCTCTGCAGGAGTCAGAGGGAGAGCGAAAGGAGTCTCAAATACTGACTCAAAAAAATTACGAGGTGGAAATCGTCAATAAGCAGTTGCCAGCGGGCCCACCGGCGCCTGAAACAACAGCCCCGGAAAACACTGAACAACAGGCGGGCGTGACCGCAAAAAATATTCAAAATCAGCCTGAGTACGAAGCTGACCTTCAAGAAGACGTATTAAACGTTATTGGTGGCGTTTGGAACCGGGCCAGAAAAAGGCCTCTTCATTGCACAAATATATCGTTATTCGTTGAATGGAAATCTTTAAAAAAGGGCTCTTTAAGGAGGAAAACAAGAGCCTCGTGAAAAAATATAGTATTCCGGAAAATTGCGAATTCATAGTTGCCCCGGTGTTGAACTCGGAGGTTGTTGCCGCGATACAAGATAATGTCAAAACAAGAGACAAGCGTATCACCAAAAAACAGGAGCGCGTTGCTTCCTGCATGGCAGCTATGGGAAAAGCTATCTCGATTATTCTGAAAGTTGCTCAATACACGAATTGCTCAATATTCTGAGTGACACAGGAAGACTCCTGGCGTCTCTCCAGAGAGAGGAATCAGAAATTTGCAGGAGTTTAGTCCTCGCAAATCTCAACTCATCCGTAAGAGAAATCTTGACGTGCTCGACAGTTGACGGGTTCGGGGCCAATCTAGAAGAAAAAATCAAGACTGCGAAGACGATCGAGCGTGCATTGAAGGATCTTGTGCAACCGGAAAAACCATCAAAACTCAAGGACTCAAAAAACCAGAGGGGCCCGCCGGCGCAGCGTCAGTTGATGCGCAAGAGAAATTGGACGTCAAGCGGGCCAAAGAGACCGACGAACGACAAATACGGCTCGAGGCCGAAGAAAACGCATCCTCTAAAGACGTGGTTCCCGGACAGACGCCGTTAATTTCCAGCGTAGGTAAAACTGCGGGCCAATTACGGGTTTTTTATCGAGCATGGTCAAAAGTATCGGCTAATCCTGTAATTCATAAATGGATCAGAGGATCTATAATTCCCTTTACATCGCTTCCTGTGCAGGGTCGGATCTCGGAAAAAATGGACTGGTCAAATAACGAAAAACTCACGATGGCGGGCGAAATCGAAAAATTATTAGAAAAAGGCGCGATACAGACGGTTACTCCGTCTTCGGACTAGTTTTTATCAAATATTTTTTAGTGCCGAAGCCCGACGGTACGCAAAGATTTATTTAGAACCTCTAAAAACTTAATGAGTTCATAAATGCGGAACATTTTAAGATAGAGGATTGTCGAGTAGCGAAGTCGTTAATTGAGCCTGATTGTTTTATGGCGTCAATCGATATAAAGGACGCGTATTACCTCGTACCGATAAAAAAGATTTCTTGAAAGTTTTTACGATTCCAATATAGCGGCGTACATTACAAATTTAATTACTTACCGTTCGGTTTGAATGTCGCACCTTTCGTATTTACAAAAATACTCAAACCGGTAGCAGTATTACTAGGAAGACAAGGCTTTAGATCCGTTTTCTACTTAGATATTTTGCTTATCGGAAAATCATACGAAGAGTGTGCGAAAAATTTTCGAGCTACGGCGGCTATTTTAGATGACGATCGAATTGCCAGAGGACAAGACCCAAAGATCTCTCGATCTGTTGAAAAAATTTAGAAAAATAAAAAAATGCTTGATTCGTGAGTTCGAATCCTGCATTGGTACTCTCGGCTCGTGCTGTCCAGCGCTAAAATATGGCATGATACATATGAGACGGTTCGAAAAAGTCAGATTATTAGCACTCGAAGCAAATAATAATAATTATGATATGACGATGATTTTTCCGGAGGAATTAAAAGAAGATATCGAGTGGTGGACGTTTAATATAGCCTCAGCCAGCGCTCCTCTGAATGAGCCAGTGTTCGATTATGAGATTTTTACCGATGCTTCGCCTACAGGATGGGAAGCAGTTTGCGAAGGTCGGCGGGCAAACGGACACTGGAGCACGGATGATTTGAAATTCCACATCAATCATCTCGAGTTGGTAGCCGCATTTTTCGGACTAAAATGTTTTTAGAGCGCTAGGTGAGGAGCTCCAATGAGAACTAAGCTTTTTAGAAAAAGAAAATATAATTATTAAAAAAAAATATTTGTAAAATTCCTCAGAATTGTTTGTACATTATAAAATTTTCATAAAGATTAGTATCCAGTCCCACAGGCGGGATAAGTAATCAGGGGTCTCCCTGAATACGCGACGTAGGCCTACGAAATCAGGGTAGGGCTCATCATCGTCACCGACTCAGGACCCCAGGCTCCACAAACAATAAACTGCCCGACGGCAACTCTCATCGGCGGCGAGCGGCCAATGCCGAGGAAAGGCGGACATCGCCCGAATAGCTGCGACTCCTCCGTCCTGGAACGATCAGACCGTTCTGCAAAAAGACGAAAAACAAGGTTAGAAAGAAAACCTAGATAAAAATATAATAAACAAAAAAGGAAAAGAGAGCACTCACCACTATATCAAGTGCCTCGAGGGTTAATTTTCCCCCCCTGCAGACAACCGTCCCATGAAAGCCGGACACAAAGAAAGACATCTTCAACATCTTCGCAGTTGGAATGATAGAGTAAGAATGAACCAAAAGAAGCCCTCGCCTAACAAAACTGGCGAGGCCAAAGAAGAAGGAGAACTAACGCAATAAGCATTCTCACGCTTTCCTCCTCTCATCTGATTGCAGGTTAATAGCGGCGAAAAATGGACTAAACGTAGCTATGCAGCATCTCCCTGACTACGTCGTCAGCACTTTCTTCAGCACGCCGGGTATCTACTATGAAGACATTAGAAGCCTTGCGATAATCCAATCGACGTGGTGGTTGGTCATCAGGTTTGACCTCGCCGCACTAATGCACCGAGAAACAGAGCTAAGCAAAAGTCTACAACGTCTGACGGAGCTGTGCGAAAGCGAAACCAAACGACCTATCTCCCGTCATAACCGATTCGGTCCTGAGAATGAAGAGAAGAATAGAGATGGGGGTGTTGACCATATCCGATCTCCTCGGGACGCGCCCAGTCAGAGAGCGCAGAGGATTGATCGACGGCCGCGGAAGCATATTCAAGGCCATCACGGAAAACATAGACGCCCCCGACGCACGGGAGCTCCATGAAGAAATTTCGCTACTCAAAACTTTCCATAAGACCTTGCAGGAAGGGTTGAAAAACCAAATTCAAGTGATAAGAACTAAGAATTTCCACCAAAACAAAATTCACGAAACGAGATTTACCACCAATGGACTGTAGGACTTCAAAACAGTGAAAAACTAAAACTTTTCCAAAAAGTAGATTTTTTTGGTTACATAGCAACAAAAAAAAATGTTAAAAGCGCGCATATTTCTACCTGATTCTTACACGCCTACATATTCTTCTCTATGAGCAATACTCGTAGTGATCTTTAACTCTGGCTCAAACCCAAGTAGCTAGAGAGCGCGTCCCCGGTCGCGGATAGGGGAAGTCCAACGCCGCAATCTGTCATGGATAGCGTCGTTGGATTGGGATGAAGACCCCCGCGGACCAAAAACCGGTGCGAAGGGGAAGGAAACCCCTACAACAAACCTAGGGGAAGGAACCCCTCCGATAAATCAATTATGGATAGTACGCGTACTATGAAAAAGTCCACGGTCCTGGGGCATGGATCCCGAGTACCGGCGTCTGCTAGGGGTGAGAAAGCGAGTCCTGGGACGTCGTCATCAAACGACCGCAGCAACACAGAGATGGACAGCTTAGCCTCGGTGCCGAATCCTGTTCCAAGTGAATAGAAAGGAGAAGAAGCAGAAGAAGAATCAACAGAAGAGTGGAAAAAGAGCTCAAAAAGCTAGGTACTCAGATCACTAAACTCCTAGGTTTCGTCAATGGCATAGAGAACGTCAATGGTGAAATCTGAGAAATGGCCAACTCCATGAGCACCTTGTAAAGAAGGATGGGGAGGTTAAAAAAAGAGGTAGCAGGGACGAAGGCTGGTATAGTACCAGTACCGAAGAATGATGCACGTACATAGACCTGCATCATGACATGAAGACATTCGCCGATGTGATGGCTACGCAACGAATTCGCCAGCATTCGGAACGACGCGCCAGGAAGAAGCGTGCTTCGCCTTCGGTAGAGGTCCGTAATGTGAAGAGGAAGACGAAATCCAGCGAGTAATACCCGCCGGAACTGATCAAAACCCACGAAGAACCGATCACAGATGCCAATGGTACCGGCTGGGAAAATATACGGTCAAAGCAGCGAAGGGAGCAGCACAAGCAGCCAACACTACCCAACGCCCTTATCATCGAGCAAAAAGGGAAGCTGAGATATGCTGATATTTCGAGCAAAGTGAAAGAGGAGGCGACGTACTGAAGGAGGTGAGTCAAAGTGTATCCAAAATACGCCGGACGATGGTGGGAGACTTCGTTCGTATCTTCGCCAAAGCAAGCCCGGAAAAAACAGCACAATTCTACAAGACCATTAAAGCTGAATTAAGCGAGGATGCCACTATAAAAAGGAGGTGCAGCAGACCTCGGACGAAATCAAGGTTTTCGACAAAGTCACGATGAAGGAAGAGATCTACGATGCTCTCAAGCGTATGCTGGGCAAGAGCGTCAAGGCGGAACTGAACGATATTAAGTTCATCCAAAAAGCGAATGGTGGCACTCAAATAGCAGTAGTGACACTACCGGTAGAGGTGGTGAAAAAACCTACTGACATAAGGTAAATTCGCGTCGGCTGGGTAGTCTGTCGAATTCGAGAGATAAAGAGGCTAACCAAATGTTTTAAGTGCTGGCAGTACGGGCATCTGTCCAAGAACTGCAGGAGCACGGTAGATAGTTCGAGGTGCTGCATTAAGTGTGGCTGTGAAGGTCACAAGGTCAAAAACTACACTGCAGAGCCTTGATGCGCATTGCACAGTGGCAAAGAAGACAAGAAAGCTTGTCAGCACATTGCCGGAAGTAAAAAGTGCTTAGCTTAAAAAAAATCGTACCAGGCGCTCATCCGAAATCGCGAATGAGAATTATGCAAGTGAATCTTAATCACTATGAAGTAGCACAATACCTGCTTCTCCAGACTGTGCGGGAGAAGAAGGAGATCGTAGCAATCACCTCGGAGCCATATAGAAACCTCGAACACAAACCCTAGGAAGCGGATACAACGGGTGAGGCTATTGTCTGGGCTGCGACCAATACCCCCTCCAGAAATCCATGAAATATGAAACGATGAAAACTTCAAGTGAAGCCTGGACTGGCTACTCAATAACGCCAAGGAACGAATTCTAGGCGCTATCGTGGGAAACTTCAATGCCAGGGCATTGGACTTAGCATTAAAAGAACGGATAAGAGAAGTAAAAATACTTTTGGAAGCATTGGTTGTATTGAACTAGCCTTATTCAACGGCACCAGGCTACTCTTATATTGCCAGGGAGAAGCGATTTCGATGATAGACCACACCTTCGTCAACAGTAGTATCGTAAAAGGCGATACACACTGGCAGGTAACGGACATCTATACACATAGTAGGAGTAATGTTCATGGACTTAAAACGAGCATTTGAGACAGTGGATAGAGAATTGTTAATAGAAAAAATGTCTCAATAAGGAATTAGAGGTAAAGTGTTAGATTGGTTTAGGTCATACTTAAACAACAGAACGCAAAGAGTAAGGTTTAATGAGGAATTTTCTGAAATTATTACAACGAAATACGGGGTACCACAAGGATCCGTATTAGGGCCTCTGCTGTTCATTATATATATAAATGATATAATTGAAATATGTCCAGAAGACTGTGAAATAAAAATGTTTGCTGATGATACACTAGTATATGTTACTGGAGACAGTAGTGCGGAGGTGGAAAGAAAGATGAATGGGGCATTAAACATAGTGGAAAGATGGATGAATAGGAACAAACTGAAAATGAATGCGGAAAAAACCAAATATATGATTGTGAGGAGTGTAAGAAAAGAATTGAGAGGGAATATTGTATTGAAATGAAGGGATGGAACCGAGTTAGAGCGAGTGGAGGTAATTAAATATTTGGGTGTAATGATAGATAATAAGTTACGATTTAAAGACCACTGTGAGTATATGTTGAAAAAAATAGGTAAAAAAACGAGTTTTCTGAACAGAATAGGACAATATATATCGGCATACACCAGATGTGTCGTATATAAGGCAATCATAGCACCGCACTTTGAGTATTGCGCAACACTGCTAGTGGATATGGGTGAGACAGAGTTGAATAAACTGCAGATAGCGCAGAACAGAGCGATGCGAGTCATATTGCAATGCAGCCGGTATACGAAGGTAGACGATATGTTACAAGCGGTTCAGTTTATAAGTGTGAGACAGAGACTGTATTATAATGTGTGTATATTTATTTTCAAGGCTGTTAAGAAATTATTGCCGAAGGAACTGACGAGTAAATTCCAAGTTGTTAAATCTAGAACGAGTCGGGAAACGCGTCAAGCGGAAAATATTGTAATTCAATTTAGAAGAACGAGAAGTGCGCAAAAGAGTATGTTTTACGAAGGAGTGAAAATGTATAATGCGTTGCCAGTAGAGGTTAAAGGCTGTGTAAAACTAGTTCAATACAAGAGTATGTTAAAAGCATTTATTATAAGCGAAATTAAATAAGTTCAATAGAAACGTAAGATAAACATGTAAGTTATGTACATCAAATAGTTGAGAAAGCTAATAAACATCAATCAATCAATCAATCAATCTCTCTCTCTCTCTCTCTCTCTCTCTCTCTCTCTCTGTCAGAGTAGACGTGTCGAATTGTGCTCTATACTTAACGCCAAAGTTGAGAAGAAGTTGTTATAGAAGACAGAAAGGGAAAGTGACCTGCAATAGTGCGTTATATGGTGCATTAAATTCTTTTGTGTTGGCTGTCCATCACTGGCTGTCTCCATTTTCTTTTCGTATCCTCTAGTTTATGTTAGCAGCGCTGACCCATGAATTGTGTCAGTAACTTCATTCGGGCGTGTGATGGCATCGACCGATAAGGAGGAGGAGGATGTGGAATATAGATGTGTGGCATGCCGAAAAAAAATAAAAACTACGGTAGCTCAGTGTAAGGTATGCTATAAACTTTTCTTCCATCCAGGCTGCACAAGCAAACATAAAGTCTATGGCAAAAACAGTGAATGGATACCTTATGGTCCTTTTGAAAAATTCCAAATAGGAAGTATAAAACCGATAAGCATAAAGTCTGTAGCGCTAATCGGAAATAGAAGTAGGTTGGGATCAACGGGATCTACTGGATCGGGCTCGATCTCGGGCGGTAAAGCAGGAGGACGTAATGTATCCTCTATTGATAACAAAATAGACTGGATAGTGGAAGCAATCAAGGAGATGAAAAAGAAAATAAGTTGTAAAGAAAAAATTAAAGCGATAATTCAAGAAGTTGTATAAATGGAGCTGGGATACTGGAGGGAAATGGAGGAGCTGAAGAACGAAATACGAGTGGGAGGCACTAAAGAGGAGAATCCTGCCAAGAAGAGCTACAGCAGGGTGGTAAAAGAGAAAAGGAAAGAGAATATCTTAATTGTAGCACCCACACACACACACACACACACACAAGATCGAACAGGGAAGTGAGAGTACGAGAAATTTAATAAAAGAGAAGGTTAACATAAAAAATATGGCTATAGGAATAACAAAACTAAAAAAGGGTAGTAAGGGGTCAGTAATAATGGGCTGTGAAACGGAAGAAAAGATGGAAAAATTAAAGTCTATGGTCCAGACGCAAATGGGAGAAGACTTTAAAGTCATCGAACCAACGAAAAGAAAACCGAAACTTAAAATAGTAGGAATTTTTGAAGATGAGATGAAACTGGATGATGATAAATTGATAAGTATAATTGAAAAACAAAATTATATGAAGGGGTCCATACGGGTAGTTAAGAGAATTCTTAAAGGAAAAATGGAAGTTGAGGGAAGAAAGGTGGGATCGATAATTTTTGAGACTGATAATAACACTCACGAACTAATGCTGGAGAAAAAGAAGATCAACTTGGGGTGGAAAAAGTGCATGGTCTCTAATTATATATGATAAATGTTAAGAAATGCTTCAAGTGTTGGGGTATGTATCATATTGCAAAGAATTGTACGCGTGATGAAGTACGCTATAAATGTCGAGAAACCACAAGGCGAGAGAATGTAAAGTGTCAATACTTAAATGTATAAATTGTACATATAAGAAGGAAAAGTATAAACTGGTAATCAATGAAGAACATAGCGCACTGGATCCGGATTGTCCAACACTGAAGAAAGTCTTAGAGGAGAAGAGAAGAATTGGATGGGGTGATTAGCAACTACAGAAGGGGTTGGAAGCATTATGGTATACAAATGCACAGAGTCTTTTAGCAAATATAGACGAGATCCAACACCAGATCATGAGAGATATGAAACCCGCTTTCGTGGCGCTGTCCGAATCAAGGCTGGTTGATGAAATAGAGAATATGGAAATTAACGTACCAGGATATAGTTTAGTAAGGTGTAACACAGAGAGTAAATATACAGGAGGAGTGGTATTGTATATTAGGGACGATATTAAATATGAATCAATATTGAATAATAAAATATTGGCGAATTGTTGGTGTGTAGCGATTAAAGTGAAGGAAGAATTTTATAAAGGGGTTATGATGGTAATATATTATTCCCCGAGTGCCTCGGACAGCGAGTTGGTAAAGTTCCTAGAGAATAATTTCGAACAACTTAATATAAGGGAAAATTGTATAGTTATTGGAGACTTTAATATTAATGTAATGGTGAATTCATTTTACTCAAAAAAACTGCAGTCAATGATGCAAGGGTTTGGAATGAAACAGTATGTAAATAGGCCAACAAGAATCACAAAGGATAACCAGACAATAATAGATCTAATTTTTTCGAATAGTAAAGTCAAAGTACAAGTGAGGGACACGCCAAAAATAACAGATCATGCATGGCTACAAATAGAATTTGAGTCAAACAAAGTAAGAGAGAAATACAAAGAATTTTATGGTAGAGATTATAGCAAAATGAATCAGGATGATTTTCTCACTCTGCTGAAAGTAAATATAAAACATGAATCGGATTTAGATATTAGTTCAAGGGCGGATAGAATAATTAATGACATAGTAAGCTCATTGGATATGATAGCGCCGGTAAAATTATTTAAAATTCCGAAAGTATGGCATAGGAAAGGCTGGTATTCTGATGAAATAAAAATGAGGACGAACTTAAGGGATGAGGCTTTCTGTAAAGCAGTGTCTACTGATACAGAACAAGAGTAGGAAAGATATAAGACGGAAAGGAATGCAGTTGTGAGGCTCATTAGGAATAGAAAGAAAGAATACAATGTAAGAATGGTGGATCATAATAGAAATGATATCAAAGCAAGGTGGAAAGCGTCAAAAGAAGTAATTCGCGGGGAGTCAATGGAAGTAAAGATTGTAGAAAATATAAATTTCGAAATATTAAGTAATGTAGATAAATATAAGATAGCGGATAATTTTAATTTATTCTATATACAAAGCATAGATGAGATAGTAAAGTCTGTGGAGAGAGGAAAGAGGGGAACTAATATTAATCCATGTACTATAGAGGTAAAAAATACACTGGATAACTTTGAAATGGTGACCGAAGAATATGCAGAGGAAATGGTCAGTAAAAAAGGGACAGATGAGGGTATAACCAGTGATTTGTTGAAATCTATATTTTGTGTAATAAAAGATGAATATACCAGGTGTATGCATAAGTTTTTTTCCGGTTTAACTAAGAGATAGCGCCAGCGAAAAGTACGCAGCGTATTAATTTGACACATACGTCATTTTGTTCGTCTGACATTAACCTACAAACACACACAAGTTCAGTCCGCCAAAAACTAGCGTCTTTGTTTTATCGTTCAGTGATCATGTCGAGTTTTGTGCCTGAAAAAGATCATTTGCGGCACGCATTGCTTTTCTTATTTAATCAAAAGAAAAAGGCTGCTGAAAGTCAACGTTTGCTGGTAGAAACATATGGTGAACACGCTCCGACGATTAGAACATATGAGACATGGTTTCGACAATTTAAAAGTGGTCATTTCAATGTGAAAGACAGTGAGCGCTCTGGTAGACCACAAAAATGCGAAGACGAGCTATTGCAGGAGTTATTGGATGATGACCCAACTCAAACTCAACGGCAATTAGCAGAAGCATTACATGTGTCACAAGAAACAATCAGCAGACATTTACGAGTAATGGGGAAGATCAATAAACTCGGTAAATGGGTCCCACACGATTTGAATTAATACAAGTCAAGTCAAATACAAAATCGCAAAGTCACTTGTGAAGTGCTGCTTCAACGCCACGAAAGGAAATCATTTTTGCATCGAATTGTGACGGATGACGAAAAATGGATTTATTTTGAAAACCCGAAGCGGAAAAAATCGTGGCTTTCACCTGGCGAAGCCGGTCCTTCAACACCAAGGCCAAATCGCTTCGGCAAGAAGACCATGCTCTGTGTCTGGTGGGACCAGAGCGGTATTGTGTATTATGAACTCTTGAAGCCCGGCGAAACCGTTAATACACAACGCTATCGCCAACAAATTATTAATTTAAACCACGCATTAATCGAAAGACGACCGGAATGGGCCAGAAGACATGGCACAGTGATTTTGTTACACGACAATGCGCCGTCTCATACAGCAAAAGCAGTGAAAGACACCTTGAAATCGCTTGGATGGAATATTCTTCCGCACCCGCCGTATTCGCCAGACCTGGCGCCATCTGACTATCACCTCTTCGCATCAATGGGACACGCGCTCCCAGAGCAGCACTTCAGCAATTTCGAGGAAGTTGGAAAATGGCTCGACGGATGGTTTGCTGCAAAAGACAAGCAGTTTTTCTGGCATGGTATTCATAAGTTAACTGAAAGATGGGCGAAATGTGTAGAAGCCGATGGCCAATATTTTGAATAAAACAAAAATTAATTTCCCTTGAAAATTACGTGTTTTTTTTACCAAAAAACCGGAAAAAACTTATGCATACACCTGGTATATATGTAATAAATGAGTCGATGAGAACTGGACAATGTCCTAATACAGGGGTCTCCAAACTACGGCCCGAGGGCCACATTCGGCGGACAGATTTTGGACTATTTCACTTTTTACCACCGGCAACAATGATAATATGGTTTTGGCCCTCGGAACTTACTGGAGTAATCAGTATGGCCCTAAGGCTGGAAAGTTTGGAGACCCCTGTCCTAATAGATGGAAAACATCAACAATAATACCGATATCAAAAATTGTAAAACCGATAAAGTTAGCGATTATAGACCGATTAATGTCCTACCGATTTATGAAAAGGTATTAGAGATGGTTATTAAAGATCAGTTAGAAAAACATTTTGAAAACAATGACGTAATCTCGGAGCATCAATCAGGCTTCAGAAAACAACACTCTTGTCAGACAGCGTTACAGGTGGTAGTAGATGAATGGAAGTTATTGGTCAGTGAAGGAAAATTGGTAGGAGTAGTGTTTCTGGACCTTAAACGTGCGTTTGAGACAGTAAATAGAGAAATATTGTTAGAAAAATTGTATATATATGGAATTAAAGGTAATGTTCTAAAGTGGTTACGTTCATATTTATTCAATAGAACTCAAAAAGTACGGGTTGGTAACATGAATTCCAAACTAATGGCAACTAAATATGGGGTACCACAGGGTTCGGTACTGAAACCGCTGTTGTTTAATATGTATATTAATGACATAGATAAGAGTTGTCAGGAAACAGGGAGTATAAAAATGTTTGCAGACGACACAATTTTGTATTCAACGGGAGTTAGTAGTGAAGAAATTGAGATAAAAATGAATAGTATGTTTAAAGCGACTGATGAATGGTTAAATAGGAATGGATTGAAATTGAATGCAGATAAAACAAAATGTATGGTAGTGAGGAACGTGAGGAGAGAATTAAAAGCAAACATTACTATCAGGTGTATAGAGGGGACACAGATTAAACGAGTAGAACAAATGAAATATCTTGGTATTATTATTGACAGCAAATTAAGATTAGATAGTCATTGTGATTTTGTGTTGAAAAAAGTAGGAAAAAAAAAGTTTTTTAAACAGGGTGGGAAATAGTTTGTCTGCTGATACTAGATGTACGGTGTATAAATCAATTGTTGCGTCACATTTTGAGTACTGTGCGACCATGATGATTAATATGAGGGAAACACAATTAAACAAGTACATGTAATACATGTAATACATGTAGTACTACAAGTAATGCAAAATAGAGCTATGCGAGTTATATTACAATGTAAGCGTGATACTAAAGTGGAGAGTATGTTGCAGGCGCTACAATTTATGTCAATAAGACAGAGACTGTGGTACAATGCATGTGTATTTATAATTAAAATAGTTAAAGGATTGATGCCTGGATATTTAGTAAATAAGATAGAGTTAGTAGGGAATAGAGGGGGGATGTAAACCAGGCAAGCGGAGGATATAGCAATTTCATTTGGTAGAACAACTGTTGGATAATCAGCTGGCGCACGGCGATCGATATTCGTCGTGCGCCTACCTGTTGCGGTGCTCCAGCACACGGAGTACGGTTGAGCCGAAGATAGCCGAGGCAGGGCTTCGCGAAGCCGAGGCTGTGCCTCGTTGGCAGGCCTCGTCGAGCGAGAGGATGTCTCTCTCGCTTGACTTCGGTTTCGCTCACCGGCTATCTCGCTCAACTGACTTCAGCGCCTAACGACGATTTCATATCCCGCAGCCATGTTATATATTTTGACTTTCCCCCAGGACATCTGCTGGGAGAGTACAGCGACTATACACTGCTCATTTTGTGCATCCTCATTATATGTTGTATTGTGCTATGCAGTGATGCCTGCATAGCTTGTCTCATGCATGTAGAGCACTCAAGCAATTTCAATTGCAAGTGCTCTCATTTGTTCACTGTAACCTCTCTTCATTAAGCTGCTGAGAGCTTGCTGTGAATTGTTATAACGCCTTACGCACTCATTCTCTCTAGCGTGGCGTGCTACGCAGCACTGACTGCTGCACGCACACCGTTCTCAGTACATACTGCACACCATTAATATAATTGTGTGCTGCTCAAGTCTCACAGACAAAAATCTGACTCAATTTTATTTATTTATACACCGTTTTTAATTCTCTTATTTTGGTGCATTTATTTTTATATCAACTTTGTTTTTTTTCTAAGTTTAACCTAATTTTGTATTTACTTCCAAAATCTGACATTTTTCCAAATTACATTTAAATTATGATTTGTATGTGACTTGCGGATGGTTAAATAAACCACTTTCTCTGAATACCATCTAGTATGCGCCTGGCTTATTTTCACCCTGTCTTGAGTGAAGCTTCATTAGTTTCAACATATTCTCAGGTCTATCAAACAACATCCTCTGGACTTCTCAAACAACAACAAATGCCCAAAAAAGTGTATTTTATGAGGGTATAAAAATGTTCAATAATTTACCGTTAGAAGTGAAGTGATGTGAGAATATTAAGCAATTTAAACATAGAGTAAGGGAGCACATTATAAATTCAAGTCAGTATTTTTAAGTTACGTTATATGATTAATATGTATATGAAAATAGCGGAGAACGCTAATAAAGTTCAATTCATTCATTCTCTCTCTCTCTCTCTCTCTGGTATCGCCTCGCATGCACTCGGAAAAAGAAACGAACGACGTCACAGCTACAAGAAAATGGGTCGTCGATAAGCTCCAAAGTCCGAGTTCTATTGTAATTCCAAGAATCCCCCGCATAGAAAATTAGACCACCTAGACCCTATATAAGAACGGGCAAATGCCCGAAAAAGGGACTTAGATAGTAAGTACTGAGTGACATAGCCAGTCACCGGGCAGTCAGTAAACAGTCAGTTGGCGACAGTTAGTCGAGTCGACGATCACCTGAGGCGCTTAAGTTGCAACCCGGTGAAGAATGCAGTATCGAGCTTTCGTCGAGTCGCGATTAAAACTGGCGAGCTAAACAGGCTCACCGCTGCGGAGGTACCCCACCCTGTAGAGTCAGCTAAACATTTAGAGTGAGTACTTAAAAGAAAAACGCTTGAACAGTCTAAATTCAGTTCGAATTTACTTTTTTCTCGGTTTTAATGACAATCATACGGAATTTATCTAAAGTTTAAAGAAATCTAAAAGAAATTGAATTCAATGTTTTTCTGCCGTTTTTGTACAAGTCCACACTGTTTATTTCGTTTTACTGTATTATCTAATCATAAGTAACGCGTTAAGTGTATTGTGTCGAAAAATAACGATCGCTCGCGCACAGTAATACCGAACGTACGTGTACCACTTATTCGATTATTTGAATAAATTTTAACAGCTTCACGAATCATCGAGTTTAATGACTTTTATTTTAACAAACGGTTGCCATTATTTTTCCCTTCAACGCATCGGTTACCGGCGAAACAACTTCACCAGAAAACCAAACGTAAGTACCAACGCAATTTTTTTCTAATTTATTTTATCTGATATTTCCGTAAAATTTCCCCCAAGTGAAAGTAACCTGCCATCTTCCTTCCCCCTAAAACCCCTTCCTCCACGGGTTAATTTATCAATTTAGTTTATCGAGTCGAGTGACGGTTAACGCGAACAATCAACGAGCATTCTCAGCCCTGTCCCGAGTAATTTTCCGAAAGGTTAGACTCAAAAGGGGGCTTGCATCTTCGGTGTTTTTTGTCAGGTGTGGTAAAGGGAGAATTCATTCTCCTTGACCATAGTACGGAAAACTCATGCCGAAACGCCTCACACGTCTTAAATTTTTCGGTTTTGTAAAAACACCGCGCGGGTTTGACGTAACAGCTTGCAACCTGTTCAAATTTATTCCCCGGGTAACATAGGGAATATTAAAGATGGTCAAAGCTTCGAAATTGAATATGGGCTATCACCAAATTACCCGCGCGAGGTACGAGGCTTCACTTCTTCCGCAAGGTCAATAATTTGACGGGGCATTCCAATTAAAAATAGCGTACAATGAGATTCACACGCTCCTCACCATCGAACAAAATTTCATGAGACTTCCGCGAAATTTAACACCCGACGGCATTCTCCGAAGAGCTCCTATTAACTCAATAGAGTGTTGCTTTGTTCCTCGAAGCATATATTACCTGTCTTCGGTTCTTCATGACCTAGCCTTACCACCCTAAGGATCCGGCAATTCTCGCGGTGTGCGTGATCGTAATTCTATCGGGAGTGAGCGAAAAAAAAACTGAAGTGTAACGCGAGAGAACTGATTTCCAAATATTCTACAGGGTGCGCCATCTCAATCTGGTCGATGGAAGTATTGAATAACTTAAAGAATTTTCAACAGATTTCACAAAGTCGTATTTTTTTATTAAATTTGATTCATTACAATTTATTTTGATTAGTTTCCAAAAACCACATCGATCAAATGTCCGCCTTTATTACTGAGACAAAAATGAGCTCTTTTTTCGGCATTTTCCATTGTATTTGCCAGCGTCTCGGGCGATATCGCTGCGATTTCGGCTCGAATGTTGTTTTTTAGCTCCTCTATGGTCTTCGGCTTGTTGGCATAGACTTTACTGTTAAAAAATCCCCACAAGAAGAAGTCCGGTGCAGTCAAATCCGGCGATCTTGGTGGCCAGTCAATATCACCTTTCTTTGATATCACACGTCCTGGGAACTTCCGACGCAAATAGTCCATTGTTGAGCGCACAGTGTGACATGTCGCACCATCTTGTTGGAACCAAAATTCCTTAAGACCTTTTTCACGCATTTGTGGTAAAACAAAGTGTGCTAACATACACCGATATCGATCCCCATTGACAGTTTCACCAGCTCTGAAGAAAAATGGTCCAATGGTGGTTTTTGAGCAAACACCGGCCCAAACTGTCACTTTCTCATCGTGCAATGGAGTTTCGTGAATAATATGAGGATTATCGGTGCCCCACATGCGACAGTTTTGTTTGTTGACAGCACCAGAGAGGGTGAAATGAGCCTCGTCGGTCATCAGAATTCGCTCCCAAAAATCCGGCTCAGCTTCCTTCATTCGACTAACGTTATTAGTGTAAGCCAAGCGTTCTTTCGGCGTATAGCGATACATGGTTGGAATTGTACTGAAATAACCTATACGAAACGTGTTGTACGACGCTGGTCGGTTAAAATCTGTCAGAGTTATTCAATACTTCCATCGACCAGATTGAGATGGCGCACCCTGTATCTATATTGTAACGGAACGCAATTACAGCGATCCGATACTAGAGTCAAAAACCTCAATTCAACTAAACTACCCAACCCACACCAACAAACACAGACTACAACCAACGATTAAAACAAAAAAATCACCAAAAAGCGATTATCTATAACAATACGAGCAAACACGGGGCAAACACGCACCCATCAGACTAGGAAAACATAATAGAACAGTAGGTACACACAAGCAACTGCGAGTACCCACCCTAAACAGCATGGCGTCAACGGTAGGCCCGATCTAACTCTAAGGCCACCATCAAAACAAACACAGCCCGCAAGAAGCAAGACAAGAGGCAGGACGAACAGCAATACCATGCGCTGTATACCGGACCCCAACGTAATAACCCCCGCCTAGAGAAGAGCGGGCGGAACCACGCGCAAAGCCAAACACCTCACCAGGCAGAAGAGAACACCGTCGGTCCTAACCCCCAATAGGCCATGCTACTCAGATAGCGACGCGCCAAGAACGCCACAGTACGGGGAAACAGCAAAAGAATTAGTGGAACTCTCGTGGTTACACGAATCCTCGAGACAACGCAACAGGGTACCTTCACATGAAGCCTCGCTACATACCCCTAATCCCAGATAAAATATTAACATTGAGAAAAACACACAAAACAAGCTGATCTCCCACGAAATATTATAAACAAATACAGACCAAGGCAGCCCGTACACCGAAGAATACGTGGAAAAGAGAATGACATAAAAATCAGTAAAAAAACACACAAAGAAAGACAATCTTGGCGATAATTAATTAATCCTGGCGAATATTAATCAATAGAGTAGACAGGCAAACACGCACGAGATAGGAAAGAAACCACATGTAGCAAAATTATTAAAACATTATGACCGAACCACAAAAAACATCAAAAGGAAGTTTGAACCTCCGGCAGGTAGAAATTTAACGTTGACCAGCAGAATTCAACCTCGCTGGAACCTCGTTTCAAACCCTAGGCAGACAAAGCCCGGCTAAATATAGAAATTTAAGACATAACGGGACACATATACGCTACCCCGCACCTCCCTCACCCAGTGAATAAAGTGCGGCAAACATCACGTGACCTACCACAAAACACCCCCCACCCCCCGGGGTCCATCCACTAAACTATATAAACCGCGACAGGACAAGCCTCAGGGCTCTTGTCAAAATTCATACGTCAAGACGAAGTGCTGCTCGACAGCCTACTTAGTAGATAAGATCATTTGTAAAATCCACATGTAAAGGATAAGTGTTCTTTCGATCAATCGAATCCCCTGCATTGCGCTTGGCCGTCGTTTGACCGAACGAACCGATAAACAACAATAACTAATAGGTTGGGACACACCATGATAGAACCAGTGTTCATTTTCTCAACTGATTCCCCTGCATTGCGCTTTGCCGTCAGTTGAGCAAACGAACTAATCAGGATACTTTGTGAGGAGTAAGGCTCCCCTGCACTGCGCTTGGCCGCCCCTACTCACAGCGTCAGGGCTCACTCCACTAACGGGTCCCCACGCACGGCGTCGTGGCTATCCGTCTCTTGGAGTGTGAAGAAGCTTGAGTGACACGAGGTCAAGGGAGTGGCATCCCGACTAAGTGCACCACGCACTAGATTCGTAGAGTGTACCTGCGTGGGTGGGACCACGTCAGGGCCAGCACCAGCTACGACCTGCCACTCACGGATACCTCGGCTGCTCACAATCATTAAGAGACCGAATCGTAAGCCTCTTAATAGCACAATACGGTGGCTTAATTGAGCGTAAATAAAGGCCTCAGTATCCGGGATATAGGAAGAGTTAGTTGGTCATAGATGCGAACCCGGTGTCTTGTGCGAACAGCGAGCTATAGCTAGGGACCCAAACAATAACAAAGATGAGTACGATAGGTAGGTAAATTCACACACTCTATCTCACAGTACGACACTCGCGATCTCACTCTAAGCTCACCGCGTAAACATCAGTAGGGCGGAGTCTCGAAAGGCAAACCACACGAACGGTTACTCCTAACAATAAAATATCAAAATAGCGAATCACCAGTTAAACGTACGATGATCAAACAAGGCCGACCGGTACGTCTAACGACTGTACCACGGAACGCCCCATATGAGGACAAGCACAGGAAGTAAGAACTGAGCAGGTTCCACCCCCGGTAAAATCAAATAGACACGCGAGGAAACCAATACACCAATGGAAGTAAAACTCCGCACAGAATATATCCTGAACACACACGGTTAATCAATTGAAGCCTAAATAAATCCGCATATGTAATTATAAGAATTGCGTAAAAGCAAACGCGATAACCCGAAATAGATAAATTGAGTGTTAAGCTCCGTATAGGCGATATCTCGTCACCATACGAATAATTGAGTCACAACCCGAAAGAATCGGAAATAAATCCGCATATGTAATTATAAGAATCGTGTAGAAGAAAACGCGACAACCCTAGTAGAAAAATTGAGTGTTAAGCTCCGTATAGGCGATATCTCATCACCATACGAATAATAGAGTCACGACCCGAAATAACCAGAAATAAATCCGCATACGTAGTTTAAGAAGAATCGTAAGACCGAAGCGCGATAAACCCAAACAGAAAAATTGAGTGTTGAGCTCCGTATGACGATATCTTATCACCATACGAATTATAACGCCAATAACCTAGAATCCCGGAAGCGAATTTGCATACGTCATTTTAAGAAAAAGTATCGTATAAAACAATCAAACGTAATCAAAGGTTAGAACCCGTACGAACGCGACAAGATCGTTATACACGGCCACGAACTTCCTTCCATCATCTTCACAAGCTTAACCAACATTCAGTGCCTAATGCACAAAAAAAACAAAGGATTACCCCACATATACTGTAACATAGTTACACCCATTAGCTTTGAGATTAACGCAGAATAATCGATAATGTAACCGAGTTACATTCGCGGGCATTTATTATGATTCCGAGCGGCCATAAGAGCCAGAATATTATGCCAAGAGTACCGGGACACCTCAGCGACAGCCTCGGTACAAGCATACCGAGGTTTGCAGGCACTAGGCCATTGCACCCGAGGATGAAAAAGTAGCTACGTCACGTCTCCGGAATTCCCTCGCTGACATAAACAGCAGGTCAGCGACTAGCTGGCTATGCTGGAAGGCGAGTGGAAGGCAGTGAGCGGGACGACGACTGAGCTACGAAGATAGGAAATGCGTTGAATTTCATAATTATGATGCAGAGGGGAATGAGGCGAGGGGAGGCCTATAAAAGGCCGCTGCGGGGAGAGAGGAGCTCTCTTGGTGTAAAAGCATAAACAGTGGAGAATAGGAATTGATTACGAAAGAATTCTAGCTAAAAGTAAAAAAATTCAAAACATTTTCAATATTACATATCGTAGAGTCTGTGGTCATCCAGAAAACAAAAAAGTGTGTGATACGCAGAGGCCAGCGAAAAAGAAAAAGGACAGGCGAGAAAAACTTATATAATTAGCGATAACCCGTTGTAGAGTAGGTAAATCCTAAAATAATTAAAATTAAGCTAGTTCATAAGGTGAACAGAGTAGGTGCATATGATTAAGTGATACGATTAAGCGAGTAGTTTAAGAGAATAGGGTTAAGGGGATAAGTTTAGGTATAGAGACTAAGTGCATCGAATTAAGCAAATAGTACGTAAGGAAATAAGTAAAATAGTGTGGATTTTAAACCAGCAGTATGAACAGAAAATTGCCCGATTCTGCGAGTGTAGCGAGAAAGAGCGAAAAGTAAAACAAGGGTGAAAGAGAAAGCATTGTAAACAGAGTTTATACACTGTGTCAAGGAGTAAGTCTGACGCGAGTGGCTGTGTGTGTGTGCATGTTAGAAGCTACTGGGTCAATACCAACTCATTTACACGTAACAGACATTTGAGTCCGAAAATACCGAGAGTTTGAACGCAAATAAGACGAAATAATGTTAACACGTTGACGGACAGTAGAAACAAGACGGCTGAACGGACGGTTGAACTTGACGGCTATAGACGCAACTGTCCGTCAACGTGTTAAAATAATCGTCGGAATTCCTAAATTCGAATGCACCATCCTAGATATTAGAGGCCGGGAACTGTGAAATAACTTGTTATGGAATAATTTCTTTTATTAATAAACTCTATTCTCGCTCACCTCGAAGTCTAATATTAATTAGTCCTGTGTTCGAGCCCGAATTCCCACGATAAATAAAAATTATTGTTAACGATAAAAATTACCGTTACAATACAAACGACCAATGATGAAAGGGTAACAAACCGCATATCCACCATGGACATATGCGACTCCATAAACCCAGACTGAGGTCTGACAACAAAAACAATAAAAAGAAACATAACAATACAATCAATCACACAAACAATAGACAAAACTCATCCCATCCAGCCCAGAGCACGAACCTGTTTCGAGTTACCAATCCTCTCCCGATGGTCTAAATAAATCCACGCTCGAAACGAGAAAAAACCAACGCGATTTGACTGCGACCACTTAGCAGACGTGCATAGAAGGGATAAAATAAAGTCATCAGCAACATCAAAAATCGCGAAAAGTTTCAATATATTATGAACGATCATACAGCGTATGCAAGTAGGGCCATCACCCATAAGTTCCGAGGAAGTCACCTGACACAATGTTAGAGACGTTACATCTTTCCAAATTAAATTAGTAAATACAACAAGTACTTGAGGTTTTCTATGTAGAGTAGATGTTACGGGGGTACTGTTGACTATTGCTTCATGAATAAGCTCGGTAAATTCTTTGATGATAACATATACTGCAAGGTTTTCAGCTGTAGGGCCTAATAATTCGGTTAGGCTTATGTGAATATCTTTTTGGAATTGTTGAGAATTCCAGGTAGTGTTGATAGATCGAATCTGAAATATATTGAAAACAAATGAGTTTTCACTGGAAGCAGGAAAAAAAGAACCAGACTAAAGATGTTTGTAAAGAAAGCGGTTTATTCTACCATCGACTTACACACTACAAAAAAATATATTAAAAAATACATATAAATAAAATGAATTAAAAAGATATTTTGAATAAAAAGCACACAATTATATTAATTGTGTGCTGTCAATTTTGTGAGGTGAACGTGGTGCAGCCAGCGCTGCAGAGCACGCCACGAAATGAGAATTTTGAGGATGCACAAATGAGAAAGATATATCCCCAGTAAATTCCCAGCAAGTTTAGTTGAGAGCAAGTACTGTAAATAAGTGAGAGCACATGCAATTGTATTAATTAAGTGCAAAAGATTTGATGTGAAACGTGATGCAGCCCGCCCTGCATAGCACGCCACGGGGTGAGAATTTATGAGGATGCACCGATTAAAAATACTCGCCTCACCCACATTGAATTTAGATAAATTATGAAGGTGTACTCTTACCGTTTATTTGAGTCCTGGTGAGCACGAAAATGATGAGTAGATCCAGTGAAATGATGAAAAAGTCCGTGCGCAGCACACTACCCAGCAGCAACAGGCGAATATCGATCGCCGTGCGTCATCTGATTTTCCAACAGAAATCCTGACCAGTTTTTTTTTCATCGATCAGTATGGTATCAAAAAATGAACTGTATTAGATCGTATGTTATGCTGACCTCAATTATAATTGGAATATAGAAAATAATTACTGTCATTCCAATCGGTGAACGCAGTCGATTTCAATCTGTGAGCTAGATCGAGGCTGCATAAGGTTATATCGAAAGAGCTTAAAACTCCATATGAGATCGTAAAATTTGTGCTATTTTCTTGATTTTAACTAGCGATGTGGTAGTCTTGGAGCCATTTTTTGACCATTCTTCCACTCCAGTCAATTTTCGTCAATCCCCAGTGATAGTTGTGACTATTAAAGTCGCCCATGATTATAAATCGTACACTTATTGTTAGTTATTTTAAAGGTTTATATTATCATGTTTCATATTGTCATTTTGAACGTAATCTTCATGAAGATTACTATGTCCTCAAGTTGTGTTGCAACTGGAATATCATCGTACTTGCTAATATTTTAGTGACAATTGCAACTCCACCACCTTTGTGATTTAAGCTACGTTTCTTCACGATTGACTTGTATCCTTTTCACTTGCCATTAGAATAATTCTTTAAATCAGTTCCTTGAATACATACAAATAAAGAAAAAAGTTCTTTTACGATTCGATATTCTCGGTACCGAATCCAAAAATCGGTTTTCGCAATACCGAGTCGGCGATGATAGGGCAGAAGTCGTTGCCATGGGTGTCCTTATCGCATAGCTCTAACAAGGGTTATAGATTTTTGCTAACGTCTGTTTCTCAGAGCATTAGCATTAGCACGGTGAGGTCTATTCTGATAGCCAACCGCCACGTCGATCGAATTACCGTGATGTTTCTTTTTCTATTTCTAGTTTTATTTCCTCATAGTATTGTATATTCCCTGGTTGCTGGAGAAGGTGATCACTTTATAATCTTGCTGTTGTTGGGCAGCATTGACGATTCTGTGCGCGGCAACTAGTCTGTAATTGTAAGGCAGTGCATTAGGAAATGCCGCTTTTCTGTGGAATTGCTTACTCTGCAACCCTATTCTTTTCTGGGCCGGTGACAGTACCGTCGTGAGAGAACTCCTTGCTCATTCTTACTCCGACCTTGGCATCGACTACACATCTTGGTTGTTAATTTTTAATGTCGCTGTTGAGGAATGATGGAATTTACAGGGTGTTGGTTTGCCAAGGAGGCGATCTTATGCACGAGCTGCTGCGGCGCACGGTAAGTTTCCTTTGCTTAAAATATTTTTTTTTTTTCACTTTCCATTATTGATAGTGTATTGTTTTCGCTTTTCCACACGGCGTATATCCCTAGCGCTCCTGCTCCGTGTCGGCCGGATTGGGAAAGGAGGTTTACTGCACAGGCTCTGGAGGTCCGTCGCAGTAGGGAGGCCAATCGGTGCCTAGAACAGTCAGTATGAGACGACAGGCTTTACGCCGGTGAAGCATTTTCCACGGATCCGCTGGAACTGGAGCGACTCTTCCGGCAAGAGGAACACTCCCTTGGCCATCTAAGTGTATTATGCCGTCGTTTTTATTAATGTACCGTCTTTGTTCTATATCCCGTCATTTTTTCTGGTAATTATAATTGAACTTTTCTTAAACTACTTCTATTTTATTGAAGCTCCCCACCTTGCGCTCTGCGGAGCTCCTTACTCACATTTATTTTTAGTCGTAATTTATTTTATATACTTAATTATTATTTTATTTATCAATACTCGACAAAGGGCTTCAGTCGGTTAACATGTACCGGCTATCTTCTTCGTCCTTTCTGGATAACATAAGTAACAGGGGAGTGCTTTTCTGCGACGGTGTACGGCTCTGTGCACTTAGGGGTCAGCTTGGCTCACCGGCCACGGCATAAGGTCTCATCGTGCCGGACGCTCAATCGTCCACGTGGAATTTATTGTCAGTGGCTCTGCGGTCGTATGTTGTCTTCGATTTATCTTTCGCTTCGCAGAGATTGTCACGTGCGAAGATCCAGGTAGCGCAACCATTCTCGTCGTTCTTGTGCGTAATCATAATAGACGCCGTTTCGGCGGGACTCGTGCCGGATGGCAGTCGGTAAGTCAGCATTGCGTCCGAACACCAGCATATACGGGGGCATGCCTGTCCCCGTGTTCGGTGTGAGGTTGTACGTAAACATTCCGTACGGTAACCATTCGTCCCAATTTCAGCAAGGGTTCTGAGCGGTCGTTCTAGCGCGTCGTTTAATTGCGGGTGGTATGCTGTCGTTTTAATCTTTTCTAGTCGCAATAGGCGGCATACTTTCTTGAAGGTCGCACTGAGGAAAATCGTGCCCTGGTCGGATAGTAGCTTTTCTGGTGTTCATACCGACAAATGATTTCTTCTACTAGGGCTTTGGCTACAGTCGATGCCTCCTGATTTGGTACTAGCACGGCAGCGCTGTACTTCGTTAGGGCGTCTTGAAACGTGAGGATGTACTTGTTTCGTTCAGACGTTTCTGGTAGCGGTTTTACGATGTCTATCACAACCTTATCCAACGATCCTGTTGGCATGCCCATAAGGATTATTGGTGCCGTTTCACTTCCCCTTCATTTATTTTTTTGGTAGGATTCACAGCTACCGCTGCTCATCGCTCGTCTCATTTGTGCTGCTGTCTACCTTTAGGATTCTAGGGAAGCGCGGCTCGCGATCCCCCATTGTATTCTTTGAATGTTTTGCTGTGTATTACAATATCGTTGAGATATACATAGCACTTTACTCCCTGTAGTCCGGCTAAGGCGGAGTTCATCAGCCGTTGGAAGGTAGATGGTGCAGTCTTCAACGCGAAGGGGATTCGACTTGAGGAATTGAAAATGCGGTTTTCTCTGTCCTCTTGAGCCATCGGGATTTGGTTAAATCCCATTGACTTCTGCTGGGCTGGATAATTCCTTCAGCCAGCAATTCGTCGGTCTGTCTTTCCACCTCTCTTTTGTGTGCCTCTGGCAGTCTGTATGGGTGCGCGTTTATAGGCTGCACCCTTTCCTGAAGGGTATCTGGTGCTCTAACATATGTGTGCATGGCAGCTTGTTCCCAGGCAGGTGAAATACGTCCTCGTATTGGCTAGTTCTTTCTTCTAGCACGTTGCGCTGTGCCTTATTCAGGTTCACTGTATTGAGCTCTCTCGTTCGCTTTATGTATAATAGCTTGATGAAATCCATTCCGAGCAGTCCGTTGACCCCCAGTGGCACGTTGTTTGGAACTACGTAGAACCAATGTTCTACCTTCAATGCAGGCGTCTCTAGGTCGTTCTTCGCTCTACCCAAGGGAGTACATTTTTTTTCTGCTACCCCTTGCAGCTCTTCCTCGCTGCTTACCACCAGGGTCTCTGGTTTCAGGCAGCCTTTTTTTAACTATACTGCATTGAACTCCAGTGTCAACCTTGAGGGGGAGTTCCTGTGTTACCGCCAACGCAGCGATGATATTGAAGTTGTTAGCAGTGGTGCTTGGCGCCGGCCGTTCAACCACAACACCCCGAGCGATTTCGGCTTTGCGATCGTGCTGACGGGCACTGCGGTTAACGTACCTTTTACGCTCTTTTCCCTGCGTCTTTCATCCGTCGTTGGCCCACTTTTTCTCTGCGACAACCTCTTTCAGCAGTTCTTCCACATATGCCTTTTTCCTGGCAAAAGTTGCAGACGACGTCCACGTTGTGGATCATCCTGTTTTCACTGGGCAATAGTGGGCTTACGCGTCCCGACCTCCGGGTGCAATATCGAGCCATGTGTCCAGCCTTTCCGCAGATGAAACAATTTTCCCCTTGTCGTATTGGCGCGCCCTGCGACCTCCTTTTGTGAGTCTGCGCGCTACTCGGACATACCTTGCTTTGTATTATGTTGGTTATTTCGACGGCCCTGGTCACCGACTCGTGGAGCGTGGCGTAATTCCGTGATCGCACCAGGATTTAAACTTACCCATGCATTCTCAAAATTTGCCTCAGCACTTTTCCGCGTAATCCCCTCGGTCGCTCTGACTTCTGCCTTCGTGGCAACGTCTTCCCCGAGTTTGTCGATTATATCGACAGTTATATGTTCCACTTTTGCCACATATACTGCAATGTCTTTACTCCGGCCTTGTCGAAGGAAGTGAAATTCTACCTGCAGCGCAGCTTGTGACTTCCGTTTTCCATATGGGGCCTCCAGTGCGGTCTTGAACTGAGCCATAGAGATATTCTTGTGCTTCATCTCCCGTGGGGCTCTTCTACCAAGTTTGCTGCTGATCAGGAGTTCCACTAATATTTCGCGGTCTCTGTCTGTGAATCTGGTGAATACAGTCTCGCAAGAATGTATGAATGCGTCTAGGTTGTTCGCGTTGCTACCGTCGAAGTTCTTGATGTCTTTGAGAGCCAGGCCCAAATCCAGAGTCCTTGGCTCCTTAAACCGGGTCCGTCTCTGCTGTTGCAGTGGTAGCGGAAGGTTGTTTAATCCCGGTGTTCCCAGTCGCTGCTCCTGAGGGACCAGATGAGTTCACTCTCACCGACACTCACGTCGTCCAGCATGTCAGCCAGATTCCTCTCGGCCGACGGTGCGTGGTCACCTTGGAGCCTGAACTCTAGTTCGAGCTCACGCTTGCCTCTCTCGAGATCATTCTGGCCCCTCTCGAGCTCTTGTCGAGCTCGCGCAATATCGCGTTGACTCCTGTCAACTGCCTCGTACCGCTCCGTATCCGATCTAGCAGTGAAAGCGTTATCGTAGCAGTGGCCGTCTGGTACCCTACGTGATCTAGGACTCGCAGGTTCTCGATTTCCTGCACGATTATAGCCTCGGTGAGGTTTATCGGGGTGTGCTCTCCGGTGGCCATAGCGCTTAAATCGTCACTCACGGTACCGTCGTGATCACCGAAAGACGTTCCCTTAACCGGATTTACTCCGAACTGGGCGGTTAGTCGGTCGGGAGAGCGGGCTCGTCCTGTCGGCGGGATGTGTCCTAAAGCTCTACGCGTCCTAAACGCGATGTTATTAATTGCAACTAGACTGATCGCAGCGTCCACACCTTCGATAAGTAATGTAGAATCTAACGAGTTTTTCCTTCGTGTCAGTCTCGCATTGCTATTTACAGGCTTGTTGGGACTTTCGCGGTCGGCTTCAATTTGAAGATATTATCTCTTCTTTTTTTAATTTTTCCCAATCAAGTGCGACCTAACTGGCTTGAGAATTAACTAGGCTGTACGTAATAGTAATAAATGTAACCGCCACACACAGAATGATGGTCATGCAGACGATCCTTTCCATGGCGTTGTCCTATGGGTGCTGTTGACTTGTCGTCGGGTAGTTTCTCTCTGTTGTTGGTCGTCGATGTCCTTCCCAGCGCCGTTGACCCGTTGATTTGGATGTTCCTGGGTCCATCTTTCCGTGCACCGCCAATTCTTGTGCGACGGCTTCCTCGCAAGCATACTCACCGAGCACTTGCCTGCACACTTGTGTGCACACTATCTGCGCTTTGACGTATTCCGTCAATCCAGACGTTCAACAGTTTGATTACTGTGGCTGACCGCACCGACTGTACACTGCACGATTTCGCGATAGATTAACCGCGTGTTCACGCACTACACTGGTGACCTTCGCACGAGTGATAGTCGTCACTTTACTTTCACTATTCGTAAGCTTTACGTTGTCCAATGTCACTTGTTTTACCTTAAACTGCTTGTCACACTTACTTTGGCGAATCCCACCGCGCCATCAAAATGTTATGCCGGTAACGCGTAAATGGAATATTACGGTCGACGGTATAATATTTAAAAAGTTTTTATTGTGATCGTTTGCCGATAAGGAACTTACATGGATGAAGTGAAAACCACGTGAGTTTATGAAAGGAACGAGTAACTCAGAATTTATTGGATATAACGGGTAACTTTCCGTTATTTATTACAGTAAACACAGCGTAAATTAAAGTACTCAATATAAGGTTTCGATATTCTCGAATGTCCGACGAAGAACCGACCGACCTATCTTCAATCTACCTTTAGGTTGATTTTCGTAAATGCAGTTGCTAACTGTGTTTACCAAAAATCATTTGTTTGCAGTTTTTAGTTTAGTTTATCGTCACTCGCCAGGCGAGTCCTCGTGCTATGTCAGGGTTCCTCGGTGGCTCGGTGGCGATCGAGCTACAGAGCATTAGACTTTATTTATAAAATGTAATGCAATGTAATGTATTGGAATGTAATACAAAATTCCGTGGCTCAACAATATGTATCCCGCTGATTATAACTTCATGGATTTGCAGAAGACTACCAGAAAGTCATCTACGAGGAATCTACGAGGAAGTCAAGATTAAACTTACGAGAATCGAGTGGTTAATGCCATGCATGATGCTGTCCGACAAACGCAGGATACGTCTGCTCAGCTATATTTAGAAGGACATCACCATGAGTTTTCGCACCTGAGACAAGGTCATGGTGATAGTTTTTTTAGATGTACGCTGCACAATCTACACCGATTACCTTTAAAAGGGAAAAAACTATCAACGGAGAATATTATGCCAACTTATTGAACCGGTTCAACGTCGATTTAAAGAAAACACGGCCGTATTTGGCCAAAATGAAAGTGCTTTTCCACAAAACAATACGTGGGTGCACACGTGCGTAGTCGCCATGGCAAAATTCCATAAAGTAGCATACGATTTGCTCTTTCAGCCGCCATATTCTCTGGATCTAGCCCCCAGTTTCTATTTCGTGTTTCCAAACGTAAAAAAATGGTTCGGCGGACAGAAATTTGACTTTTACGACGAAATCATCGCTCAAAAAAACGCCTATTTTGAGGACCTCGACAAATCTTATTATTTGGAAGGAATCAAAAAAATGAAGACTATATTGAGAAATAAAACGTTTTCTTGCTGAAAAACCTATCTTTCATTCAAAAAGTCACTGAGTTATTGATTCACACTCGCAGCGTTCCATTCAGGGGGTCGTCTAGTGTGTCAGATAAAAAAATCGATTTTTTTTTCTTCATAGATCATATCTAAAACATGTATAGAAGACGTGGGTAAAAGGATTTTTCAAAATTTGAAGCCGTTTAAAAATTACAGCCGTAAGCCAGAGCAGGTATACGGAGCGCGCGTGGCCCGCTCAGTGGGGCGGCGCACAGTGGGGCCGATTCCCGAAAAGCTGGTCAAAAGTCGAAAACGTAGTTCATTCTGTTTGAGATATAATATATAAGAGTTTTTGGGGTCGCTGATTACGAATCTGAAGTCAAAATTTTAAAAAAACAAAATGGCGGGTTCAAAATGGCGATAGTAAACCGAAAATACTCAGTTATTATACGAAATGTTTATCGAATTTGTATGAAACTTAGTTTCTGTAAGTTTTCGAGGTCGCTGAATACGAATCAGGTGCGAAAAAAACAAAATTCAAAATGGCGGATCCAATATGGTGGACGCAATTTTCGTAATCGGCCGGATTCGCTTGAAACTTGTTATTTGGGGGTTTTCGAGGTCGCTGAATACGAATCCGGTGTGAAACAAACAAAATTCAAAATGGTGGATCCAATATTGCGGACGCAATTTTTGAAATCAACCGGATTTGCTTGAAACTTGTTACTCGGGGGTTTTTGGGGTCGCTGAATACGAATCCGGTGTCAAAAAAACAAAATTCAAAATGGTGGATCTAATATGGCGGACGCAATTTTCGTGTTCCTTATTACACTTTCTTATATATTTGAATTATACATTTTTCAATATTTTTATAAATGATTGAAAATGTAATTACTTATCTGAAATATGTACAAAATAATATATTAAAAAAATATTTCTTTTAAACAAGAAAATCATTACTCTGTAATCCAAATACATTTATTTTAAAACTGTAAATCAACTTATTATACAGTAATCTTAAAAAATGTTTACTTAAACTAAAATAATTATAAATCAACTGTTTGAACATGTTAATTTTATTTCACAAAATCTATTTTGTTTCAGAAAATGATTTTAAGAAATATGTGCTTCAAAGAAAAAATTACTTGCATGTAACTGAAGTACATTCACTTCAATAAAAAAAGGAAATGTAACTTGTAAATAGTATAAAATAAGTCTTTCAAAAGTGATTTTAATCAATACAATTATAGATGTAAAAGTAGATTTTTTATTACTTTTTATCAAATATATAATTTACTTACAGATTTATAAAAAATTAATAAATTTTTATAATCGCTATTTTGGATCTGCCATTTTGAATTTTGTCTTTTTCACATCGGATTCATGTTCAGCGACCTCGAAAACCCCCGAGTAACAAATTTCAAGCAAATCCGGTTGATTTCAAAAATTGCGTCCGCCATACTGGATCCACCATTTTGAATTTTGTTTGTTTCACACCGGATTCGTATTCAGCGACCTCGAAAACCCCTAAATAACAAGTTTCAAGCGAATCCGGCCGATTACGAAAATAGCGTCCGCCATATTGGATCCGCCATTTTGAATTTTGTTTTTTTCACACCGGATTCGTATTCAGCGACCTCGAAAACTTACAGAAACCAAGTTTCATACGAATTCGATAAACATTCCGTATTATAACTGAGTATTTTCGGTTTACTATCGCCATTTTGAACCCGCCATATTATTTTTTTACAATTTTAACTTCAGATTCGTAATCAGCGACCCCAAAAACCCTTATATACTATATCTCAAACAGAATGAACTACGTTTTCGACTTTTGACCAGCTTTTCGGGAATCGGCCCCACTGTGCGTCGGCACGATAGAGCTTGGTAGAAAACCGACCTAGCTTATCTTCTTACGTATCAACTATGCTTATAGATAGCAAAAGCCGGGAACCTTAGAAGAAAAAAGTATTTTTTAATCTTTTAATTTCAATAACTGAATAATTTGTAATAAAGCGTAATAATTACATTTTTTTAAATTAAGAAACTCAAATTACTTTTTTTAATTCAAAAAAAGGTTCATGATTTCAGCGCACTCTCGTCAATTACTCGGGAATATTTGAACCGAAGCGTATTTTGTATACACTTGAATTCGAAACTTATCTATCACCGATAGACAGCTGACATTTTGTAATGGGCAAATTTCTAAGTGTACTGAAGTGTAAGTACAACTTAATCTAAGTATTCAGAGCGGAAAGTTGTGGCAGGCGTGAAGTTGCGAATCCTTGGCGCTACGTTTATCGAGAACTTAAGTAAATCTTGCTTGAAGACACTCGCTGCCGATTATGATCATACAGTGTAGTCTACTATTAAAAAACATTGCATTCCAAGATTTAATTGTTTTTGAAAGAATTAAATATTCAATTGTATTTAGAGAAAATGTAGATGTGAATCTATTTCAAGACACTTAAGATATAAATGAATTTGTATTAAAAAATCAGGTATTAAGTTGTTTTGAGTCGAGATTAATGCGTCAATATTTTATAATCACCGCATGCTACTGCTTTGTTCACCACAGATTGTACTTACTATTTAGTAGATATATACAGATATCCATGGACTTGTTATCCCCGGATATTTCATCACACGATAAATTTTTGCTCGCCTATTGTGTTGTCGAATCTTTCGTCGTGATACTTTATTATCATAGTTCTTATCTGACTAGACTGTTTAAAGACTAATGAAAGAACTCCCTAATATGTTATATCATTATAGCAAATTCATATACAGGATATTTCACTTTTTACATCAAATTGGTATCTGGACCGTTACTTATAACATTTTATAATGATAAATGATAAACCTCTAATACTCGACAAAATGTCGGCTGAATGATCAATTCGTAAAATCTTACCCGGGATATCGGTACCACCGCAGCTGCAGTCCGGAAGTACGCAAACATCCTTGCGACACTTAGCTGCAGGTTTGTCGACGGTAGGGGTAGGGTAGATAGGTAGGGGCCTAACAGCGGGATGCCTGTAGATGTCGATGAATTCCTGAGCCTTCGATACTATGGCAGTCGATGGCTTCAGCGTTGGACGCAATCGCCTGAAGTATGACAAATATACATAAACCATTACTGATTACTGATTAGTGAGTCACAGTTCGTTAACTGGCGTAACTATTAATTCGGCCTTAATGATTTACACTATTTATACTATGGAAGTTAATGGCCTAAGGTGCTCACTGACCGGCTGCACAATATTTTCATATATTTAGACAGGCTATGTACGGTGTTTTGTCTATTTGGGCAAGAAAATATCTAAGGAGATCCTCTCAGTATAGTCCGCTTAAAAATATAACACAATCGGAAAATTCAATTCAGAAATATTGTAAGGAGCTATCCACATTGATAAATGTAGGCGGAGTTTTTTTTTAAGAAAAAATCCATTTCATTATTCGAAAAAAAATTCATGTTTTACTTTTAAAAAGATGGCTTATGTTATGGCTCTATGGATCCTTCTTGTAACTTTAAAGTACGCACCATATAATTATGTATTGTAATATTGATTTATTAACTATCTGCATTGCCCAGTGTTGCTCGGAAGATGTAGGTAATAACTCACTATCTCGACTTTGTACGAATAAGAAGAAAATAATTGATATTTTACGGCATGAACTGTACCTAATATTGCATATCATTCCTTCATTGAACTTAAAATTTATTTACTGCAGAATCATTAAACATACAGTATTTTCAGTATTTGCATTTGATTTTTGTTGTTTTATATACGATTTATCTGAAGACATTAAAATATTTCGAAAACTACGCATCAGATCAAAAAAGTTCTCAATAAAATTTGTTCGCCTGGAAGGGGGTCATCCAATGATACCAAAGTCGACCCCTCACCCCTACTCCCTGGGGTGGGGGTAGGGGCAACTTTGAAATCGTAAATAGGAATCCCTATTTTTATTGCAGATTCGGATTCCCCATAAAAAAATAAGTAACTTTTATCTGAAACATTTTTTTTCGATTCGTGATAGATGGCGCTGTAATCGTAAGGCATCTGATTTTTGCGAATATCTCGAGAAATTACACATCGGATCGAAAAAAGAAAAAACACATGTTTAATTTTTCAAAAAGCTATTCAGCGATACGAAACTCGATCCACCCCCCCCCCCCATCCCTACCCTCTGGGGTGGGGGTGGGGGCAACTTTGAAATCGTAAATAGGAACCCCTATTTTTTATTGCAGATTCGGATTCCTCATAAAAAAATAAGTAACTTTTATCTGAAACATTTTTTATCGATTCATGATAGATGGCGCTGTAATGGCAAGAAACCTGCTTTTTGCGAATATCTCGAGAAATTACACATCGGATCGAAAGACAGGTTTTATTTTTCAAAAAGCTATTCAGCGATACCCCGATGGTAGGAATACTCCGTGACAGTGTCCAGGCGCAAGAGCTGATGAGTCATCAGGATCATCGCTCAGTGGTTCCAGAGGTCTTGAGTTGAGTATAGCCTCGATTTGGGCCAGCAGCGTTGCGAGTTCTTCGAACGTGAGTGCTGTATCACCCACCGTTCGCTGCAGATGAAATTTAACAGATTTTACAGCTGCTTCCTATTTTCCACCCATGTGTGGAGCCGCCGGTGGATTGAATCTCCACATAATTTGTTGATTTGCAAGAAACAAAGCGATGGTCTGATATTCCTGAAAAGCCTTCCTGAACAGCTGACCTATGGATTTGTGAGCACCAATGAAGTTCGTGCCACAGTCAGAGTATAGAGTGCGAGGAATGCCGCACTGAGCTGAGAAACGCCTGAATACTGAGAGGAAGCCATCAGCTGAGTAGTCGCTGACGACTTCGAGATGTAGAGCTGAAGTGGCGAGACACACAAAAACACACATCCAGCCTTTGTGTGTTTTACTTCCTCGCCGCTTCCAAGTTTTGAGTGTGAGAGGGCTGACGTAGTCTACTCCTGTGTGAGCGAATGCGCGCGTTGGTGTGACTCGTGCCAGAGGAAGCTGATCCATCAATTGTTGAGCCCGTACTCCTCTCTGCCGAGCACACACGACGCAATGTAAAATGTGTGATTTTACAGGAGCTTTTCCGCCGACGATCCAACGAGTTAGCCTTATTTGGGCTAATGTGAGCTGAGTGCCTCCGTGAAGAGTCCGCACGTGAGCTTGATCAATAATGAGAGTTGAGAATCGAGAGCGACGAGGTAGAGTGGCAGGATGTCTTCCTTCATATGTGAGTGCTGATTCAGCAAGGCGACCTCCTACTCTGAGTACACCCTCCTGATCGATGAAAGCTGTTAGTCGACTGAAGGGGTGAGAGGAAGGAAGAGAAGAGCCTGACTGCAGTACTTGTAACTCGTGTTTGAAAAATACGGCTTGTGTTGCTCGTGTCCAAAAAACATTTGCTGCAGCCATCTCTTCTGCTGTGAGAGGAGCGGTTCCTGCCGATTCTAACCTCTTCCTCATTTTGGCCACTACTCTGACACAAAATAAGGTAGGACGACACAATTTTGTGAGTGAGGAACAGCGATAAATGAGCTCCCAATGGTACTCTGGCGTCACAGTTGCCACGAGAAGAGCTAACCCTGGCCGGGCTTCCATATTGTGCAAATCCTCAGAATCAGTTGAGGTTTTCGGCCAAAATTCCATAGGTTTCACCATCCACGGTGGACCCGACCACCACAACTGATGAGAGACCAATTGAGCTGTTGAGATACCCCGCGATGCACAATCTGCAGGATTGCTTGTGCCTGAGACGTGACGCCACTGAGCATTGGGTGTGAGTCCTTTTATCTGAGATACTCGGTTTTGGACGTAGTCTTTCCACCCAGCAGGATGCGCTTTGATCCAGGTGAGAGTTACCGATGAGTCCGTCCACAGGTGAGTAGATGAGACTTTGATCTTGAGCGTGGCTTGAACGTATGCAACCAATTTTGCTAGTAACAGTGCAGCTGTCCGTTCAAGCCGTGGTATGGTAAGCTTCTTGAGTGGTGCCACGCGTGTTTTTGAGCAGACAAGTGAAGCCACCTTTCCTGTGGACATTGAGTCGACAGTGATGTAAATCACTGTGGCCATGGCCAGTTGAGATGCATCAGAGAAGCCATGCAATTCCACTGTTGAGTTGCTCCATGTATTGAACCAACGAGGAATTGAGAGCCTGGCCAGGCTTTTGAGATCTTCTATGATTGCAGTCCATCGTGCTGAGACCTGAGATGCCAGTGGTTCATCCCAGCTGAGTTTGTGAAGCCAAAGCTCTTGCAAGAGTATATTGGCCCTTATCACAACCGGTGAGACGAAACCGAGTGGATCAAAGAGTTGAGCCACCTCTGAAAAAACGAGGCGTTTTGTGAAATTCTCCTGAGTTGAGTTGAACCGGGATGAGAATGTGATCTTGTCTTCATTAGGAAGCCAAGTGAGACCAAGAATTTTGGTCTCGCAGTCGTCCATTGAGATAGCAGAGCTTGACGATGATGATGAAATATTAGCAAGGACCGTGTGGTCCGACGAGTGCCACTTGGCGAGTGGAAAACCGCCCGCCATGTACAAGTCCTTGAACTGTTGAGCAATTTCAATGAGTTCATGAGCTGAATCCGCCCCTCCAAAGATGTCATCCACGTACCTGCCAAACGTGATAGCTGGCACAACGAGAGGAAACCGGTGACCTTCATCTTTGGTGAGCTGCATGAGAGTTCTAACTGCCAAAAATGACGCAGTCTTTGTACCGTATATCACTGTTGTTAATTGATACGGCACAGGGTTGTCTTGAGCATCAATCCAAAAAATTCGCTGAAGATTCCAATCATCAGGATGAACTTGAATTTAACGATACATCTTGGTAACGTCCGTGGCAAAGATGTGTCTGTGGTGACGGATCCAGATAAGAACGTCCGAAACATTGAGCAACAAATTAGGTCCGGTGTGCATGATGTCATTCAGAGAGTTTCCAGATGATGTTGAGCTAGAACCGTTGAATACCACCCTTAATTTGGTGGAAATACTGTCTGGTCTCAATACACCGTGATGAGGCAGGTAATATAGAATTTCACTAGTAAATGATTTCGAAACCTTCACCATATGACCAAGTTTTTCGTATTCGACTATGAATTTTGAGTAGAGCTGACCGTATTCAGCATTTTTTGAGATTTTCCGAATTGTGTGCAGCAGACACTGTTGTGCTCGCGAGTATGACTTTCCCAGATTTGCAGGTGACGATGTAAGAGGAAGCCAAACAATATATCGGCCTGTAGAATCACGCTGATGTGTGTCGCGAAAATGATCCTCGCACGCCTGCTCCTCTGGTGTGAGTTGACCAACTGTGTCCTTTGGCGGCTCTTCTTGAACCCAGAATTTTGTGAGCACGTTCTGCAATTCCTGATCATCGAGTTGCACAGCAGCATGATGAACAGTGAGTGCGTCAGATTGACATGACTTAATAGGTCCAATGATGAGCCAACCGAATATTGATAATTGTGCAATTGGCGACGAAGATGTGCCTTTGATAATATTAGGTTTAATCACCTTAACATAGATATCTGCTGCAACTACAATATCGATCGGTCGTGGTGTGAGAAAGTCCGGATCCGCCAACTTCAGCTTCACTATGTGAGGCCAAGTGGGAGCTGGTGACTCGAAAGATGGCAAATGAGTTGTAACCGTGTTGAGAATGTGAGCCAAGACCGTGACTTTCTCCTTGGTGTGCATGGAGCATATTGTGAGTTGAACCGAACCACGTGTATGAGTTGAGTGTCTACCACCGATCCGTGTGATCGAAATTAATGAGTGCTTACGTGTTGCGTTGAGTTTACGGACAAGCTCTTCCGTAATAAATGTTAATTCCGATCCAGGATCGATAAGAAGTCTCGCCTGATGAGTTGATGGAATAGGCGCCCTTGAATGTCGGCAGCTTGATGTCCGGCAGCTTTGTCCGTGACACCGGCGGCGCGACCACTGGTGCAGTGGGTCGGACGTGGCCCAGTCTCTCCATAACCGCCCTTGCAGCCATCTTGCTGTGAAGCGTGAGCTTGGCCTCACGAGTTTGCGTATTATTCGCAAAATACTCGTGATCCTGGTGGGCGAGCGGCCACGAAGCCTCAAGAAGCAGGTGTTCCCTTCGGAAGTCTCCGTGGAGCTCGTCCACCTGCTCAAGCAAAGCCTCGAGGGGGGCCATGGAGAGAGTCTCCAGCTGGTCTTCGATCGTGGTCATTATAAATTCCGGTGCTGACACCCATCGCAGCTGCGATTGGACCTTAAGCACCAACTCGCTTGGTATGCTTGGTATGCCCCTTGAGCTGATCAAATGAAAGAAACGAAGGTGCTTCGCAGAGTGTGTACGTTACCAAATCGAAGCGCTGGACTTGAGCTGATGAGAAGATGTGGAAACTGCGATGTTGGATTGCAGAGTCCAAGTCGAGATGAGCCGAAGAGTTGGTGGGTGCGGAAGGTAGAAACCCTGGTTCTACCCTGAATGCTTGAGTCGAGGATCCGGCTCGAAGGACCAAATGTTTGAGAATCCGTCCGATGGTACTTGACAGATCTTAATTTGAGTCCTGGTGAGCAAACGAAGGTTGAGATAATTCGGTTGAGAGATGTGAAAGAATCCGAGCCTTGTAAAATGCGTGCGCTGTCCGATGCGGGCTTTCACGTAAGTGTCGAAATATCCAACATGGCTGCGGGATATGAAAGCGCCATTGGGCGCTGAAGTCAATTGAGAGAGATAGTCGGTGAGCGAAGCCGAAGTCAACCGAAAGAGACAACCTCTCGCTCAACGCGGCATGCCTACGAGGCACAACCTCGGCTCCGCGAAGCCCTGCCTCGGCTATCTCCGCCCAACCGAACGCTGCGTGCTCGAGCACAGCAACAGGTCGACGCACGGCGAATATCGATCGCCGTGCGCCAGCTGATCATCCAACACAGGTGTACCTGGTGATTTTATATTACTATTATATAGATAAATACTACTCCCCACCCCCCCAACGACCTGGGCTCTGATCGCCCGTCTACGGCTTAAGTACCACGAGATCGTAAACAAAATTTGGCGGTTTGAATTTGAAAATGGTAGGTTTATATAGCGGGCAAGCCAACCAACATTAAAATTTAATTATTAGATCATTTATTTATAATAGAGTCTTACATTACATATAATCGATATTTAACGTTTTGGTCAGTCGCTTCTCAATTATTGTTGTACTAAAAATTATGGGGAAAAAATGGTAAGAAGCAAATGTAATTAGTAACGATGAAATCTACGATTGTTACTTTAGTTCGTTACATAGGTTTTTTTAGTTTGCATTAAGATATTCACTGCAAAACCATTTCTATAAATGACTTAATAAAAAGTTAAAACATACAGTTTTCTATGCGGTGCAGATCACATGAACCGAATAATTAATAATAAATAAATAATGGGATAACTAATAGAAGGTCCGTGTGTCTTTTCGTGGTGCCAAGCAATTAATATCTTTTAATGGGAACCCAAAGATACGTCGTTATGTCAATGGATGAATAGATCCATATATCGATATATTTACTCGGCTACTTGGGTTGAAAGTAAGAATACGCAAAGGAATAAAAAAGTACCTCCCGTTTATTAAGATAACAATTATAAAAACAAAAGAAAAATAATTATTATTGATGAATTAATCTGACAAATAATAATAGTTAGATAGCAGAAAATAAAATCTCAGCCCAACTGGGCGCGAGGTACGTGTTATATTATTAATTATTATTATTAAGGATGGGATACGTTGTCCGATTAAGAGTTAAAACTCAGATACTGCATATTAATAATGTTGGGAACAAATTCAACGGTTGCCAACGTTTATAGATAAGAGAATGACTAAATTCGCATTTCAAACAAGAATTCGTAGTTAATTAAAGAACAAAGATTCAATAACTAAACTCGTAGTTAACGAAAGAACAAAGATTCAACACATAAACTCATAGTTAACAAAAGAACAAAGATTCAACAACTAAACTCGTAGTTAACGAAAGAACAAAGATACAATAAATAAACTCGTAGTTAATGAAAGAACGAAGATTCAATAACGAAACTCGTAGTTAACGAAAGAACAAAGATTCAATAACTACTGAAGTCACATTTCAGTGAAAACTCCAAGTTGATTGTTTAACACATGATTGCAGACCGACTTAAAGAATCGTGTTAATGAAGAAAGCGTGGATGGTAGGGAAGGTGGGGGTTAAGGTGGGCCATGCCGCTGCTAAAGAATGCTGACCAAGCGTGAGACGTGCGGCTTGTATTATTAAAGAAATATGGAAAGGAGGAAACACCATTTCTTGCGATTCCTCGCGAGCGGATCTGAATAGGCGGAAGTTAGACATCTAGCATCCGGTGCAGCTCAATGGCTGGCAATTCGGACGACACCTTGGTGTTAGAAGTGTAGTAGGTGAAATAAAGGAAATATATTAAAATGCGATGAGGATTTGTGGTATTCTGTGAATAAATGTGAATTCAGTAGAAAGTGGATATTATCGTCCGGTGTATGCGCATGGTTAGCATCTGGATGGTTTCTTCTAGGAAGCAGGTGTAACGACGGTACTCGCTGGAGAAGAATCAAATATATGCTGACTATTTCGGGGTTGACAGTGAAACGAGGCCTCTCGTTCACTATCGAACGATCACTATCGAGAAATGATACCTCTGGAATCAACCGCACTGATCGTTGGCCTAAAATAACAATAACAAAACAATAGTCACCGAAAAAGGGTCGAATTGTTAATAATAAACAATATCAGTAAAAAGGAATTCATCAGGGAGCACCCTAGCGGGTTGTGCGAGCCTAAATTTGATTGGTAATTCTAAACTGGTAAAGTCGAAAAATTCGTCTCAAGTATTGCCTGCTAACCAATTTTTCCAGCATTGGACTGAAGCGATTTTGGTTGGACTTTACATGTAAAGTCGGTACTAATCAAAATTGGAGACGATTTTTTCGATTTTACCAGTTTGCAAAATCGCACAACCCGCTAGGGCACGGAGAGAAAAGTATGCTTCGAGGTTAGCGCACTTGAGATATCGCAGAAAATAAAATATATAATAGCCGCTGCTAGTAACTCGGGCTCCAGATCGTCAATAAGAAATAATCAGGACCATTCTTGGCTCGGTCGTTCCAAATAGTACTTAGATAAAATAGGCAGCATTGTCAAATTTCTAATCGAGTAGCAGTATACCAAGATAAATCGACGAGCCACATGAATAGCCCGGGTTACGAGTAGCGTAGCAAATAAGAGAAAAATAACAAAGAAAAATAATAAGTATTTTCGGACGCACTACCACTTCTCCAAGACGAGGAAGGGAGAGGAGGGAAATAATACCGAATTTTTCAACAAATAATATACAATCGGATACAGAGTGGATCCATTAGCCCACAATTTTATTTTATCCGTTAATTGGGCGCCAGTCTATGTATGGCGGCGACACCGTCAATGCGATATACGCTATTACGCTCGACTAGCTCCGTTGGCTGCTGAATGGATTGCGGAGTAGGACTAGAGACTCGCAGGTAGGGTTTTTCGCACACACGAGATTTGCGAAAATCTCAGGCTCTTAATAATTACCTATTATTTCCGACATTTTTGCATTTTATCTTTGCGGAACTTCTTAGTTTTGATCATGGTGCCAGTGTAGGGGGAGAATTTCCTCTAAGTAACACATGAAGGATGACTTTTCGATTTGTCGAAGGGGGGGGTGGTATTGACAAGTCCTTACTCACTTGCACATTGTCCAATCACACACTCTATTCCGTTCCTTCCATCTCGCTATCTACAGCACTGTACTGCCCTGTCTATTCACCATAATCATCTCAACGTATTACGCGTCATACGGATAGTAAGTCCTAGCAGTGAGGCTGCTTTCGTCCTCTTCGATTTTATGATATCGCATCTGTCCACTTCCGTCGACCGGCGCTTCGCTGCTCCATACGGGTGCTATTCCTGGGCTCAAAGAGCTTTACATAACGCTGTATTCAGCTCGACTCGATGGCCTACCAGTGTTGTGGTATGTCGTGTACTGTGGATAGCCGCCGAGTCGGCTTTCATCGATTTGATCGAGTGTTCCTGATCATCCCGGGAGTGTTTGCGAGTTCACATCCGCAGTTTTGATCGGGGACAGGATACCACGCCAGACCACCTGAGATAACTCCAAATTCAGGCTGATGTGCTTCTGCAGTCAAATGGGTAAATTGAGGCGTGCAAGGATTCTTTTTACTACGTTTGTCGGTTAGAGGTGTACTAGCTTATTTAAAGCCTTTGGTTGCCTCTTGCCCCTTGGTTTCGCAGTATCTGGTGCCGGTCGATGAAGGATTGCGAGAGATCGTTAGCACTTGTTACGGTTCAGGCGCGAAGCGCCCTCGCAATCCATCTTGATATACACTGCAATTTCAATAGTCATCACAGTTTAATGGTCGTTATGGAAGGTTAAATTAAGTTAAAAATGTTTATAACTACCTTTAAGTCTTCATAAAGAAGGTTAAAAAAGGGTTTAAGAAGGATTAAATATTATCATTGAGCTTCAATCAAGAGATATTAATTTATACGTATATACTATATATACTTGTTAAAGATTTATCACTCTGAAGAAACATATGACCGCATACAAAAATGATTAATTAATTAATCTACAAAAACAAAGGTATACTACTTGACATTAAATAGAGATCGTGAATTGATGTTGCTAGAGCCGCGGTGGCGTAATTGGTAACGTACCAGGCTAGAATTCTGGAGTTCCCGGTTCGAACCCGGGCTGTGGCAATATTTTTTCACGATTTATTTAGAAGTTAAAAATCGTCAGATCTGGTTGCCTCATTAATTCTTAATGAATGAGTGAGGCAAGCAGAGTTGACAAAAAATAATTAAGGATTCGATTGTTAGAGATCTTTCTGAGATCGATAACACAGGGATCTAGGTGGCGCTGACACTAACCGGGTTGCGAACTACCGAAAATTTCCATCATAAAACTTGGTCTACAACATTGTCGCTTAAGATTTATCACTCTGAAGAAACATATGACCGCATACAAAAATGATTAATTAATTAATCTACAAAAACAAAGGTATACTACTTGACATTAAATAGAGATCGTGAATTGATGTTGCTAGAGCCGCGGTGGCGTAATTGGTAACGTACCAGGCTAGAATTCTGGAGTTCCCGGTTCGAACCCGGGCTGTGGCAATATTTTTTCACGATTTATTTAGAAGTTAAAAATCGTCAGATCTGGTTGCCTCATTAATTCTTAATGAATGAGTGAGGCAAGCAGAGTTGACAAAAAATAATTAAGGATTCGATTGTTAGAGATCTTTCTGAGATCGATAACACAGGGATCTAGGTGGCGCTGACACTAACCGGGTTGCGAACTACCGAAAATTTCCATCATAAAACTTGGTCTACAACATTGTCGCTTAAGATTTATCACTCTGAAGAAACATATGACCGCATACAAAAATGATTAATTAATTAATCTACAAAAACAAAGGTATACTACTTGACATTAAATAGAGATCGTGAATTGATGTTGCTAGAGCCGCGGTGGCGTAATTGGTAACGTACCAGGCTAGAATTCTGGAGTTCCTGGTTCGAACCCGGGCTGTGGCAATATTTTTTCACGATTTCTTTAGAAGTTAAAAATCGTCAGGTCTGGTTGCCTCATTAATTCTTAATGAATGAGTGAGGCAAGCAGAGTTGACAAAAAATAATTAAGGATTCGATTGTTAGAGATCTTTCTGAGATCGATAACACAGGGATCTAGGTGGCGCTGACACTAACCGGGTTGCGAACTACCGAAAATTTCCATCATAAAACTTGGTCTACAACATTGTCGCTTAAGATTTATCACTCTGAGTATACTTGTTAAAAATAGGGATTTTTTCAATAGATGGAGTTACGTGTAGGTTGATGTATCTGATATTTTGTTATATTGACAACAAGCTTAAGAACTTCATACATGAAACTTCCTGAAGATGTTGATGTCATAGATAGTTACACTTAAAAATGTCGAATTTTGAGCCAAAAAAAGCATTTGTGGGAAGTTTCAATTCATTACTTCATTTTGAAAAAAAGTGCTGCCGAAAGTTGTAGTATACTTCGGAAAGCTCATAGTGAATATGCTCCATTTCAAAATACTTGTGAACGCTGGTTTGAACGCTTTACTAGTGGTGATTTCGATCTGAAAAACAAAGAACATTCAGGTCGACCGAAAAAGTTTGAAGACCAACATTGCAAACAGTATTGGATGAATATGTGTGTCAAACTCAAAAACAACTTGCAGATAGATTCAACGTTGTTCAGCAAACAATTTTCAATTGTTTACAAGCAATGGGAAACATTTTAAAGGAAGGAAAATGGCAGTCATATCAACTAAACGACAGACAAATGTGTTGTGCCGCAAATTAATTCATTGTCTATTATATCGCCATTGTTCCTTTTTCGCGTGAGGCCACTCACCGAAGTAGAAAAAATGTGCAAACGTAAGCAACGAGCTGCGAGCAATGACTGCTACGAGCTCAAGCTACGACTTGCTGGAATTTTCAAGCGATGTTTATTGTCAAATTCATTGCGACATTCAATTTCGGTCGAAGGAGTAAATAACTGCTTCGTCGAAATCAGTCAAAAGTTTTACATCAACCTGAACGGTTGATCATGGATCGCACTCACCCGAAATATCGGATTCTATTAGTAGATTCAAACGCGAGAGGTTAGTTCCTCGTACGGGCTCGAGACAACGATTTATTGTAATACTATTTTATTGACTTTTGATTAGACAACGGAAAGTTGCCGAAACGATCTCAAAATAATAAATTTTCAATAATATACCAATTACCGAGTAATCCAACTCCGCGGTACCGGCATAACATTCCCTCCTCCCTTAAAGGCAAAATTTTTTCTTATAAAAATTTTTTGCTTGGGTTGGTTCCCCGTATCTCATTTAAGATATTTATATACCGGACAATATATAATATAATACAATTTTTATCGTAGTTTCGACGTTTTTGCTATATTTGATCTTTTTCATCGTTGATCTGGCCATCTCACTCAGTTGAGAGGGCGAGTTCCCCAGATCCTAGCCCACTCGTATCGCAGTCGCTCCTGTGGCTGTTTAATATTCACCTCGGCTGCTGCCGGGGTCGTTGCCTCGGTTGTTCTTGTTGGTGTCTGGTTCCGTCTGAACCTATGCCATTCAAACAGAAGGAAGCCGATCAAGGCTATTGGTGCTATTGCACTCAGCGAGTAGAGGCTAATTATGTGGGGATGCTACGTCCTATCTCCGGTAATGTCGAGAGTATCTAAAATCCTTTCTGCTTGATCTTTGAGCTTTTGCAGCTCCTTCAGATTTCGCAGTACACTTGCAAGTGTAGTTTCTTCTGTGGTCTGGGTAGGAGGCGTCTGAGCCTCTATTACCTTCAAATTCAGGTCGTACGGGGGAAGGTAATTTTTTCGGATTATTTGAGATGTTCGCCCCGTTGTTTTCACGTTGAAACTTGGAGCGGTTACGATACATACGCCTATCAAAGCCAGTATTCCGGTTATTCGTGTCCATTTTCGCGTATTTTAGAACTTCGCAGGGTGCGTTGTTTGTAACCGAAATTGTAGGATGTGTCGGTGGGCAAATGTAAGATTTGCTCCGTACCTTGCAATTTTTAAAGTCGTCGGTTGTCATCCTCAGGCATTTACGATTCTCGGTGTCAGTGACTACGTGACTCCCAGTCGTGTCCACGTAGTAGTACCCGTCATTGCTTGCTCGCGTGTATATAGTGTATATATTTTTGTATACTGTACTTTTTGTATACAGTACTATTGCTGCCAGATCAGCGGTATCTATCGCATGAGCACTACCGCGTTGCCTTCGTTGCGATAGGTGTGGTAGTGCGTCGACGAGGTGTCTTGTGAGCGTTCTTGGCGGCTGGGACGTTGCTCTGGCCTTACCATTAGCTATGTTGTTTACTGGCCACACTAACTCCTGTACGTCGATGAGTAATGCCACGACTGCAATACTTATCGCGTTGAGCGTCTTGTCCGAGTGTTGGTGCATCGTTACATAGTACAGGTTGTCGTTGAGCGCGTGTCTTACGACTTGAATTTGGTTTTTCAACGGAAGGCGTGAGAATGCTTATTTTGCTAATTCTCGTTCTTGCGGCCTCGCCAATCTCGTTGCGCGAGAGGTCTTCGGCTCATTCTTATTCTAACCTTCTGCTCGACTATTTCGTCTGTTTCACGATAGCTCATTTTATGCAAGACGGAATTAATGGGGTGTTACTCTGCCGTGAGGGCGATCTTACGCCTGAGCTGCTGCGGAGTGGGGTCAGCATATTAACTTGGCCGAGAAAGAGTGTTGTTCCTACTTTTTTTCATTTTTCCCTTTTGATAGTGGGTAATATTTTGGTTTCAAGAAGCGTATTTCCCCATCGTTCCTGCTGAGCGTCGCCCAGATTGGGAGCGGAGCTTCATTGCCCGGGCTCTAGGGGTCCGTCGCCGTCGGGAAGCCAGCCAACAGCGGGTGGACTCACTATGGGGCGACGGCCACTACGCCGGCGAGTCTGTTCCCGAGGATGTGCTCGAGGTAGAGCGCCTCTTCCGGCAGGACGCGCTTGATAGTCATCATCCCTGCCCGTTCTGCCAACCGGTTTTCTGAATTACCATTTTTTTTCTTTTTGAACTATGCATGACGTGTTTTCCATCGTGCTTTTTTAATTAAACAAGTTTTCTTTTTACCTTGTTTCTATTATTGCAGTTCCTTACATTACGCTCTGTGGAGCTCCCTACCCGTCTTTATTTAATCTTAGCTTTAGGTAATTTTTATTATTTCATATATTCTGGATCTATTAGTGCTCGATAAAGAGCTTCAGGCGGTTTGCGTGCACCGCCTGGGTTTTACGTCCCATCCGGACTACGTAATTGACGGGAGGACTCTTCTCTACTTTTTCATGAGGTCCCGTCCACTTCGGGGTCAGCTTGGCTGACCGTCCCCTGCGCACCGTCTCCCTGAGCGCCGTGGTTGTACGTATTATTCGACCGTCTTTTCGCACCCTCCAGATTGTCGCGTGCTATATAGTCCATGCGGCGTGTAATCGCTCGCGTAACTCGTGGACGTAGTCGTCATAGGCATAGGTGCTGCGGAGCTCCTGTTTTGCATACATTGCATACGGCAGCCACTCGTTCCAATTTCATTGATCCTCATCTATGAATTTTTTTAGATATTCAGCGAGGGTGCGATTCGATGTATCTAATGCGCCGTTCGATTCTGGATCTGGACACATCTCCTTGAAGGTCGAGCTGAGGAAGTTTGTACCCTGATCCAACACTATTATTTCCGGCGTTCCGTGCCGGCATATTAATTCTTCTACTAGTGCTCTAGCGACTGTCGAAGTCTCTTCGATCGGTAGTGATATCGCTGCATTGTATTTCGTGAGCGCGTCCTGGATACTAAGTATATATGTTATCCAGATGCGCTTTCAGGTAGAGGTCCTACGATATCGGCCGCAACGTTTTCGAATGACCGCGATGGGGTATCTGTTACCACCATCGGCACTCGTTCCCTTTTCCTGATATTGTTCCTTTGACAGGACTCGCAGGATGATATGTATTCTTCCAAATCCCTTCTTATGCCGGGCCAGTCGTACTTGGTCCGGATCCGATGTAATGTACGCCTAATACCCTCCTATGGGGGTGTCGTGATATTCTCTTATTATTTTCAAGCGGTCATCGATATAAAGGATGGCTACGCCACTGCGGCAGTTGCTATACTTCTTTGTAACGCTGTCTTTGTTCGCGTTGCTGGAAAATTGCAGGCTACTGGCCCCGCAGTGCCTCGCTTCCTCAGCAGGCCTTTGCGATGCTCTGTCCGCAGTTTTTTCACCCACCCACCGGTAGCTCCGCCGTTGCGTCGCTCTGTGTCTCGAGCAGCCTTGCACCGTTTGCTTTTCGCAGTCTTCCGCGCCTTGCGGGTTCCCCATGCTGTGCTGCATTCACTCTGTCTTTTTCGGCGATGCTCGCAGTCACAGTTACCAGTGCCTTGCTTTGCTAGCGTGCATGGTCTGCCTCTTTCCCGATCGCACGGCTTTGCGGCGGGGCTGTGGAGATCAGTAGAGCGTCCTGCATACACGCTGCGGATCTCTCTATCCTCTTCTGGAGCTTCGGCCAGGGCGGCCTCTCTCCCTCTGCCTTGTTGCTGTGCTTGCCCGTGGTATTCTTGACTCTCCGCTTTGTGCGGCTATCCGTATCCGGGCGTGTGCTGTCCTTCCCTATCTCGTGGGCAAGCTCGACCTTTCGCTCCGACGAGCTATCATGTTTATAAAGATTATCTTCGGCCCTCCGCTTTGTGCGGTCATTTGCTGTGCCGAGTTGCCGCATGGTGCTATCCTCTTCCGACCCACAGACTACGTTCTCTGCTCTCGCTTGGGCCCTCGTAGTAAAGAATATACGACTTAGCGCATCGGCATTTGTGTTGCGCTTTCCAACCTTATATTCGACATTAAACTCATGTTCTGCCAATTTTATATTCCAACGCATTAGTCTCGAGCCTGGGTCCTTTACTCCTAACAGCCAGGTGAGCGGTTGGTGGTCTGTCACGACCGTGAAGCGAGTACCATAAATATATGGCCGGAATTAAGCAAGAGCCCAAACTATCGCGAGTAACTCTTTCTCCGTGTGTTACTATATCGTCGAGGTACACATAGCATTTGACGCCCTATAGTCCTGCTAACGCGGAATTCATTAGCCGCTGGAAAGTCGGTGGTGAGTTCTTGAGTCCGAATAGCATGCGGTTATATTCAAAATGACCCTGCGGAGTGGAAAATTCCGTTTTTCCATGTCTTTCTGCGCCATCGGGATTTGGTGAAATCCAGAAGCGGTGTCCAACGTCGTGTAATATCGGGCTCGAGTGGGCACGAGTCTCCGATGATGGCTTCGTTCAACTTTTGAAAGTCCACCACTACGCGCATTTTCCTCACTCCGGCGGCATCGGGTTTCTTAGCCACGACCAACAGCGGCGTGTTCCTTTGACTACTGCTGGGCTGGACTATTCATTCCGCTTGCATTTTGTCTGTCGGCCTCTCCATTTCTTTTTCTCGTAGGCGAGTTTAACCTCTCGCTTCGACGAGTTATCGTGGTTGCCTTGGATATCTTCGACTCTCCGCTTTGTGCAGCTGTTCGTATACCGGATTACGCTATCTTTCTCTTTCTTATGGGACTTTCTTCCCTATCACACTTGGGTTTGGGTGGTCGCGTATATGCGACTCAGAGCGTCCGCATCAGTATTTCTTTTTTCGGCTTTCTGCATTTTACCGAACCAATGCCCCGATTTTACGTTCTTCCCAGGCAAGGGTTGCGATCCTAGATCCTTCGATCCGACGTTAAAGGGTGCGCGATACGACACCTCGTGCGTGCACTGTCGCTTATTCCCTCGTAGATGGAATACACCGTTGTACTTGCACATTACTCCTGTGTGAGCTGCTTGCTTTTCACTGCTGGGCGGCATCAAGTCCGGCTTCCGTTGTCGCTGCGCAAAACGTTTGGCCTTCTTCCCCGTGCTCTCTAGGCTTACGCGCAGTGTCTTGACCTGTCGGCTACGTGCGGCCTTTGTAATCTCCGACGACTCAAGTGTTGCCATCGGCCGTACACTTCCCCGTCGTGTTTAGAAACTTGTAAACTCACTCTATTGGTTTTTGACAGTGTGACACGGGATCTCGCTGCTTTGCCTCGGCTGATTCCGCTCCTTATAGGTAGTCCGACAAATGTATTCTCCTTGGCGGCATCGATGTTAAACCCGTTTCCGGAAGGAAGCTTTATCTTTGTAAGCAGGTTTATGTATTTGCATATGGCGGCAGTTATACTGCGTTGTGACGTACTACTGTGTTCAAAAAGTAAGATGAATTTGGTTTTAAAATTTTTTATTTATTCTTCCAAATCGATTTCGTCCCCCTCAAAATAATCCCCCCTAGCTACAATACACTTATGCCAACGTTTTTTCCAATCTTTGAAGCATGCTAAAAAGTCGTCTTCAGGTATAGCCTTCAATGCGCGTAGCGATTCACGTTTGATCTCTTCAATCGACTCAAAACGATTTCCCCGGAGTGGTCTCTTGAGCTTTGGGAACAGCTAGAAGTCACGCGGTGCTAAATCAGGCGAATACGGTGGTTGTGGAGCGACATGAGTGGAGTTTTTGGCGAAAAACTCACGAAGAACGAAACACGAATTTTGGCACCAAACGCGATTTGACTCTTCTGAGGCACAAATGATCCTTCTAAATTGCTTGCACTGATCCAATTGATATTGCAAGCATGTCGGCAAGTCTCGAATCGTTAATCGACGATTTTCGATAATGATTGCACACAACGTCGACGTGATGTATAGATTTAATTTTGCTGGGCATCGGTAGGCTCACTCTCCCCGATCTGCGGGTGCAGTCCGAGCCACGTGCCCTGGTCTCCCACCGGTGAAGCAATTTTCTTCCTGCCGGGATCGTGCGCCTTGGAACCTTCTGAGGTGGCTTAGTGCTCCAGCTACCCTTCCCTTTGGCTGCACCATGTTGGTGATTTTGATCGCTCCCGTTACCGACTCGTAGAGAGTGGTGTAGTTGCGCGATCTCACCAGAATTTGGATCTGCCCATGCAGTCCATTCCCGAAATTGGCCTGGGTGCTCTTCCGTGTTATCTTTTCATTGATGCGCATCTTCTACATCGTGGCGGCTTCCTCGCCGAGCTTTTCTATAATCTCGACGGTGATATGCTCTATCCCGGTGGCGTATACCGCGATATCCTTGCCCTGAACTTGCCGGAGGGAGTTGAATTCTACCTGTAATGCAGGCAGCGACTTCCGCTTCCCGTACAGGGCCTCCAGCTCAGTCCTGAGCTGTGCTACCGAAAGGATGGTTTTATGCTTTATCTCTCGGGCCGCCCTACCCTCGAGCTTGCTGCTCAGTACCAATTTCAACAGGATCTCGTAGTCCCTGGGCGCAGCTTGCTTGAAAACGGTCTCGCAGGATCGTATAAAGGCGTCCAGCTCGTCCGCGTTGCTCCCGTCGAAATGCTTGACATTTTTCAAAGCTAGCCCAAGGTCGAGCGTCCGACCCTGGGTTTCTGGCACTTACGGTTGCTTCTTTTGGAACATGGGATCCGCAGGGGGGTAATCCGGCTCTTCGAATCGTGTTTGCTTCGACCGCGGCCGTGGGGTCGGGTGTTCTCCCAACCCTGCTCTTTCCAGCCTCCGCAAGAGTTCGGCATTTTGCTCTCGTAGGGACCGGATGAGCTCGAACTCATCTGCACCTACCTCGTTGAGCGTGTCCGCGAGGTTTCGCCTTGCCGACGGCGTGTCGCGGCCTTGAAACCTGAGCTCTAGCTTGAGTTCTCGCTGGGCTCGCTCGAACTCGCGGTGACTCCTGTCTTCCGCTTCGTATCGCAGCCTTACTCATTCCGACAGTGGTGGCTGCGTCGTCGTAAGGGTAGCTGTCGGGTGACTTACGCAATCTATCGTTCGCAGTTGTTCGATCTCTTGCTCGATCATATCCTCTGTGATGCGCTCAGGCATTCGCTCGCCAGTAGCCATATTGAATATGTCGTCACTATCGATACTGTCGTGATCCCCGAACGACGCACCCCTCAGTGGATTCACACCGAACTGGGCTGTCAGTCGGCCTGCAAGGGCCTCCGGCCTGCCAGCGGGGATACGTCCCTACGCACAGTGGGACAGATCTCAGAAAAGTTGGCCAAAAATAGAAAGAAGTTTTTAATATAAACGTACATTGATATATAAGGGTTTTCGAGGTCGCTGATTACGAATTTCATAGTATAATTTCAAAATTCAAAATGGCGAATCCAATATGGCCGACCACTTCATTAAAAATTGTTCGGAATTTCATATAAATCGGTATATAAGGGTATTCAAGGTTGCTTATAACGATTATAATATTACAATTCCGAAATAAAAAACAGTTTGTGTTTGATTGTTTTTTATTTAAAAAATTGTCGGATTAGCAGTTATTATGTGATAATGCGTACAGTTAAGAAAATAAGTAAATTTAAAAAAATTGTAAAAATCAGTCGCTATCACTGTCGGGAGAATTATCATGTTCGAAATCAGAGTCAGTATCATGCTTATCAGAAATTTCTAGAACATTTTGAGACTCATCATCATCAGGGAAAAATAAAAGCTCTAGGGTCTGCGATGACAAATTTTTACTTTTTTTGCGTTTCATATTTCTCATGCTCGAAATAAGTGGATCCGAAGATACCAGGAGCCAATGAAATACATCTTCCATTGTATTTGTGCGTGAATTTTTTCTGGAAAACCCTTCACGATATTTTTTGATATCCTTATTTCTGGCTTCCTGAGCATCCTTAGATGATTGACCGATTGGCAATACGGCTGATTCTATGATTTGAACACCATGTATTAAAATTTTATGAACTGTCGTAGACATGTAATACCAAGGAAACTTGTCTACGCACATTTCCACAGCATCATGACAATATTTATGAAATTTATCGACGTTCACTTTATAGCCACATGACATGACCTGCAAGTTAACGTGAAATCGATGAATGTAATCTTCGTCCAACCGCAGTATTTGAGCAGACACTGATGAGTTCTCAAAAAACGACGAGCCGTATTGCCGTCGTTGGAGTTGCCGTATCCTACTTTTGGGTAATCATCAAGAAGCCCTAGCTGCATCTGAAACCCCTTCTGAATTGTTTTTTTCCGAATCTCGAAACTCTTTTTGTCTTCCGTTGATCGCAATTGCCGTTTTTCATTCTCGAGTTTATACCCAAGGTGTAGCAAGTACTCAAAGCAACGGATCCATGCGTGTAACGTTGATAATTCGTAATGTAAATTAGAAACGTCAATTACTTTATTTTCTACTAAATCGAGATTATTAAATTGTTTTGACGTTGTTCCGTACAAATAGCAGCGCATGGCTGATGTAGTAGACGTTATAGCATTACAGACCTTGCCATCAATTATGGTGAAAACCATTTCGTAATGCATTATTATCTCTTTTCTTTATCTTTAATATATTTCTTGATCTTGATCTTGATCTTTAATATATTTCTTTTCATTTGAAATAGACTCTACATTCTCGTGTTAAAATTGTAGCCTTATAGGTCTACAAAAACGAGGTGACGAAGGCGCAGGATTTTTCCATATCACTACTTCCTTTTGAAATTGATTATCCGTGGATACTAGTTGTAATGGAACTAATGAAGTAATAAAAACATAAGCGTCAGAATCACTTCCATCAGTAAACTTTTGTTTGTACGGGCTGTGCTTTGAAGATCTATCGCACCCCCATTTTTAAATCAACTTGGCATTTTCTACAATTGCTGGAGATAATGTTTTTATAGTGTCGTTTTCAACATGTAAAATTCTTTCTGATGTGTGATTTAAGAGTGCTTGTACACTAAATTCCGCACGAGTCTCAGTTATCTGTATATTTGATGGGTAACATCGAAGTTTGGCTTGTGTAATTGTTTGATAACAGGGAAATATAAGAGCGTTGTGTTTTTTCATTGAATTTCTAATAAGCATGTACTGATATTTCGATAACTTTCCTTCAACGACATCGTACAATGCCATTTTAATAATAGGAGGAGTTGCTGATAATTTTAACGCTGCTCTGTATTTATCCGCTCGCGTTGGTGACTTCGTCGTGATTTCTTTGACGATGCTGGCAGCACTAGAGGCCCCAGAAGAACGAAGGCTCATTTGAGTAGCCAACGATAATTCCAATGTGCTTACTGTGTTACGTAAATCAGTGGCTTTATTACTTTTGCTTCGATCACTTGCTTTCTCGAACTCCATACTTGGTCGACCACGCTTCTTCGATTCCGTGGATTTTGATTTCACTGTACTCGTTGTCGCCGTATTCGAATCCGCAGGTTCTTCATTAGTCGTCCAAACATTCTGTGGAGTACATAATGGAATTATTGTGAGAAATTTTGAATTTTACTTTAAGTTTTTTTAATAATTCGAATTAAATTTACATATTTCTGTATTAAATTTCAATACTCACGTTAATAATCGTGGAAGAACAAAGCCACTCTTCATTGTTTTGAAGAAAGCGTTCTGTTGTTCTTTGAGATCGTTTCCATCTCCTTTTAATGTTGGACAACAAGATCCTCAAAGATTGTCGATCCTCGTCATGGATTTGAAAACAATATTCTGTTGTGCCGCGGAATATTCCACTCCGTATTTAGTATATTCGGGAATGTTCCATAGTAACGAAACATTGGAATTCGTTCAAGACAAGAAACGAAGTCCAATGCCCGATCGTATGAACGACCCCAAGAACGCTGACGCAGCATGAGCGACTCGCTTGGCGTTCGGGCGATAGGCTAACGCTAAAATTGCGAATTAAGGGATTTTCGTGAAGACAGTTAGCAACTGCTTTACGAAAAGACAGTATTAAATTAGATTGAAAAGAAAACGGTTGGTTCCTCGTTAAATACTCGAAACAACGCATTATTGTACTTCTTACTTTGATATATAAATAGGCAACGGAAAGTTACCGTTGCTTATAATAAATACTTCCTTTTATATAAATTCGCGTTTCCATCTTTTACTCGAGATCCATCTCCTTATCGGCAAACGATCCCAAAAAATAATAACTTTTAATATTATACCGACTACCGAATAATCCAATTACTCGGTACCGGCGTAACAATTCCATCTTTGTAACAAAATGTTATTCCAAACATTTAAGTTGCGTTGTCAAGTCCGAGTTCAAATCGTTCCGTGGGATCTCGAACAGTTCTCGACGAGTACAGATTATTTTACCAATACGCGATTCTAGAATACAGACATAATGCGATGTAATATTAAGTAAAAACGAATTTTTCATATAATAAGCTTTATTTAATTATAAATAAGAAAAATTATATGTATACACAATAATATTTTCGCGGAGTGTTATTCGAATGATTAATTGTAAAAATGATACAAATTTAATAATACATTAAAATAAGACACCCGGTATATATATGAAAATTATCAAAAAAAGCAACGGCATACTTTTCTACATATTTCAATAGCAGGTAGTCCCGGACCCCTGCTGTGTGCCTCTGCGTCGACCCTTACCTAACAAAGCAGCTGCTCGGCGTCGCGTATTTCTAGCCTCAAAAGTACAGAGGCAGAGACGGGCAGAATTTTCCTCTAGATTCTATTACAAAACATCGTAAACTATATGCTCCATATCTCAACTTCTCGATTCCCGCTGAATAGATAACTTTTTTCTAATTTACGGTAAAATTTTTTACAAGAAAAACCATTATGTAGACACATCTTTGACATGATTTCTAACACACGCGAGTATAAATTAATGAAAACGTTATATACGTAATTATTCTACATACCTTTCTTAACACCCTCCATCAAACAGAATTGAAAAAGGACACTGGAGTAAAAAGTTACACGCACTTGAAGTAGCAGTGAATTTCGAAGCCGCTACACGTGGTTTACGCTGTGCCGAGAATGGGTAACTTTGAACTAACGTAGCGTGTCAGGTATAAAAGATATCTCACTTCCCTTTTGGAATAACAAGCACCAAAGCCCCCCCTACAAGATTCTATGGTACTATACTCATCCGGTGACTATCATTTTTTCGATTTTTGGCCACCTTTTTTCAGATCTGTCCCACTGTGACGCCGAAAGCTCTGTCAACGCCCTGCGCGTTCTGTGCACCATGTCCTCTACGGCTGCAGCTAATCCGGCTGTGGAGTCTACCCCTATGCCAGGCAACGTCGTATCTAACGAGTTGCCCCTACGCTTTGGTCGGGCGCCTCTATATTCCGACATGTGGCTAATTTCGCGGTAGACTTTTTTTTGAAAATATTTTCAAAAATCTCAAGAGAGATATATATTTCTAGCGAAATATTTTGTCTAAACTACGGATTTGACTGGCTTTGATTCTACAAGGCTATGTATATGTATAATGCAACCGCTACTTACAGAAGAATGATCTTGTAGAAGGTCCTCGTCATGGCGGTACCTCGAGTGCTATTGACCTGCTGTCTTGTAGCTCCTCTCTAGAGTTGGTCCAGACGTCCTTTTTGGCGCCGTTGACCCGTTTCTTCGCTAGTTCCTGGGCTTGTCCTTAGTGCGTCGCCAATTGCACGACGGCTTCTTCGCAAGTAACTGCTTCGAGCACCTGGTTGCACACTTTGTGCGTTTTTCCGCGACTTGACGTGACACCCTTAATCGGGATTTTAAACGGTTGACCGATACGTCACACCACACCGACGTACACTTCGAGCCTTCGCGTTAGTTTAGTCGGATTCTTACGAACTACACTGGCGTCCTTTGCACGAGTCGTAGTCGTCACTTCAGAGTCACTCTTATTTACTTTGTCCAAAACACTTTTTGTCCAAATAAATCACGTATCACTTAACTTCAGCAGATCCCACCGCTGCTACCAAATGTTATGCCGGTGCCGCGTAATTGGATTACTCGGTAATCGGTATAATATTAAAAAGTTATTATTTTGGGATCGTTTGCTGATTAGGAGATGGATCTCGAGTAATTCGTGTAAACATGAATTTATGTAAAATGGAAGTATTTATTATAGACAACGGCAACTTTCCGTAGTCTAATCAAAAGTCAATAAAAGAGTATTACAATCAATCGTTTTTTCGAGCCCGTACGAGGAACCAACTTCTCGCGTTTGAATCTATTATTTCGGGTGAGTCCAACCCGTGATCAACCGTTCAGGTTGATGTAAAACTTTTGACTGATTGCGACAAAGCAGTTATTCACTCCTTTGACCGAAATCAAATGTCGCAATGAATTTCACAATAAACACTGCTTGCAAATTTCAGCAAGTCGTAGCTCGAGCTCGTAGCAGTCATTTCTCGCAGCTCTTTACTTACGTTTGAACATTTTTTCTACTTCGGTGAGTGGCCTCACGCGAAGAAGGAACAATGGCGAAATAATGTACAATGAATTCATTCGCGGCACAACAAATGGAAAACCGCAAAATCATGAGTCAAATGTTGCTTCAATGACACGAAAGAAAAGTGGATTTATTTTGCGAATCCCAAACGCATAAAATCATGGGTAGATCCAGGTCAACCATCAACATCGACTGCAAGACCAAATCGGTTCGGACAATAAATAATCAATTTGAACCACGCTTTGATCGTAAAATGACCAGAATGGAATAGAAGACACGGCAAAGTAATTTTGCTCCATGATAACGCACCATCACATACTTCAAAAGCCGTTAAACACACGTTGGAGGATCTTGCCTGAGAAATATTGACCCACCCGCCGTATTCATGAGACCTTGCTCCTTTAGATTACCACTTTTTCCGATCGATGGCACACGGACTTTCTGAGCAGCACTTTAAAACGTACGAATAAGTGGAAAATTGGGTCTCTGAATGATGTTTCGTTGAATTACAAAATCCACGTTAACAACTGGTACACCTAGCATATCTCGTCACCGCAGCTGTGCAGGGAACAGAGATTATAAATTGAGTCCCCTTGGACCTTCCTTAAACCCCAGATTTAAGTGAATTATGGACGGTTAAAAGAGGATTAAAATGAAAGAAAAAAATAATTTCAATCCCCCTTCAACACTCGGCTAACCCATTTAAAACCCTCTTTTAACCCTCTATCGATACTCGTTTAGCTGTTATTTAACTATATCCTAACCCTTCTTATAAAGAGTTATTAGAGATTAGAATTTTTTAAAAACCACATTCACCCTCTGTGAAGACCATTAACCTGTGATTATAAAAGGGTCAAAGGAAGTTCAAAAAATGCAATCCATATAATCCATATAATGATAGATTACGAGGACGTGTAGCACCCGAGCCATACGAAACCTTCGTATATTATAAAAAGGTCTCGCCGCCGCTTACAAGAATCCAGGGGGTAATTGTCGGAATCACTCCACATATGTTCCTATAGTTAACCACCTGCAGTAGTCAATAGTAGGGACAGTCTAACGTATGCCCCAATAATTATATCCCGGCCGGTAATATGGATGAGGCATGGATCAATGATAGTGACAGGGGCTGGTCAATCATATGAAAAGGGGAATGGGTCAATTATGGGAAGAAAAGAGACGATCGAGAATGGGAATGAAAAAACAAATCCGTACTTCATATATAGTGTTATATATATATAGGATATCAAGGGACTTTGCTATACTACGCGCCTGCCCCCTCCATGATCTAAACGTCGCTTATTCCTTTGCTGATCGTGTTTTGATTCTCCATCCGATTGTCTTGTGGTAACTCTCGTGGTCACCTTTTGTTACCTGTCGTGGTCGCCTTTGGTTTCCTCGTGGCCGACTTTTGTTTCCCCTCCCGATTCACCTCCATTTCCCTCCCTATCGTTATTTATTTCTTCAGTAATGCGGGAATCCGACAATCCAAATCTCGGTAATCTGGACAATCCAAATAATGAGGGGCCCAAGGAGAACGTGGTGCTCGTGCACTCGAAGTATGCTACTAGGCCTTATAGCGAATGCGAGCGTACATTACATCGTTTTGAATTTAAGAGGAACGATAGTTACACATATCCGTGCACTATTATAGGGTACAGTATAACATCAACTTACGGTGGTGCAGTGCCACGGTTAACTTGTGATCGGCCCCTGCTGTAAAAAAAATAGGATTTAATTACGACGCTGTATAAAATGTTTGCAAATCGCTTCCGGCTATAGAATGAAAGCGAACGCGTGCGCATCAGTTCGATCACTAGAACCGGTGAAAGCAAGTAACAGTGCGAGTAAACTTCGTAAATTCAATCCGATCTCGCATTGCATCAAGCACCCGACCCAATGAGCGATGTTGTAAAATTAGTTCTTGGTTGTATTATTGAGAAAAGGCCGATGACCTAGCTTGCACGCTCAGAACAAAATTATTTTTGTAAAAAAAAGAAATATTTATTTACGCCAGTGGAAATACGGATTGAATTGAATTAGTTTCCTGTATTTGGTGCACAATGAAAAAAAAATCAAATTTTCTTCAAATTATTCGTGATTTGAGTAAATTAATCGAAAAAAGATCAAAATAAAAATGTAATAAATAGAAAAATCCATTCAAATAAATTTCAGTCGACTTTATTTTATTTTATTTATTGCCAATAAAATGTTTTACAAATCAAACTTCACCAGTTTTCGCAAAATTAAACTTAATCAAAGTGAAGAAAATATTGAGTTATTCACTTTAACCTAAAACTGTGATTGCCAAAATAAAATACACTATACCCATGTTCAAATAAAAAAACGAATGCGGACCATTATACACGGTAGAAATGAAATTGATAAGCGTTTTTTGTGAATTCTGAAGTTGCGGTAAAATTATATTTTCATAAAGTAATGTGCGTGAGAATTGAATAAATACCCCGCGGGGGGTGGGGGGTTGTGACATATTACGCAAACAACTCAATTTTGTTTCCGTTTTTTGTTCTGATTCCTTATCAGTGGTTTCAAAAAATGATACGAGTGGGTATGAAATAAGTGCTCTGCTTTTAATTTGATCTATAATATATATCCATTTGTAAGTTAAGCTTATCATTTAAAAATTGAACCCAAGGCAGTGATTTATCTGAGGGAAATTTCACGTTAAAAACTGAATTATTTTTTCTTATTGTATATTCCACCGCATTGGTGTGTTTATTGCCACAGTCTCGACACTATTCCGCATTTGTTTTCAGTATTGTTTGATACATCATGTACACAAGTATCCCCAAGATCAGAGTTAATTAAAGAAAGGGAATACAACACGCAAATAACACACAAATAAGCCAAAGCACACAACACAGTAGCTGGTCGCCATATTATGCGCTATCTCTTACGTTCTCTATTTCCCTCTCTCTCTCTTGCTCACTCTTTCATGAGGAGCATACAGCGCGCTCAGATGACGCTAACACACACATACATACAACTATATGCATGTATAACCTATGCTATGTTATCCCTAGGCCTGTTCAGGCCTATACTCATCGATGATAGAGTGTTGGTATGAAGCATTGCAAAAAGAAAAAACCGAGAATAGGGAATACTGTGTATAACATGTTCTATTTTATTCTCCCGCTTACTTAGCTCTCTATACCTCTCTCTTTGTTGTCGTTTCTAGGCCATTTTCATTTGTGGCATGTCTTACTATTGTTCTTTCTGTCCATTTTAAGCAAGACACATTATCACGTTAACAAGGAAGAGTATGTATACGAGTAAGCGCGCGGACTAGAGTGAAAATAAGCCTTAGTAAATATTGTACGGTACTGACGTTTGGACGGTTGCGATGTAAGGACGAGCAGTAGTAGTTGGTGATGGCTGAGAGGTGGTCATCAATGGGATGAAAGTATCGACAATAGCATTGGGTGTAGTCACGTGGACCACTGGATAGCTAAGTCCGGTTGTCCTGTGGCATAAAAATGATCCCAGGATAAATCCCGTTCATTATTTAAGGTCATTGACAATGTAACTTAAGCGGGCGGTGGCTAGACTCGAATATTTCAGATCTTGAGTTCGATTGGTCTGGGGATTCATGGTACAGCTGTCATAGGTGTGATGGCCTTCCCAATTTAGAAGCCTGAATCGTCTTTTGAACTCACCTCAGCGGTTGTTCTCCGTCGGATATTCTGAGCACATTCTTCGGACGCTGCACATAAAAAGATTAAAGTCACATCATTACTAACTCACAAAAGAACATTCTCCAAATGAAATAGAATCAACAACAAATGTAAGTTGTAAGTGAGCAATGATTTAACGATCCGTGGGAGAAAAATAAGAAATACGTACTTCACTATTATAAATGTCGTAATCGGAAACCCGGACCTCGGGACTGAGGTTGTAGTTGTTAGAATCAGAAACTTTATTCGGCTTCTGGTTGTACTGATTCGAATTTGGAATGACCTCGGCTATGTGGACGTGTTGCTGCTGATATTGATTGTGGTTGATATGTGGTTGTTGCTGCCGCTGTTGCTGTTGTGGGATCTGAGTCGTTCGATTCACCGTGTACTCTCCATAATCTTAACCGCAAAAAAAATTGTTCACAAGAAAACTGTATATGAAACAATTTCATGGCCAAAAAGCTCTTTCTTCAATTTTCCAAGACTTATTTTATACAGAGCGTTGTAACCAACTCTATTTGTTAATTTCTTCTATAAATTACATTATATTAATCTTAATAGAGCATTCACTATCCGGTTAAACGATTATCCGCGATATAAACAAAATATGGTAAAAAAAATGTAAAAACAAAAATAGCATCTCATATACGAAGAGCAAGTTGCGGAGATAGAAACTAGACGTATAATAAAAGCCATTTAGTCATACCAAGAAAGAGCAAAAATGACAATACGGAAAAAAGAACAAAACAAGATGACACTATGGATAACCGAGACCATAGTATCTACGATCTACATATGAAGTGATCTACACAGAGCGGTAACTAAGAAAATAAACTGAACGGATCTAAAAGAAATATATATAACTTTCAAAAACAATGTGCACTTTTAGGTTTGAAGGGTAAAAACTTTTACTACAGGACAAAAATTGAGTCAAATAGAAATAACCCCAAAAGGTTATTTATGTTATCAATGAGTGCACTAGTAAAACAAAGCCTCAAAGGAATGTCATCCATAAACTCCGTACAGAAATGGTAAAGCAGCTCCAATCACCCGACAAAATTGCAGACTCCTTTGTCGAGTGTTTTTCATGTACTGGGCGAAACCTTGTCAAGCATTACCGATATCTCTACCACCGCAGATAAACTGATCGCCGAATGGTTTTTTATCCTACGGCAGAAGAAGAAGAAAAAGTAGAAACAAGTCATCAAGCTTGAGAATGACACTGTCCCGGGTTCAGCTAATATAACAGTAATATGTGGTGCGCTATGGCGACCCCCAGTCCTATCCCCACTCTTTCGGCCTGCTGAGAGCTCTCGGTCCAAAGTGAATCAGGGGTAAAGAGTAGGGGAGGGTAGCCAATAGTCATCACAGTGCACCGTCTAGGAATATTTTTTTTCGATTATTATTATGTTCAACTTTTACCTATGGGGTCAGCACGACTGGCTAGTGTGAGTGACTCTTTCAATAACCACTAAACTTTTATCCGTTTTGCCGTATCTCCTACCGTTTTCGAGATATCGTCAAAGCATAAAAATCAATACTTTTTTTTCAAATCTCTAGGGTCAATTTCATCACAATGTGTGAGCCCTTCCCAGTTTTTATCTGATTTCGATGTCCTGTGTAGCCGATGATCGCAAGGAGACTGAGGGGCTGGCAGAACGAGGAGCTCATTATATATGTCACACACTGTGGGATAATCAGCTGGCGCACGTCGATCGATATTCGCCGTGCGTCGAACTGTTGCTGCTGGGTAGCGTGCTGCGCTCAGCTATAGCAGAGATAGCCGAGGCAGTGCCTCGCAGAGCCGAAACCGTGCCTCGCACGCATGCTGCTTGAAGCAAGAGGTCTTCTCTCTCGTTTGACTTCGGCATCTCTCACCTGCTATCTCGCTCGCTTGACTTCAGCGTCGCACAACGACGCTTTTGGAAAGCGCAGCCATATTGAAAAATTTGACACTTATGTGAAAACCCGCTCAGACAGCACATCATCTGTACACATTTCGTACTTTTCACCGTTTTTCACCTGATCATCTCATCATTTTCGTGCTGACCAGGACTCAAATCAACGGTAAGAGGTCATCGTTACAATTGAACATAATTCAATGACGGTGAGGAGAGTAAATCTCATCGGTACATTAACATAAAGGTCTCACACTGTGACGTGCTCTGCAGCACGGGCTGTACCACATTCTCACATCACACGTTGCCCACGCAATTCATACAATTACGTGTGTACTTATTAATTGACTGTACGACGATGGGACCATAAGGAAAAGCTGAAATGCTGGAAAGCGATACGAAATGGACAAGCATCACGGGATGCGAGGAGAAAGTGTTGCGGACGAAGAACTAGGAGGAGCGCGAAAGGGAAGTGCACGATCCATAAGCGCACGAAGCTAGCGCCCATGCAGGCGCAGATATGACACCACCCTGATGTAGTGCGAATGCGTATCCGGGGTGGGACCAAAAAAAATTAGTAGTAGTAGTAGTAGTAGTAGTAGTAGTAGTAGTAGTAGTAGTAGTAGTAGTAGTAGTAGTAGTAGTAGTAGTAGTAGTAGTAGTAGTAGTAGTAGTAGTAGTAGTAGTAGTAGTAGTAGTAGTAGTAGTAGTAGTAGTAGTAGTAGTAGTAGTAGTAGTAGTAGTAGTAGTAGTAGTAGTAGTAGTAGTAGTAGTAGTAGTAGTAGTAGTAGTAGTAGTAGTAGTAGTAGTAGTAGTAGTAGTAGTAGTAGTAGTAGTAGTAGTAGTAGTAGTAGTAGTAGTAGTAGTAGTAGTAGTAGTAGTAGTAGTAGTAGTAGTAGTAGTAGTAGTAGTAGTAGTAGTAGTAGTAGTAGTAGTAGTAGTAGTAGTAGTAGTAGTAGTAGTAGTAGTAGTAGTAGTAGTAGTAGTAGTAGTAGTAGTAGTAGTAGTAGTAGTAGTAGTAGTAGTAGTAGTAGTAGTAGTAGTAGTAGTAGTAGTAGTAGTAGTAGTAGTAGTAGTAGTAGTAGTAGTAGTAGTAGTAGTAGTAGTAGTAGTAGTAGTAGTAGTAGTAGTAGTAGTAGTAGTAGTAGTAGTAGTAGTAGTAGTAGTAGTAGTAGTAGTAGTAGTAGTAGTAGTAGTAGTAGTAGTAGTAGTAGTAGTAGTAGTAGTAGTAGTAGTAGTAGTAGTAGTAGTAGTAGTAGTAGTAGTAGTAGTAGTAGTAGTAGTAGTAGTAGTAGTAGTAGTAGTAGTAGTAGTAGTAGTAGTAGTAGTAGTAGTAGTAGTAGTAGTAGTAGTAGTAGTAGTAGTAGTAGTAGTAGTAGTAGTAGTAGTAGTAGTAGTAGTAGTAGTAGTAGTAGTAGTAGTAGTAGTAGTAGTAGTAGTAGTAGTAGTAGTAGTAGTAGTAGTAGTAGTAGTAGTAGTAGTAGTAGTAGTAGTAGTAGTAGTAGTAGTAGTAGTAGTAGTAGTAGTAGTAGTAGTAGTAGTAGTAGTAGTAGTAGTAGTAGTAGTAGTAGTAGTAGTAGTAGTAGTAGTAGTAGTAGTAGTAGTAGTAGTAGTAGTAGTAGTAGTAGTAGTAGTAGTAGTAGTAGTAGTAGTAGTAGTAGTAGTAGTAGTAGTAGTAGTAGTAGTAGTAGTAGTAGTAGTAGTAGTAGTAGTAGTAGTAGTAGTAGTAGTAGTAGTAGTAGTAGTAGTAGTAGTAGTAGTAGTAGTAGTAGTAGTAGTAGTAGTAGTAGTAGTAGTAGTAGTAGTAGTAGTAGTAGTAGTAGTAGTAGTAGTAGTAGTAGTAGTAGTAGTAGTAGTAGTAGTAGTAGTAGTAGTAGTAGTAGTAGTAGTAGTAGTAGTAGTAGTAGTAGTAGTAGTAGTAGTAGTAGTAGTAGTAGTAGTAGTAGTAGTAGTAGTAGTAGTAGTAGTAGTAGTAGTAGTAGTAGTAGTAGTAGTAGTAGTAGTAGTAGTAGTAGTAGTAGTAGTAGTAGTAGTAGTAGTAGTAGTAGTAGTAGTAGTAGTAGTAGTAGTAGTAGTAGTAGTAGTAGTAGTAGTAGTAGTAGTAGTAGTAGTAGTAGTAGTAGTAGTAGTAGTAGTAGTAGTAGTAGTAGTAGTAGTAGTAGTAGTAGTAGTAGTAGTAGTAGTAGTAGTAGTAGTAGTAGTAGTAGTAGTAGTAGTAGTAGTAGTAGTAGTAGTAGTAGTAGTAGTAGTAGTAGTAGTAGTAGTAGTAGTAGTAGTAGTAGTAGTAGTAGTAGTAGTAGTAGTAGTAGTAGTAGTAGTAGTAGTAGTAGTAGTAGTAGTAGTAGTAGTAGTAGTAGTAGTAGTAGTAGTAGTAGTAGTAGTAGTAGTAGTAGTAGTAGTAGTAGTAGTAGTAGTAGTAGTAGTAGTAGTAGTAGTAGTAGTAGTAGTAGTAGTAGTAGTAGTAGTAGTAGTAGTAGTAGTAGTAGTAGTAGTAGTAGTAGTAGTAGTAGTAGTAGTAGTAGTAGTAGTAGTAGTAGTAGTAGTAGTAGTAGTAGTAGTAGTAGTAGTAGTAGTAGTAGTAGTAGTAGTAGTAGTAGTAGTAGTAGTAGTAGTAGTAGTAGTAGTAGTAGTAGTAGTAGTAGTAGTAGTAGTAGTAGTAGTAGTAGTAGTAGTAGTAGTAGTAGTAGTAGTAGTAGTAGTAGTAGTAGTAGTAGTAGTAGTAGTAGTAGTAGTAGTAGTAGTAGTAGTAGTAGTAGTAGTAGTAGTAGTAGTAGTAGTAGTAGTAGTAGTAGTAGTAGTAGTAGTAGTAGTAGTAGTAGTAGTAGTAGTAGTAGTAGTAGTAGTAGTAGTAGTAGTAGTAGTAGTAGTAGTAGTAGTAGTAGTAGTAGTAGTAGTAGTAGTAGTAGTAGTAGTAGTAGTAGTAGTAGTAGTAGTAGTAGTAGTAGTAGTAGTAGTAGTAGTAGTAGTAGTAGTAGTAGTAGTAGTAGTAGTAGTAGTAGTAGTAGTAGTAGTAGTAGTAGTAGTAGTAGTAGTAGTAGTAGTAGTAGTAGTAGTAGTAGTAGTAGTAGTAGTAGTAGTAGTAGTAGTAGTAGTAGTAGTAGTAGTAGTAGTAGTAGTAGTAGTAGTAGTAGTAGTAGTAGTAGTAGTAGTAGTAGTAGTAGTAGTAGTAGTAGTAGTAGTAGTAGTAGTAGTAGTAGTAGTAGTAGTAGTAGTAGTAGTAGTAGTAGTAGTAGTAGTAGTAGTAGTAGTAGTAGTAGTAGTAGTAGTAGTAGTAGTAGTAGTAGTAGTAGTAGTAGTAGTAGTAGTAGTAGTAGTAGTAGTAGTAGTAGTAGTAGTAGTAGTAGTAGTAGTAGTAGTAGTAGTAGTAGTAGTAGTAGTAGTAGTAGTAGTAGTAGTAGTAGTAGTAGTAGTAGTAGTAGTAGTAGTAGTAGTAGTAGTAGTAGTAGTAGTAGTAGTAGTAGTAGTAGTAGTAGTAGTAGTAGTAGTAGTAGTAGTAGTAGTAGTAGTAGTAGTAGTAGTAGTAGTAGTAGTAGTAGTAGTAGTAGTAGTAGTAGTAGTAGTAGTAGTAGTAGTAGTAGTAGTAGTAGTAGTAGTAGTAGTAGTAGTAGTAGTAGTAGTAGTAGTAGTAGTAGTAGTAGTAGTAGTAGTAGTAGTAGTAGTAGTAGTAGTAGTAGTAGTAGTAGTAGTAGTAGTAGTAGTAGTAGTAGTAGTAGTAGTAGTAGTAGTAGTAGTAGTAGTAGTAGTAGACTCAGAGACCTGCGATCTCGCGAACGGGACTCTGATCTAAACTGATATCTGTTAACCCTATATCATTGGAGATGTGCACACGCCTCTATAACTGTAATTATGGGTCTGTGAAAATAAGGAACTTCTCACCACCATGCTGTTTCTTTATTACACCCTACTTTTGAAACAATCACCATTTTTATAAAGGATGAGTTTGGCGAGCCGATACCATTCGAGTACGGAACGCTGACGGTGACGCTACAGTTGATACGTACAGATTAACTTGGACAGTTCTAAAATGGATTACTATGACGAATACTTTAATATGCAAACGGAAAGTGGTGGTGCTCGAACAGGTTATGGTGGTATCAGCCATGTGCATAAAGGCTTACCAAATCAACGCGGTCACGGTATTACAAGTTTCCTAGGAGGTCTCATTCCACGTATAATACCTCTCTTGGAACAAGGTGGGCGGACTGTCGGTACAGAAGCACTTCACTCGGGTATTAACATGGCCACGAGTATCATGGATTTTGGTGTGCATCCAAGAGAAGCATTCAAAACGCGCCTGCGCAAGTGAGGGGACAATCTGAAGCGTAGAGCTAAAGAAAAGAATAGTACGCTCATGGACGGTTCAGGCTAAAAATCTAGTAAAATTAATAAACTGATGCCTTCTGTTGCTAAGAGCGCATCACGACGTACCGGTGTGAAAAAGAGAAAGAAGACCATGAAGTCGCGATAACGTTCAGGTAGTGTGAAAAGAAGCGGGGCAAGAAGAAGACAGTGAAAAGAAAAATGACAAAACTAGCTGTCAAGGGACGTAACAAGAAATCAAGAACAGTGACGGATATTTTTGCTTAGCCTGACCTGGGGAAACTGGCATTCCTACACGCACACTCCTGTGAGTGTCGTAAGTCGGAATTTGAGCTATTACAGTACCACGGACCTAGCCAATGATTGAGGGAACCCATTCAGTGTATTATAAGTCAATCTCATCGTTAACGGATAATTTACCGATAGAGTTGGTCATACCAGGCCAGAGCGATGAGTACATTGATCGTGCACATACCATACTGAGTATGCGTGTTGAAATAGAAACTCCAGGCATAAAGGAGAAGGGTGAGGCTATTAAAGCAGGATCAGTCAAAAATCTTCTGCACTCTTGTTCAACCAGATCGATGTATTTTTGAATCAGACGCTTGTGTCGACTCCTAACAATGCTTATACATATAGAGCGTACGTTGAAACACTCTCAGATTACGAGCCTGCTGCGAAAGCCTCATCCGTAAAATGGATGATAAGACCGATGCTAATAATAGTCTTGTATTACGACGGGGCGTATTAGGTAAGGATAGAACCGTCGATCTCCTCGACCATTTGCACTACGGTATCTTTAATCAAGAGAGATTTTTGCTAAACAGTGTTGAGATGCGTCCGCGACTCGAACGGACCAATGACGCTTTTTCTCTCATGAGCTTTTCGAAAGATTGCACGATCCGTATTACAGAGCCATCGCTACTTGTACGTCGCGTTAAGATAGCTGTAGGTATACTTCTGGCTCATGCAAAAAATCTGTCTAAATCTACAGCAAATTATCCTTTGACGCGCATCGAGGTTAAAGCGCTATCAATGTAGGCAGTAACATAGTTACAAGCCCTAGCCTACGCTATTCTGTCGAACGATTATAAGAGCCGAAATCACGTTCGGATGCACCGAGTACAGCGGGCACTAGGCCATCGCACCCAGACATGTAAGAAAGACTAGTTACGTCAGAGCTCTGGAACTCCCTCGCTGATGAAAACAGCAGGTCAGCGACCAGCTGGCCTCGCTTGGCGGCGAGGGGAAGACGGGTAGCGCGGTAACGGCAAGCCGAGAAATTATTAAATCTCGGTAGATTTAAATCTCGAAGCCGATAATGACGTAGAGGGGTACCAGATTGGGGGATAGGCTATAAAAGAGCCTGCGCAGACGGAAAAGCGCTCTGACACTCTCTTACTCTTCTGGCCCAGGTTACCAAGTTGGCAACGATTAAAAAAACAAAGTTGTGCATTTTTCTTAAGTTATAAAAATTTATTTATCCTTGCCCTTAGCGGCCACACCTTAGCCAGGCCACATAGCGGCCACATGGGGTAACTCGTTACCCCACGCTGAAGAACTTAGTTGTACAAGACATATGGGTGTTTTAAGACTTCTAACTGATTGTTTAATGTTTGTTGAAGAGTTTTTTAACATTTAACAATTATTTTTATCCGTCAATTTATACATGGCGTTCTAAAAACTGGTCATATATATGGCTTACTATGAAATGGAGTCACATTTCACACTTGTCTACTACCAGCAGATGACGTTACTTGTAACAATTTCAAAGGTTTTAGACCTCTAATTTCACTTTTCCTGAGCCTGGGGTAACTAGTTACCCCGTGTGATTTTGCAAGATAAAAATTATCGTGTCAGTGAGCGTGGAACAGCGAAAACGACAGAAAAGAAAGGACAGGCGAGTCATTAAAATTATATCGAAATTGTTAGTGACATATTGAGTCAACTAATATTGATCTAGATTTAGATAATTTTTAAGTGAATAGTATTAATTGTATAGAGTTAATTAAATAGAATTAAGAGTAATTTTAGGCGAATAGAATTAAGTTGCTTGGTATTTAAACCTGTAGAATAGCAAGAAGTGTATAAACGTGCGCGTCAAAAGGAGATAATGAGGGAGTCAAATAAGTGAGAGAAAGAGAGCGGTATAGATATAATAGAGACATCGGTCCGAAGAGCGAGTTTTCGACGCGTTTAACCGTGTTTGTGCGTGTGCAGTAACTGGGTCACTACTAACGCACAAAACAATAACAGACTACTGAGTCGAGTGCACCGAGACCCTATGTAAACGAAATAGCCGAAAATAATTGTAGAAATAATCGTAGGAATTACAAAATTTAAATGAATTGTACTGGTTATCGGTACCAGAAAATCGAACGTTAACATTCTGTTTTTTGATTGTTTGCATAAATAAACCCTACTCTCACCTACCCAGAAGTCTACAATTAATTACACATGTGATCGAGCTCGAATTTCCCCTGGGAAAATAAATTCAAGTTCAACGAGAAAAATTATCGTTACAGGATACACGGGGATACTATTGACAATGTTATACTTGGTCAACTGCCTGAACGCATGATTGTCAGTTTTGTCGATAATAAGGCTTTCAACGGCGATTTTGCAATGAATCCATTCAATTTTCAAAATTACTACATTAATTATCTTTCTTTGTATACGGATGGTTTACAGATACCGTCAAAGCCTCTACAACCAGACTTTGTAGATGCCAATATGTGCGTGCACGCATACCACACATTATTTTCCGGTACAGATATTCACTTTTTCAATGAGGGTAATTGCATTTCTCGTTCAAGCTATCCGAGGGGTAATTGTATCTTCGCTTGTATCATGCACCCAATCTCTCGATCAATTCTAGCACTCATTGGAACCTAGTCAGAAATTGTAGCGTGAGGATAGAAGTACGTTGTCGCATTGTATATGCTGGGTACGATAATGTGTTGGAAATTGACTCTTCCAAGCAGGTGATCGTAGATTCCAGTGGCTGATGAGAGAAAAGCGCCTTTAGTTTACGTTAATAATTTGGAACGTGACGGTCAAAAAAGATTTCACCATGAATATCGTTATTAATATACAGGGTATGGCGGATAGAGATATTCAGTTTATATCTAAAGAAGTAGCTATCAGCTCGGTATAGACAGAGGACGTTGACCATAGATTGTAAAGTCGCCCTGTATGTACTACTGTGCTCAAAAAGTAAGGTGAATTTTGTTTTAAAATAAAATTTTTAAATTTATTCTTCCAAATCGATTTCGTCCCCCTCAAAATAATCCCCCCTAGCTACAATACACTTATGCCAACGTTTTTTCCAATCTTTGAAGCATGCTAAAAAGTTGTCCTCAGGTATAGCCTTCAATGCGCGTAGCGATTCACGTTTGATCTCATCAATCGACTCAAAGCGACTTCCCCGAAGTGGTCTCTTGAGCTTTGGGAACAGCCAGAAGTCACACGGTGCTAAATCAGGCGAATACGGTGGTTATGTAGCGACATGAGTGGAGTTTTTGGCGAAAAACTCACGAAGAACCAGTGCTGTGTACGACGGTGCATTATCGTGGTGCAAAATTCAAGTGTTGTCTTTCCATCATTCTGGCCTTTTCTTGCGAATAGCTTCACGCAAACGACGCATAACACTTAAATAATATTCCTTGTTGACAGTTTGGCCAGTGGGAAGGAATTCGTAATGCACCACACCACGATAATCGAAGAAAACTGTCAACATGACCTTGATTTTTGAGCGACTTTGGCATGGATTTTTCGATCTCGGTTCACCTTTGGCACGATATTCGCTCGATTGATCGGTTGTTTCCGGATCATAGGCATAAATCCAAGTCTCATCGCCCGTAATAATTTGTTTGAAGACGTCCTGATAGTCAGAACTCATTGATTTACATGCTTGAACGCGACGCTGTTTTTCGAAAAAATTGAGAAATTTTGGCACCAAACGCGATTTGACTCTTCTGAGGCACAAATGATCCTTCAAAATTGCTTGCACTGATCCAATTGATATTGCAAGCATGTCGGCAAGGTCTCGAATTGTTAATCGACGATTTTCGAGTACCAATTCCTTGATTTTCTTGATGTGTTGCTCATCAATTGACGTCGATGGTCGTCCAGAGCGTTCGAAGTCATCAACACGTTATCTGTCTTTTTTGAAGCCTTTGTACCACTTGTAAACATTTTTCTGTGACATAGTCTCGTCACCGAAGGCCTTTTGTAACATTCGATACGTTTCAGCGGCGGAAATTTCATTCCGCAAGCAAAATTTAATAGCACTTCTTTGCTGAACAAAATTCGCCATCGTAAAAATCGCCAAATTCACTTTTCTTTGTTCACAAAACCAAGCGTAAACTGAAAACTAATGATGATATTGACATGTAATTTGTCACAGATGTCACTAACAGTCCTACCAACTTGAAAAAAATGCATTTGTCCGATTCGGTTAACGCGGGAAGTTCAAATTAAAAATTCACCTTACTTTTTGAACACAGTAGTATGACAAATTGCCACCCATTATAAAGAAACAAAACATGTGGCTAAGCAGTAATATTCATAGCACAGAATGGCCTGAAAGTGATGCGTTATTACGTTTGCTAGAAACAAACCTGAAGAGATTTGCTATCCAAGCTACACGGATCTTTACAAGGGGCTCTGAGAAATCATCATACCTTACGCAACTCACTGGGTGTTTCATTATGAACCTGGAAGATGATGATGAGGGTCTTGCATTTCGCTGCCTACCACAAAGTGACAGACGTTATATGTATCACGGTGTGCTAAATAAAAAACGCCCGTAAAAATCTGCTCTGAACACCGTTACTAGGATCAAAACATCGTTCCGCCGTAGCGAGCGAATGGCCTCATTATGGGAATACAGAAACTGCAGACTCCTCCGCTGCAATGCAACTCAGCTTCAAGGCCCTAATTCACAATGCTGCGGATAATATGGTATTATGTTGCCTTATTTTATGGTTACTGGTTGCGGTATTAATCGATTTAGAGGCGTATTTCGCATGATTTGCAGCGAAACGATAAAATAGTTGAAATGCGATCAGTGCAGCAAATCTTATTCTCAGGGTGGAGTTTCCGACACGAATAGTTGTGTCGGCGGGGGTTATATAAATGAGCAGCTACATTGTATACAACATTGCTGTTCTCACTCTCGATAATTTTTAGAAAATATTTTTTTTTTTTTAATGTACATGCTTTGTGTGACTCCTATTTAATTTCCTTTCAACAAAAATCATACGAGTGATGATACGTTTCAGATCTCAAGTTTCGCTGACGTGCAATCCTGCTGACTGTAAGTCTTAGGTTTTGCACACGTGTAATACTGCTGAGAGTACCTATACCTACGTCATCAGCGTTAATTTTTACTCAGTTTCGAGACGTTATCATTGATGCAGCGTCAGCTACTACTGTAAAAAAAGACGGCATCAAGAGAGGAGGCAAACGTAAATAACCCGGATATCGTAGAGCTAGTTACTCTGTCAGTCGTCATTTGTCGTCAACTGAACTCATCCAAATCGACAATTCGGTATTTTTTTATACAACGAAAGCGCTCCGCCTTGAAAAAGCGAACAGAAATACTCTTGCAAAATATCGACGACATTAAGGTGTTAAAACACGTACAATCGGCATTGAATTATATAATGCGTCAACTAAGAACACTCGAGCTCCGCGATAGGTTTTTCACGGATCAATAGAGTGAGGGAAATGACGGAATTCTTACGCGTAAAAAAACTTACCGAATTGGTATTCGGCAAGGACTATAAAATCACCAACATGAGGACTGCACGAACAATATGGAAGAACAGAATAACCATTGATGTGGACAATGAATTCATGTGTTTCCTACCACCGAGATTCGTCAAAGCCTTTGAAGAAAACGACGACCTGTTACAACAAATGGTAACTACCACACACGCTGATGAGCAGTTCTTGTAATACCTGGGTTGCCGATTCAATAATCTGGAGTTCAAGCCCACTGCAATGTAATATTACAGCAGTTGAGTGTGGTTCATGTTCGTGGATGCTACAATATAAGCGCGTGTGATCTCATTTCCGATATATAATACTTTAAAGATGAAAATGGCAAGTTTCTGCTAAAAGAAGTAGTAGAGCGAACTACCAGCTGTCAGACGTTTAGAAAATGAGTGGAAAACGGAGAACAACCATGGCATTGATTGGACCGAGGGCAGCATCCGCATCGATCATCTGCGTAAAGAATTATTCGAAACAGCCAATGGGGTCGGCTACGCTCTCCTCTACTCGATAGGCTGCCAAGCTGTCGAATTCTTGGAAGAGGCCACCAAGCGACGGATTATAAGCCTAGACAGCAATCAGCACATTACGTCAAACGCCGATCCATCAACTCTGACCGCAGTGTGCCCATGGCACGGATGACAACGGATCCACCATCGACCCTATATAGTATATCATTACGCTCTACAAATGTAAAAAAAAATGCAGTGCTATCTAAGTCATGTAAATATTGTACATTCTAACCTGTATTCAATATAAAAATGTATTTTTTATCACATAAAAATTAAAAAAATGTAATTATTGTCATCCGAATAATTCACATTATTATGATAATAATAATAACACACGGTGCGCTGTGACGATACCGCACCACCTACCCCCTCCAATCCCACACTCTTCGCCGACCCGACCAGGCCGAAAGAGTGCGGATAGGAGTAGGAATAAGAGTGGAAGTCGCAATAGCGCACCATATACTACTTATAACAGTAAATATACTCCAGCAACTTGCACCATGGATTGTAAAATCAATACTGTTGGATAATCAGCTGACGCACGGCGATCGATATTCGCCGTGCGTCGACCTGTTGCTGCAGTCTAGCACGCGGCGTTCGGTTGAGCCAGAGATCGCCGAGGAAGGGCCTCGCGGAGCCGAGGCAGTGCCTCGCAGGCATGTCGCGTTAAGCGAGAGGGTATCTCTCTCGCTTGACTTCGGCTGCGCTCACAAGCTATCTCCCTCATTTGACTTCAGCGCTCAACGTTAATTTTATATCTCGCAGCCATATTGAAAATTTTGACACTTTTGCGAAACATCCACGGAACAGCGCACACATTTCGGGACTCTCGGACTTTTTCTTCACTGCATTCACCGGACTCGCTCAAATTTCTGTGCTCATCCGGAATCAAAACTCAAAGTAAGCGTACATCATCATAATTCAGTGAAAATTACTGGCGGTGAGGAGAATAAAATAAGCGGTACATCAACATTATTATCTCACTTTGTGGCGTGCGCTACAGCACGGGCAGCACCACGTTCTCCTCACTCTATTTTTGCCAGCTTAATTAATATAATTATGCATGTGCTTATATTCACTGTAGTTTCCCCCAGTAAACCTGCTGGGAAACTACTGTGAATATTCTCTGCTCAATGGTGCATCCTCAATCTATGTCTGTAGTGTGTTACGCAGTCCTGACTGCGTCACTTTTCTCATTTTCTCTCACAGCACTCAAGCAATCAAATTGCGAGTGCTCTCACCTATTCACTGCAACTTCTCTCAGATAAATCTGCTGAGAGCTCGCAATGAATAATTGACACATTATATGCACTCATTTTCTCATTCCGTGGCGTGCTCTGCAGCGTTCACTGCATCACGTTCACCGCACACATACCAGGCACACAATTAATACAGGGTGCGCCATCTCAATCTGGTCGATGGAAGTATTGAATAACTTACAGAATTTTCAACAGATTTCACAAAGTCGTATTTTTTTATTAAATTTGATTCATTACAATTTATTTTGATTAGTTTCCAAAAACCACATCGATCAAATGTCCGCCTTTATTACTGAGACAAAAATGAGCTCTTTTTTCGGCATTTTCCATTGTATTTGCCAGCGTCTCGGGCGATATCGCTGCGATTTCGGCTCGAATGTTGTTTTTTAGCTCCTCTATGGTCTTCGGCTTGTTGGCATAGACTTTACTTTTCAAAAATCCCCACAAGAAGAAGTCCGGTGCAGTCAAATCCGGCGATCTTGGTGGCGAGTCGATATCACCTTTCTTTGATATCACACGTCCTGGGAACTTCCGACGCAAATAGTCCATTGTTGAGCGCGCAGTGTGACATGTCGCACCATCTTGTTGGAACCAAAATTCCTTAAGACCTTTTTCACGCATTTGTGGTAAAACAAAGTGTGCCAACATCCACCGATATCGATCCCCATTGACAGTTTCACCAGCTCTGAAGAAAAATGGTCCAATGGTGGTTTTTGAGCAAACACCGGCCCAAACTGTCACTTTCTCATCGTGCAATGGAGTTTCGTGAATAATATGAGGATTATCGGTGCCCCACATGCGACAGTTTTGTTTGTTGACAGCGCCAGAGAGGGTGAAATGAGCCTCGTCGGTCATCAGAATTTGCTCCCAAAAATCCGGCTCAGCTTCCTTCATTCGACTAACGTTATTAGCGTAAGCCAAGCGTCGCGGCTTGTCAGTTTCCAATAATCTTTGAGTCAACTGCACTTTGTACGGAAACATGTGAAGATCTTGCTTTAAAATCCTTCTGAAAGTGGTTCCACTGATGTTTAATTGCTGAGACCGGCGGCGGTATGAGACATTTGGATTTTCTGCAACACTCTGTCGAACAGCTTCGATATTTTCATTTGAACGACCTGGATGCGGTCGAGCTTGATGTTGGAGATTCGCTACAGACCCGTGCTCCATGAAATTTGAAGCTAAATGACGGATAGTATCGCCTTTGGGTGCAGAACGTCCGCGATATTTTTTACGATACGCACGCTGAGTTGACACAACTGAACGATTATTTTCAATGTAAAGCGAAACTATTTCGGCGCGTTCTTTCGGCGTATAGCGATACATGGTTGAAATTGTACTGAAATAACCTATACGAAACGTGTTGTACGACGCTGGTCGGTTAAAATCTATCAGAGTTATTCAATACTTCCATCGACCAGATTGAGATGGCGCACCCTGTATAATTGTGTGCTGCTCAAGTCTGGAAGTCAGAATTCAATTTAGTTTGTTTATTTATATATTTGTCAATTCTCTGTTTTTTTGGTGTATTTATTTAAATCATTTTTATTCTTTTCAAATTTAACCGATTTTTACATTTGTTCTTAACGTTATATTTTTCCAAATTATATTATTGTGTATGCCAAATTGTGGAATGTAGAATAAACCGCTTCCTCAACATACCATCAACGTGTCTGGTTATTTATCACCCTGCCGTGAGTGAATACTCATATTTTTCCAATATATTCACGGATCGGTCAAACAACATCCTCTGGAGTTCTCAAACAAATACTATAACGTTATTTTTCGATTAACATTATATTTTAATACCTAGACTGTTTAGAATATAAACTCGAGCCGGGAGGAAAAAGATTAAGCCAAAAGATTGGCGTAAGTAATCGGTTCTTCATTCAAGGAAAACATATAGAAATTCAGCGATACAGATTGTAGGAAAATAAATGTTGATAGATCTTGAATACCCTTGATTGAATACTTTCTTTTTTTGCATTTACGTGCCTTACACGCTTTTTCAGGGCTAACTGGCGCCGTTATAATCTTGTCTGCATATTCGTAGGATTGATTTGCTTGTAGATCTGCTATTTGATGATAGAGGTTCACTGTCTGACATACATTATTATCAAGAAACGTGATAGCGCCAGAAAAGCTATTCAGTGGACGTCGTCATCGCATATCCGTCTGCATCATCACCGCATATCCCTAGCAGCCGCAGCCATGCTGTTAGCGACCATAGCTGGCATGGCGCTGTTAGACCATATGTCTAACTACACGTCAATGCCGCGTATACTCGTATATATCTACTATCTACTCATCTCTGTGTAGTATACATCGCAAATCGCAAAAACCTTACTGTTGTGAAGTTGGCTCACTAAAACTACTTTCAATTATCGCTTATATTGATTTGTTATTCGTCGTTAATTAGTCATTGTTTGCTGATTTACAATTTTTTATAGTTGATTTTTTTTTTGTTGGTATATTCAAAACAAATGTTGATGTAAAATTAGCCAAACTAATTTACAGTTATCAACGAATCTCGTTCTATTAGGGTTCAATCGAACTGCGATTATTTGTTGGTTATAAATATTTCAATATTGTGGGAAGGGATCCACACTCCATGTTGTGCCGCGGAATATTCCATTTCATTGGATTTCGTTCAAGACAAGAAACAAAGACCAATACCCTGTCGCACGATCGCCACCGAGAACGCCGACACACCATGAGGCAACTCGCTTGGCGAACAACGATAGGCTAATGCGAAAATTGCAAACGAAAGGATTTTCGTAAACGCAGTTAGCAACTGCTTTTACAAAAATCAGTCTTAAGGTAAAGGGTGGTTAAATTTTAAGGGCCGATGTTGAATGTGAACCACACCTAAACGTCAAGTTTTTTTCTGCATTTCATTTGACATTTCTCAATTTCAGACGAACTCAATTTGAACCATGGAAAGATACACAATCGAGCAACGCGTTAAGGTTATTCAGGCTTATTATGAAAATGGGCGTTCAAATCAAAATGCATATCGTGCACTTCGTGATTTTTTCGGTCAATTTAATCGTCCAAATGTGCGTACAATCGAAAAAATTGTGCAAAAATTTGAGCAAACCGGGTCTGTAGGAGATATTAAAACACCAGTGCATGCTCGTACAGCTCGTACTGCAGAAAATATTGCTGCTGTTCGCGATAGTGTGGCTGAAGAGCCGTCCACCTCAACTCGTCGTCGTGCCCAACAATTGCACCTCTCACGCTCGTCGTTGATAAACATTATGCATAAAGACTTGCATTTACATGCTTATAAGGTGCAATTGACTCAAGAACTAAAGCCTCTTGATCATTCCAAACGTCGTCAATGGTCAGAATGGTGACAAGAAATGGCAACAGTGGATGATCAATTTTCGAAGAAAATAATCTTCAGTGATGAGGCACATTTTCACCTCAGTTGATTCGTCAATAAGCAGAATTGCCGCATTTAGGCGAATCATAATCCAAGAGTGATTGTCGAAAAACCAATGCACCCACGAAGAGTGACTGTTTGGTGCGGTTTATGGGCTGGCGGCATCATCGGGCCGTAATTTTTCCAAAATGAGGCCGGTCAGGCAGTTACTGTAGATGGTGTTCGCTATCGTGAGATGATAACGAACTTTTTATGGCCCGAATTGGAAGATATGGATGTGGGCGATATGTGGTTTCAACAGGACGATGCTACTTGCCACACAGCTAACGAAACAATGGCTCTTTTGCGCGACAAATTCAATGGCCGTGTTATCTCACGTGGTGGCGATGTCAATTGGCCGCCAAGATCATGTGATTTGACACCGTTGGACTTCTTTCTTTGGGGTTATTTGAAAGAAAAGGTGTACGTCGATAAGCCAGCAACAATTCAAGAGCTAAAGGATGAGATAATTTGGCACATTAACGGCCTAGAACCTCAATTATGCCTAAGCGTCATCGAAAATTTGGACCATCGGATGAAGGTGTGCCGCCGAGGTCGCGGCGGCCATTTGGCCGATATTTTGTTCCATATATAATTGAACCATACCATATTATCATAATAAAAAGAATTGACAATAATTTCCTAAATAATTTGTTTTTTATTCAAAATCAACATCGGCCCTTAAAATTTAACCACCCTTTATATTCAGTCCGAACATGTTGGTTCCTCGTCGACTACTCGAGAATTCACATAAATCGTAATTCCAATTATTTTCATGCAACTTAATAGATAACGGCAAGTTGCCCTTATCTACAATAAACGACCAACTAATACTTTTACTGTTAACTTACGCGTGTATCTCATACACTCTAGATCTATCTGTTTATCAGCGAACGATCCCAAAATGATAACTGTTGAATATTCTACCAACGACCGTAATATTCTATTACACATTACTGACATAACATTTTGTTACGCACCGACAGCGAGAAGAAATCTGGCCGAAACATTAAATGAGGTAGGTGCTAAGGAGTGCATTGTAACAACAGAGGCATACGCGGTTTGATGAAACGCGGACGCCCTTCAGCATGCTCAGCGTCAGCCTGGGTATTAAAATAGTCAAAACGTTCGACGGAAAGGAAGCCAAGGCCCTGTTGCCATTTTTGAAGCCCGAAACGATAGTTCGCAGGGTGAACTATCGTTTCGGTGAAACGAAAGAGTGCGATACTCTTCTGGAATTAATTGTGATGAGTAAATTGGAAGATGCAGCACCAAGGCAATTGCAGCACAAGAACATCCGTTCGATGGCGCAGCTCAGGAACAAGATAGAGGCGTTATACGGATAACAAAAATCCCTGGATGTCCTGCAAATGGAGTTCAGCTCTCTCCGGCAGGGGCACAGCGAAGACGTCGTCACTTATGCGGCAATAATAGAGTGCATCACGGTGGACATTAATGAGATATTCTGTGAGCCGTTAGTGAAGGAGGATCAAAAAGTCATCGTCGAGAGCGTCATTCACCGGAGCGCGCAAGCGAACTTCGAAAACGGGTTGCATGGCCAGGTGCAGGTGCTGGTACAGGATGCGCCATCTCAATCTGGTCGATGGAAGTATTGAATAACTTACAGAATTTTCAACAGATTTCACAAAGTCGTATTTTTTTATTAAATTTGATTCATTACAATTTATTTTGATTAGTTTCCAAAAACCACATCGATCAAATGTCCGCCTTTATTACTGAGACAAAAATGAGCTCTTTTTTCGGCATTTTCCATTGTATTTGCCAGCGTCTCGGGCGATATCGCTGCGATTTCGGCTCGAATGTTGTTTTTTAGCTCCTCTATGGTCTTCGGCTTGTTGGCATAGACTTTACTTTTCAAAAATCCCCACAAGAAGAAGTCCGGTGCAGTCAAATCCGGCGATCTTGGTGGCGAGTCGATATCACCTTTCTTTGATATCACACGTCCTGGGAACTTCCGACGCAAATAGTCCATTGTTGAGCGCGCAGTGTGACATGTCGCACCATCTTGTTGGAACCAAAATTCCTTAAGACCTTTTTCACGCATTTGTGGTAAAACAAAGTGTGCCAACATCCACCGATATCGATCCCCATTGACAGTTTCACCAGCTCTGAAGAAAAATGGTCCAATGGTGGTTTTTGAGCAAACACCGGCCCAAACTGTCACTTTCTCATCGTGCAATGGAGTTTCGTGAATAATATGAGGATTATCGGTGCCCCACATGCGACAGTTTTGTTTGTTGACATCGCCAGAGAGGGTGAAATGAGCCTCGTCGGTCATCAGAATTCGCTCCCAAAAATCCGGCTCAGCTTCCTTCATTCGACTAACGTTATTAGCGTAAGCCAAGCGTCGCGGCTTGTCAGTTTCCAATAATCTTTGAGTCAACTGCACTTTGTACGGAAACATGTGAAGATCTTGCTTTAAAATCCTTCTGAAAGTGGTTCCACTGATGTTTAATTGCTGAGACCGGCGGCGGTATGAGACATTTGGATTTTCTGCAACACTCTGTCGAACAGCTTCGATATTTTCATTTGAACGACCTGGATGCGGTCGAGCTTGATGTTGGAGATTCGCTACAGACCCGTGCTCCATGAAATTTGAAGCTAAATGACGGATAGTATCGCCTTTGGGTGCAGAACGTCCGCGATATTTTTTACGATACGCACGCTGAGTTGACACAACTGAACGATTATTTTCAATGTAAAGCGAAACTATTTCGGCGCGTTCTTTCGGCGTATAGCGATACATGGTTGAAATTGTACTGAAATAACCTATACGAAACGTGTTGTACGACGCTGGTCGGTTAAAATCTATCAGAGTTATTCAATACTTCCATCGACCAGATTGAGATGGCGCACCCTGTATAATTGTGTGCTGCTCAAGTCTGGAAGTCAGAATTCAATTTAGTTTGTTTATTTATATATTTGTCAATTCTCTGTTTTTTTGGTGTATTTATTTAAATCATTTTTATTCTTTTCAAATTTAACCGATTTTTACATTTGTTCTTAACGTTATATTTTTCCAAATTATATTATTGTGTATGCCAAATTGTGGAATGTAGAATAAACAGCTTCCTCAACATACCATCAACGTGTCTGGTTATTTATCACCCTGCCGTGAGTGAATACTCATATTTTTCCAATATATTCACGGATCGGTCAAACAACATCCTCTGGAGTTCTCAAACAAATACTATAACGTTATTTTTCGATTAACATTATATTTTAATACCTAGACTGTTTAGAATATAAACTCGAGCCGGGAGGAAAAAGATTAAGCCAAAAGATTGGCGTAAGTAATCGGTTCTTCATTCAAGGAAAACATATAGAAATTCAGCGATACAGATTGTAGGAAAATAAATGTTGATAGATCTTGAATACCCTTGATTGAATACTTTCTTTTTTTGCATTTACGTGCCTTACACGCTTTTTCAGGGCTAACTGGCGCCGTTATAATCTTGTCTGCATATTCGTAGGATTGATTTGCTTGTAGATCTGCTATTTGATGATAGAGGTTCACTGTCTGACATACATTATTATCAAGAAACGTGATAGCGCCAGAAAAGCTATTCAGTGGACGTCGTCATCGCATATCCGTCTGCATCATCACCGCATATCCCTAGCAGCCGCAGCCATGCTGTTAGCGACCATAGCTGGCATGGCGCTGTTAGACCATATGTCTAACTACACGTCAATGCCGCGTATACTCGTATATATCTACTATCTACTCATCTCTGTGTAGTATACATCGCAAATCGCAAAAACCTTACTGTTGTGAAGTTGGCTCACTAAAACTACTTTCAATTATCGCTTATATTGATTTATTATTCGTCGTTAATTAGTCATTGTTTGCTGATTTACAATTTTTTATAGTTGATTTTTTTTTTGTTGGTATATTCAAAACAAATGTTGATGTAAAATTAGCCAAACTAATTTACAGTTATCAACGAATCTCGTTCTATTAGGGTTCAATCGAACTGCAATTATTTGTTGGTTATAAATATTTCAATATTGTGGGAAGGGATCCACACTCCATGTTGTGCCGCGGAATATTCCATTTCATTGGATTTCGTTCAAGACAAGAAACAAAGACCAATACCCTGTCGCACGATCGCCACCGAGAACGCCGACACACCATGAGGCAACTCGCTTGGCGAACAACGATAGGCTAATGCGAAAATTGCAAACGAAAGGATTTTCGTAAACGCAGTTAGCAACTGCTTTTACAAAAATCAGTCTTAAGGTAAAGGGTGGTTAAATTTTAAGGGCCGATGTTGAATGTGAACCACACCTAAACGTCAAGTTTTTTTCTGCATTTCATTTGACATTTCTCAATTTCAGACGAACTCAATTTGAACCATGGAAAGATACACAATCGAGCAACGCGTTAAGGTTATTCAGGCTTATTATGAAAATGGGCGTTCAAATCAAAATGCATATCGTGCACTTCGTGATTTTTTCGGTCAATTTAATCGTCCAAATGTGCGTACAATCGAAAAAATTGTGCAAAAATTTGAGCAAACCGGGTCTGTAGGAGATATTAAAACACCAGTGCATGCTCGTACAGCTCGTACTGCAGAAAATATTGCTGCTGTTCGCGATAGTGTGGCTGAAGAGCCGTCCACCTCAACTCGTCGTCGTGCCCAACAATTGCACCTCTCACGCTCGTCGTTGATAAACATTATGCATAAAGACTTGCATTTACATGCTTATAAGGTGCAATTGACTCAAGAACTAAAGCCTCTTGATCATTCCAAACGTCGTCAATGGTCAGAATGGTGACAAGAAATGGCAACAGTGGATGATCAATTTTCGAAGAAAATAATCTTCAGTGATGAGGCACATTTTCACCTCAGTTGATTCGTCAATAAGCAGAATTGCCGCATTTAGGCGAATCATAATCCAAGAGTGATTGTCGAAAAACCAATGCACCCACGAAGAGTGACTGTTTGGTGCGGTTTATGGGCTGGCGGCATCATCGGGCCGTAATTTTTCCAAAATGAGGCCGGTCAGGCAGTTACTGTAGATGGTGTTCGCTATCGTGAGATGATAACGAACTTTTTATGGCCCGAATTGGAAGATATGGATGTGGGCGATATGTGGTTTCAACAGGACGATGCCACTTGCCACACAGCTAACGAAACAATGGCTCTTTTGCGCGACAAATTCAATGGCCGTGTTATCTCACGTGGTGGCGATGTCAATTGGCCGCCAAGATCATGTGATTTGACACCGTTGGACTTCTTTCTTTGGGGTTATTTGAAAGAAAAGGTGTACGTCGATAAGCCAGCAACAATTCAAGAGCTAAAGGATGAGATAATTTGGCACATTAACGGCCTAGAACCTCAATTATGCCTAAGCGTCATCGAAAATTTGGACCATCGGATGAAGGTGTGCCGCCGAGGTCGCGGCGGCCATTTGGCCGATATTTTGTTCCATATATAATTGAACCATACCATATTATCATAATAAAAAGAATTGACAATAATTTCCTAAATAATTTGTGTTTTATTCAAAATCAACATCGGCCCTTAAAATTTAACCACCCTTTATATTCAGTCCGAACATGTTGGTTCCTCGTCGACTACTCGAGAATTCACATAAATCGTAATTCCAATTATTTTCATGCAACTTAATAGATAACGGCAAGTTGCCCTTATCTACAATAAACGACCAACTCATACTTTTACTGTTAACTTACGCGTGTATCTCATACACTCTAGATCTATCTGTTTATCAGCGAACGATCCCAAAATGATAACTGTTGAATATTCTACCAACGACCGTAATATTCTATTACACATTACTGACATAACATTTTGTTACGCACCGACAGCGAGAAGAAATCTGGCCGAAACATTAAATGAGGTAGGTGCTAAGGAGTGCATTGTAACAACAGAGGCATACGCGGTTTGATGAAACGCGGACGCCCTTCAGCATGCTCAGCGTCAGCCTGGGTATTAAAATAGTCAAAACGTTCGACGGAAAGGAAGCCAAGGCCCTGTTGCCATTTTTGAAGCCCGAAACGATAGTTCGCAGGGTGAACTATCGTTTCGGTGAAACGAAAGAGTGCGATACTCTTCTGGAATTAATTGTGATGAGTAAATTGGAAGATGCAGCACCAAGGCAATTGCAGCACAAGAACATCCGTTCGATGGCGCAGCTCAGGAACAAGATAGAGGCGTTATACGGATAACAAAAATCCCTGGATGTCCTGCAAATGGAGTTCAGCTCTCTCCGGCAGGGGCACAGCGAAGACGTCGTCACTTATGCGGCAATAATAGAGTGCATCACGGTGGACATTAATGAGATATTCTGTGAGCCGTTAGTGAAGGAGGATCAAAAAGTCATCGTCGAGAGCGTCATTCACCGGAGCGCGCAAGCGAACTTCGAAAACGGGTTGCATGGCCAGGTGCAGGTGCTGGTACAGGATGCGCCATCTCAATCTGGTCGATGGAAGTATTGAATAACTTACAGAATTTTCAACAGATTTCACAAAGTCGTATTTTTTTATTAAATTTGATTCATTACAATTTATTTTGATTAGTTTCCAAAAACCACATCGATCAAATGTCCGCCTTTATTACTGAGACAAAAATGAGCTCTTTTTTCGGCATTTTCCATTGTATTTGCCAGCGTCTCGGGCGATATCGCTGCGATTTCGGCTCGAATGTTGTTTTTTAGCTCCTCTATGGTCTTCGGCTTGTTGGCATAGACTTTACTTTTCAAAAATCCCCACAAGAAGAAGTCCGGTGCAGTCAAATCCGGCGATCTTGGTGGCGAGTCGATATCACCTTTCTTTGATATCACACGTCCTGGGAACTTCCGACGCAAATAGTCCATTGTTGAGCGCGCAGTGTGACATGTCGCACCATCTTGTTGGAACCAAAATTCCTTAAGACCTTTTTCACGCATTTGTGGTAAAACAAAGTGTGCCAACATCCACCGATATCGATCCCCATTGACAGTTTCACCAGCTCTGAAGAAAAATGGTCCAATGGTGGTTTTTGAGCAAACACCGGCCCAAACTGTCACTTTCTCATCGTGCAATGGAGTTTCGTGAATAATATGAGGATTATCGGTGCCCCACATGCGACAGTTTTGTTTGTTGACATCGCCAGAGAGGGTGAAATGAGCCTCGTCGGTCATCAGAATTCGCTCCCAAAAATCCGGCTCAGCTTCCTTCATTCGACTAACGTTATTAGCGTAAGCCAAGCGTCGCGGCTTGTCAGTTTCCAATAATCTTTGAGTCAACTGCACTTTGTACGGAAACATGTGAAGATCTTGCTTTAAAATCCTTCTGAAAGTGGTTCCACTGATGTTTAATTGCTGAGACCGGCGGCGGTATGAGACATTTGGATTTTCTGCAACACTCTGTCGAACAGCTTCGATATTTTCATTTGAACGACCTGGATGCGGTCGAGCTTGATGTTGGAGATTCGCTACAGACCCGTGCTCCATGAAATTTGAAGCTAAATGACGGATAGTATCGCCTTTGGGTGCAGAACGTCCGCGATATTTTTTACGATACGCACGCTGAGTTGACACAACTGAACGATTATTTTCAATGTAAAGCGAAACTATTTCGGCGCGTTCTTTCGGCGTATAGCGATACATAGTTGAAATTGTACTGAAATAACCTATACGAAACGTGTTGTACGACGCTGGTCGGTTAAAATCTATCAGAGTTATTCAATACTTCCATCGACCAGATTGAGATGGCGCACCCTGTATAATTGTGTGCTGCTCAAGTCTGGAAGTCAGAATTCAATTTAGTTTGTTTATTTATATATTTGTCAATTCTCTGTTTTTTTGGTGTATTTATTTAAATCATTTTTATTCTTTTCAAATTTAACCGATTTTTACATTTGTTCTTAACGTTATATTTTTCCAAATTATATTATTGTGTATGCCAAATTGTGGAATGTAGAATAAACAGCTTCCTCAACATACCATCAACGTGTCTGGTTATTTATCACCCTGCCGTGAGTGAATACTCATATTTTTCCAATATATTCACGGATCGGTCAAACAACATCCTCTGGAGTTCTCAAACAAATACTATAACGTTATTTTTCGATTAACATTATATTTTAATACCTAGACTGTTTAGAATATAAACTCGAGCCGGGAGGAAAAAGATTAAGCCAAAAGATTGGCGTAAGTAATCGGTTCTTCATTCAAGGAAAACATATAGAAATTCAGCGATACAGATTGTAGGAAAATAAATGTTGATAGATCTTGAATACCCTTGATTGAATACTTTCTTTTTTTGCATTTACGTGCCTTACACGCTTTTTCAGGGCTAACTGGCGCCGTTATAATCTTGTCTGCATATTCGTAGGATTGATTTGCTTGTAGATCTGCTATTTGATGATAGAGGTTCACTGTCTGACATACATTATTATCAAGAAACGTGATAGCGCCAGAAAAGCTATTCAGTGGACGTCGTCATCGCATATCCGTCTGCATCATCACCGCATATCCCTAGCAGCCGCAGCCATGCTGTTAGCGACCATAGCTGGCATGGCGCTGTTAGACCATATGTCTAACTACACGTCAATGCCGCGTATACTCGTATATATCTACTATCTACTCATCTCTGTGTAGTATACATCGCAAATCGCAAAAACCTTACTGTTGTGAAGTTGGCTCACTAAAACTACTTTCAATTATCGCTTATATTGATTTATTATTCGTCGTTAATTAGTCATTGTTTGCTGATTTACAATTTTTTATAGTTGATTTTTTTTTGTTGGTATATTCAAAACAAATGTTGATGTAAAATTAGCCAAACTAATTTACAGTTATCAACGAATCTCGTTCTATTAGGGTTCAATCGAACTGCAATTATTTGTTGGTTATAAATATTTCAATATTGTGGGAAGGGATCCACACTCCATGTTGTGCCGCGGAATATTCCATTTCATTGGATTTCGTTCAAGACAAGAAACAAAGACCAATACCCTGTCGCACGATCGCCACCGAGAACGCCGACACACCATGAGGCAACTCGCTTGGCGAACAACGATAGGCTAATGCGAAAATTGCAAACGAAAGGATTTTCGTAAACGCAGTTAGCAACTGCTTTTACAAAAATCAGTCTTAAGGTAAAGGGTGGTTAAATTTTAAGGGCCGATGTTGAATGTGAACCACACCTAAACGTCAAGTTTTTTTCTGCATTTCATTTGACATTTCTCAATTTCAGACGAACTCAATTTGAACCATGGAAAGATACACAATCGAGCAACGCGTTAAGGTTATTCAGGCTTATTATGAAAATGGGCGTTCAAATCAAAATGCATATCGTGCACTTCGTGATTTTTTCGGTCAATTTAATCGTCCAAATGTGCGTACAATCGAAAAAATTGTGCAAAAATTTGAGCAAACCGGGTCTGTAGGAGATATTAAAACACCAGTGCATGCTCGTACAGCTCGTACTGCAGAAAATATTGCTGCTGTTCGCGATAGTGTGGCTGAAGAGCCGTCCACCTCAACTCGTCGTCGTGCCCAACAATTGCACCTCTCACGCTCGTCGTTGATAAACATTATGCATAAAGACTTGCATTTACATGCTTATAAGGTGCAATTGACTCAAGAACTAAAGCCTCTTGATCATTCCAAACGTCGTCAATGGTCAGAATGGTGACAAGAAATGGCAACAGTGGATGATCAATTTTCGAAGAAAATAATCTTCAGTGATGAGGCACATTTTCACCTCAGTTGATTCGTCAATAAGCAGAATTGCCGCATTTAGGCGAATCATAATCCAAGAGTGATTGTCGAAAAACCAATGCACCCACGAAGAGTGACTGTTTGGTGCGGTTTATGGGCTGGCGGCATCATCGGGCCGTAATTTTTCCAAAATGAGGCCGGTCAGGCAGTTACTGTAGATGGTGTTCGCTATCGTGAGATGATAACGAACTTTTTATGGCCCGAATTGGAAGATATGGATGTGGGCGATATGTGGTTTCAACAGGACGATGCCACTTGCCACACAGCTAACGAAACAATGGCTCTTTTGCGCGACAAATTCAATGGCCGTGTTATCTCACGTGGTGGCGATGTCAATTGGCCGCCAAGATCATGTGATTTGACACCGTTGGACTTCTTTCTTTGGGGTTATTTGAAAGAAAAGGTGTACGTCGATAAGCCAGCAACAATTCAAGAGCTAAAGGATGAGATAATTTGGCACATTAACGGCCTAGAACCTCAATTATGCCTAAGCGTCATCGAAAATTTGGACCATCGGATGAAGGTGTGCCGCCGAGGTCGCGGCGGCCATTTGGCCGATATTTTGTTCCATATATAATTGAACCATACCATATTATCATAATAAAAAGAATTGACAATAATTTCCTAAATAATTTGTGTTTTATTCAAAATCAACATCGGCCCTTAAAATTTAACCACCCTTTATATTCAGTCCGAACATGTTGGTTCCTCGTCGACTACTCGAGAATTCACATAAATCGTAATTCCAATTATTTTCATGCAACTTAATAGATAACGGCAAGTTGCCCTTATCTACAATAAACGACCAACTCATACTTTTACTGTTAACTTACGCGTGTATCTCATACACTCTAGATCTATCTGTTTATCAGCGAACGATCCCAAAATGATAACTGTTGAATATTCTACCAACGACCGTAATATTCTATTACACATTACTGACATAACATTTTGTTACGCACCGACAGCGAGAAGAAATCTGGCCGAAACATTAAATGAGGTAGGTGCTAAGGAGTGCATTGTAACAACAGAGGCATACGCGGTTTGATGAAACGCGGACGCCCTTCAGCATGCTCAGCGTCAGCCTGGGTATTAAAATAGTCAAAACGTTCGACGGAAAGGAAGCCAAGGCCCTGTTGCCATTTTTGAAGCCCGAAACGATAGTTCGCAGGGTGAACTATCGTTTCGGTGAAACGAAAGAGTGCGATACTCTTCTGGAATTAATTGTGATGAGTAAATTGGAAGATGCAGCACCAAGGCAATTGCAGCACAAGAACATCCGTTCGATGGCGCAGCTCAGGAACAAGATAGAGGCGTTATACGGATAACAAAAATCCCTGGATGTCCTGCAAATGGAGTTCAGCTCTCTCCGGCAGGGGCACAGCGAAGACGTCGTCACTTATGCGGCAATAATAGAGTGCATCACGGTGGACATTAATGAGATATTCTGTGAGCCGTTAGTGAAGGAGGATCAAAAAGTCATCGTCGAGAGCGTCATTCACCGGAGCGCGCAAGCGAACTTCGAAAACGGGTTGCATGGCCAGGTGCAGGTGCTGGTACAGGATGCGCCATCTCAATCTGGTCGATGGAAGTATTGAATAACTTACAGAATTTTCAACAGATTTCACAAAGTCGTATTTTTTTATTAAATTTGATTCATTACAATTTATTTTGATTAGTTTCCAAAAACCACATCGATCAAATGTCCGCCTTTATTACTGAGACAAAAATGAGCTCTTTTTTCGGCATTTTCCATTGTATTTGCCAGCGTCTCGGGCGATATCGCTGCGATTTCGGCTCGAATGTTGTTTTTTAGCTCCTCTATGGTCTTCGGCTTGTTGGCATAGACTTTACTTTTCAAAAATCCCCACAAGAAGAAGTCCGGTGCAGTCAAATCCGGCGATCTTGGTGGCGAGTCGATATCACCTTTCTTTGATATCACACGTCCTGGGAACTTCCGACGCAAATAGTCCATTGTTGAGCGCGCAGTGTGACATGTCGCACCATCTTGTTGGAACCAAAATTCCTTAAGACCTTTTTCACGCATTTGTGGTAAAACAAAGTGTGCCAACATCCACCGATATCGATCCCCATTGACAGTTTCACCAGCTCTGAAGAAAAATGGTCCAATGGTGGTTTTTGAGCAAACACCGGCCCAAACTGTCACTTTCTCATCGTGCAATGGAGTTTCGTGAATAATATGAGGATTATCGGTGCCCCACATGCGACAGTTTTGTTTGTTGACATCGCCAGAGAGGGTGAAATGAGCCTCGTCGGTCATCAGAATTCGCTCCCAAAAATCCGGCTCAGCTTCCTTCATTCGACTAACGTTATTAGCGTAAGCCAAGCGTCGCGGCTTGTCAGTTTCCAATAATCTTTGAGTCAACTGCACTTTGTACGGAAACATGTGAAGATCTTGCTTTAAAATCCTTCTGAAAGTGGTTCCACTGATGTTTAATTGCTGAGACCGGCGGCGGTATGAGACATTTGGATTTTCTGCAACACTCTGTCGAACAGCTTCGATATTTTCATTTGAACGACCTGGACGCGGTCGAGCTTGATGTTGGAGATTCGCTACAGACCCGTGCTCCATGAAATTTGAAGCTAAATGACGGATAGTATCGCCTTTGGGTGCAGAACGTCCGCGATATTTTTTACGATACGCACGCTGAGTTGATACAACTGAACGATTATTTTCAATGTAAAGCGAAACTATTTCGGCGCGTTCTTTCGGCGTATAGCGATACATGGTTGAAATTGTACTGAAATAACCTATACGAAACGTGTTGTACGACGCTGGTCGGTTAAAATCTGTCAGAGTTATTCAATACTTCCATCGACCAGATTGAGATGGCGCACCCTGTATGTGCAACTAATTATCAGACCCTGCACGACTTGATGGCGGGGGCGATCGAAATCGCCAGCATGGTGCTCCCGTACAGACTGTCAGAGATCTACAGAAGAGAAGTGAAGAGGCAGGCAAAAGGAATAATCAAGCTTAGCCGAAGCCAGTGGAACGCGCCGCTGTTGGTCGTGGCCAAGAAATCCGATGGGATAAGGCAAATGGGTATAAGGCAAATGGATGTGGTGGTGGATTTCCGGAATTTAAACGAAGTGACGATCGGATATTCATACTCACTGCCCAATATTACCGAAATATTGGACCAGTTCGGAAGAGCACGATACTATTTAACCTTGGATCTTACCTCGGGATTTTACCAAATCCCGATGGAACCAGAGGACAGGGAAAAAAACAACGTTTTCTACTCCGCAAGGGCATTTCGAGTATAACCGAATGCTATTTGGTTTAAAGAACGCGCCACCGACGTTCCAGCGGCTGATGAACTACGCGCTAACCGGGCTGCAAGGAGTTAATTGTTATGTATATCTTCATGGTATCGTGATACACGGTAAGACCTTTAAGGAGCATAACGACCGATTACGGGAGGTGCAGCAGCGTTTGAGTGAATCCAAGCTGGCGGTAAAACCTGGTAAATACCAATTCCTTCGGAAGGAGTCTCAATACCTTGGCCACATCATTTCCAAGGAAGGGGTGCGAGCGGATCCCAAGAAGCTGGAGGTGGTCCGGGAATTCCCAGTACCGAGGACCGTGAAAGGAGTGCAATCGTTCCTCGGATTGGCTGGGTATTACCGAAAATTCGTCAAAAATTTCTCAAAGCCCGCCAAACCACTCGCAGAGTTAACCCGGAAGGGAGTTAACTTTGAATATACTGCCGTAAGGGATGCCGACTTCGAGGAATTAAAGACGGCACTTACCACAGAGCCAGTGATACAATATACCGACTTAAAAAAATCGTTTGTGGTCGCAACAAACGCATGAGATAAAGCCATCGGCTCAATACTTTCGCGAAGCCGCATCGGGGACGACTTGCCTATATGCTACGAAAGCTGCATGATGTCGAAGGCAAAGTTGAATTACACAAGGACGGAATAAGAATTGCTCGCGATAGTATGGTCTCTTGCTCAGTTTCGACCTTATGTTTATGGTACCCGCTTCAAGATTGTAACAGACCATCAAGCACTCACCTGGCTCTTCGGGGTCCCAGGGGTCTCAGGTTCGAGATTGATGCGGTGGAAAATAAAATGGTCGGGACATGAGTTTGACGAGGAGTACAAGGCAGGAATGCGAAACACGAACGCCGATGCATTGAGCCGCATATTTACCATTACAAGGGCCCAAGCGAGAGCGAAGTTCGACGTCAAGGGGATAAAAAAGAACAGCACGTTGAAGCAAGTAGGCAGAACGTATAGCCGCACGAAGAAGAGAGTCAAATATACCCTTGATAACCGTAGCAACTCGTCGGAGCGAGAGGCTAAGCTCGTCCACAAGGAGGTAGAGGACAGTGCGTGTCGAATCAGTGATTCGAGCCATTCTTGTGAACGCCTGCACTGGTAATTTGCTGACGCTATGTACGGTGGTAGCGGCTTCGCGACGAATTGCATGCTACTGTCACTCAATACCAAGTATTCATTACCTCCAGCGTGTCATCAGTGAAGTAGCAGTAGCATCTTTGCGATTATGGCATCTCACAGTAGTAGTCAGTATTTCTTCAGAGCTTCTAGAGTGCACATCGCAGACATGTATCCACGCTATAGCCCCTGTGTTTTAACAACCGTGTGTTTTGTAAAGTGGTGCAAATATATACTGTACGTAGTGTATTTGTTCGCCCGTCGGAAATGCAGACGGGGTACGAGCAATTACAGGCCGTCCTACAAGACTTTTACCTAGTACGTAACAGGAGTGTACGCGTATCCATCAAGAAGCTCGCCGACGACATGTCATGTGTTGTGTGGCGTAATGGCATTTTGTACCGCGGCATGTTGTACAAGCGGACTTGTACGGTTACTCGGAGGTATTACGGGTCGACGAGGCGTATACAGCATATTGCTGATATTTATCACGTAGAGGCTACCTGGAATATGTAGCCTATGTCAAATAAGAAGTGTTCATCATATGGTCTGTGTCAGAAGGAGGACGTCGTAGCAGCCGTTATGGTGGATGAAATATGCGTGACCCTGAATACTCTCGCGTACGTGGTGACATCTGGACATTGCCAAGCTCTGCCGAGTATTCAGCTGTACAATCAGGAATACCGCGACGACGTTGACGACCCCATTATCGTCGCCCTGTAAGCGTGTGATGATCATTCGCGCGCGCGTATGTGTGTGTGATTGTGGGTGTGTATGCTGACGGATATAGCTTAGGCCCTCGTCGCCTATGTTGTGTCATAATATAATAATGAACACGGCTACACAGGACATCGAAATCAGGTGAAAATTTAAAAAAAAGCATCGAACTTCATATTTTGACGATATCTCGGACGCAGTAAGAGATACGTCAAAAGGGACTAAATTTTGGGAGGTTGCGAAAGAATCACTTACACCAGCCAGTCAAGCTGACCACATTGGTCAAAGTTGAAAATAATAATAATCGAACAATATTTCTAGACGATGTGCTGTGACGACTACTCGCTACCCTGCCCCACTCTTAGCCTCACTCACCTCGGACCGAAAGCGCTCAGCAGCCCGACAAAGTGGCGATAGGAGTGGGAATCGCCATAACGCACCAAGCACTTCTAAAATACATACATAAATAAATTAAAAATAAAGAAGTAAGAGTCAGTATAATAGAATATAACTAGAAATAGAATACAAAATATAACTACAAAAAATTAATAAATATAAAGATAGAAATTAAGATAATAATACGCACAGAATAACAAAATGGCTCTCATCTGTGTACATACAATAGTTTCCACATGTTAGACGTATGAAATACTTATGAATACAATGCTATCACGTATCTACAAGGTCGAACAAATGAGCATAGAGACAATTCTTGAAAACATTTAAACTCAACGAAGAAGTAATATGAAACGGTAAGGAGCCCCAAAGGTAATTGCCAGATAGCGAAAACCCTGCATGATAAACCATAGTATGATGTGTAGAAATGACAAAGCTTGATCGAGGCTGCCTAGAGGTTCAGTCAGCAGGGGCTGTCACTCGTCTAAACAAATCTAGAATATAAACCGGTGAACTTTGATGGACAATCTTGAACATGAAAATACTTTACTAAAATCAAACAAGATTAGGATGGTCATGCGTCTATTATCCATAATATATTACGCCTACCATCTTCGAAAATACGCAGAAGGGCAGACTGAGTTCTGTACCCGCTACGGTGTCCTGCTTGATGTGTGTCGAATACCTTATTGCTTTCTATCCAATCGGTTAATTATCTATGAACAAGACGCTCAAGCACTTTACACACTTCAAACAGATTAGCTATTGATCGCGTGTTCGATGGTGAGAGCTGCTTTTTTATTTTGGATAAAGGCCGATGAAAGGCATTCTTCCAGTACTGAGGAAACTCTGAAGATACAAGAGAGAGGTTGTTGTGCCGCGGAATATTCCACTCCGTATTTAGTATATTTGGGAATATTCCATAGCAAAGAAACATTGGAATTCGTTCAAGACAAGAAACGAAATCCAATGCCCGATCGTATGAACGACCCCAAGAACGCTGACGCAGCATGAGCGACTCGCTTGGCGTTCGGGCGAAAGGCTAACGCTAAAATTGCGAATTAAGGGATTTTCGTGAAGACAGTTAGCAACTGCTTTACGAAAAGACAGTATTAAATTAGATTGAAAAGAGAACGGTTGGTTCCTCGTTTAATACTCGAAACAACGCATTATTGTACTTCTTACTTTGATATATAAATAGGCAACGGAAAGTTACCGTTGCTTATAATAAATACTTCCTTTTATATAAATTCGCGTTTCCATCTTTTACTCGAGATCCATCTCCTTATCGGCAAACGATCCCAAAAAATAATAACTTTTAATATTATACCGACTACCGAATAATCCAATTACTCGGTACCGGCATAACATTTGGTGGCAGCGGTGGGATCTGCCGAAGTTAAGTGATTCGTGATTTATTAGGACAAAAGTGTTTTGGACAAAGTTGAGAATACTCTGAAGTGACGACTACGACGCGTGCAAGGACACCAGTGTAGTTCGTGAAAACCCGACTAATCTAACGCGAAGACGCAAAGTGAACGTCGGTGCGGGGTGACGTATCGGTCAACCGTTTAAAGTCCCGATTGACGGTGTCACGTCAAGTCGCGGAAAACCGCACAAAGTGTGCAGCCGAGTACGCAAAGCAGCTGCTCGAGAAGAAGCCGTCGCGCAACCATTGGCGACGCACCAAGGACGAACCCAGGAACCAACAGAGATACGGGTCAACGGTACCAGGGAGGACAACTGGACCAACCTTCGAGGAAAGCTAAGAGACAACGGGTCTACAGCACCGAAGGAACAGCACCCGAGGACATCGCAATGGAAAGGACCGCCTTCCAGATCATCATACTGTAAGTGGCGGTTACGTTATTAGTACATATTGCCGATAAAAATCAAAGCCAGTCAGGGAAAAATATATTTTGAAATTTTGAAAAAACAAAATTAATAATTTTGCCGAAGCCAGTGTAGAACAGATATTTGGGAATATTCTAAAGTAGAGTTAGCCGAGAAATTTGCAAGCATGTCAGATCCTAGAGGAGCCCGACCAAGAAATAGGGGCAATTCGCTAGAGACGACGTTGCCCGGCGAAGAGGTAGACCCTACAGCCGGTTTAGCTGCGGCAGTAGGAGACATAGTTTACGAAGCGCGCAGGGCGCTATTCGAGCTCTCGCCGTCGGGGCGAATCCCTTCGTCCAGACAAGGGGCCCTGGCGGACAGACTGACGGCCCAGTTTGGCGTAAACCCACGTAGGGGTGCGTCGTTCGGGGATTTCGACAGCAACGCTAGCGACGACTTGCTTAATATGGCCACTGGCGAGCAAACGCCTGAACGCATCACCGAGGACATGGTTGAGCGAGAAATCGAAAACATGCGAACCATAGATCGTGTAGGTTTTTCAGCAGCTACCGGTACGACAGCCCGGTCGGTACCAGCGAGAGTACGCGATCGGTTGGAGGCGGTCGACCGAAGCCAATGCGACATGCAAAGAGCGCGACGCCAGTATGAAAGGCTGCAGCGCGAGCACGATCGAGGCCAACGCGAACTTGATCGCGAACTCAGGGAGGCAGAAACGCCGTCGGCAAGACGGAATTTGGCCGACACGCTGAACGAGGTTGGTGCGGACGAGTACGAGCTCATCCACTCCTTAAGAGAGCAAATTGCCGAGCTCCAGCGACGGCTAGGAGGAGCAGGGATGGAGGACATCCCGCCCCCCGCACTGCCCCCGAGACGCACGCGGTCCGAAGAGACGCAGAGGCCCTCAAATATGCTCAGCCTCAGCCTCGGAATAAAAATGGTAAAAACGTTCGACGGCAAGGACTCGAAGGCTTTGCCGCTCTTCTTAAAGTCCTGCGAGACGATATTCCGCAGGGTAGCAGAAGAGGAGCATGACACTCTACTGGAGTTAATAGTCATGAGTAAGCTAGAGGGTGCAGCAGCGAGACAACTGCAGCACAAAACCATTAGCACCATGGCGCAACTCAGGAGCGAGTTGGAAGCGTTGTACGGACAACGGAAGTCCCTGGCCGCGCTGCAAATGGAGTTCAGCTCCCTCCGGCAGGGACAGAACGAGGACATCGCCGCCTACGCGGCAAGGACGGAGAGGATCACGGTAGACATCGCCGAAATACTCTGTGAGCCGTTGCAAACAGAGGATCAGAGGATCACCGTCGAGAGTGTCACCCGACGAAGCGCACAGGCCAACTTCGAAAACGGCCTGCACGGCCAGGTGCAAGTGCTGGTGCGTGCTAGAAATTACCAAACGCTGCATGACTCTATGGCTGGGGCCATAGAGATAACCAACATGGTGCAGCCAAAGGGAGGGGTTGGTGGAGCAATAAGCCACCCCAGAAGGTCCCAAGGTGCACCATCCCAGCAGAACGAGAACTGTTTCTCCTGCGGGAAAGCCGGACATATGGCACGTGACTGCGCCCGGAGATCGGGAAGAGTAAGTTTGCCAATGCCCAGCGAGAACAAGTCCATAAACAACGTAGACGTCGTATGTAACTACTGCCAGAAGAAGGGCCACGTGTGGAGGGACTGTAGGAAAAGATTGTCACTAAATAAGAACGAGCCAGCGCCGACGCCGCAGCATAATCGACGTCCAAGGAACTCAGGAGGTCAGAATGAAAAATCCACAGTAAATGCCGGAACGAGTCGAACAGAGACCGATGCCAGTCCGCTGGGAACGATGAGGATAAACACGCTCACGGCCCATCAGAGACCCGCGCGCAGGAAGAAAACGACGCAGCAGTTATTGCAGGTAACGCTGCCGGCGTCCAGCGCTACAGCCAGCGACTTCGACATAATTGCACCGTTGGCCACAACCGGGGTACTCACCCTCAAGGCGGACACCGGAGCGCAGTGCAGCATAATAAAGGAAGGCTGCCTCAAGGCCGAAACCATGGTGAGCAGGTGCTCCGTGGAACTGCGGGGTGTTGCAGGTGAAAAATTCACCCCCCTTGGCATAGCAAAAATTGTGTTAGAGACACCGGCGCTAAACGTGGAACATTGGTTCTACATCGTTCCGAACGATGTGCCGTTGAAGGTCAACGGACTACTTGGCATGGATTTTATCAAGCAGCATAAAGCGGATATCCTGCATGGCGAGATGCTCAAGTTGTATGGGCACTGCATGCCGCTAAGGGACGGCGCGACGAGGATAAATTCGTCACCACGCGGTGGAACTGCAGCCACGTGCAAATACATAGGCCTGCTTACGAAGACAAATTCTCTTTACGGAAACGGGTCTAACACGGATGCCGCCAAGGAGAATAAATCTGTCGGACTACCTATGAGGAGCGGAATCAGCCGAGGAAAAGTAGCGAGATTCCGTGTCACACCGTCAAAACCTAATAAAGTGAGTTTATATGGTTATAAAAACGACGGAGAAATGCAACAGCCGTCGGCGACGCTCGAGCCGTCGGAGATAGCGAAGGCCGTACGGAGCCGGCAGGTCAAGGCACTACGCGTACGCTCAACGAGCACGGGGGCCAAACGCTTCGCGCAGCAACGACGGAAGCCCGACTTGGTTCCCCCCGGCAGCGAAAAGCAAGCAGCTCGCGCCGGAATAATGTGCGAATACAAGCGTGTATTCTATCTACAAGGGAACGAGTGACAGCGCACGCACGAGGTGCAAGATCGCGCACCCTTTAGGGTCAGATCGAAGGACCAAGAATTGCATCCCTTGCCTGGAAAGAAAGTAAAATCGGGGCATGGGTCCGGTAAAATGAATAAAGCCGAAAAAAGAAACACAGATGTAGACGCTCCGAGTCGCACATATGCGACCACACGAGCCCAAGTGGGACAGGACAGAAAGTCCCACAAAAAAGAGAATGATAGCGCAATCGGGTATACGAACAGCCGCACAAAGCGGAGAGTCGAGGATACCCAAGGCAACCAGTATAACTCGTCGGCATAGTAACACACGGAGTAAGAGCTACTCGCGATGGTATGGACCCTAGCTCAATTCCGGCCATATATTTGAGGTACCCGTTTCACAGTAGTGACGGACCACCAACCGCTCACCTGGCTGTTCGGAGTAAAGGACCCAGGTTCGAGATTGATGCGTTGGAAAATTAAATTGGCGGAACATGAGTTTAACGTAGGGTACAAGGCAGGAAAGCGCAATACGAATGGAGATGCGCTAAGTCGAATATGCCTTACTACGAGGGCCCAAGCGAGAGCGGAGAACGAAGTCCGTGTGTCGAAAGAGGACAGCACGACGGGGCAAGTAGGCACAACGAAAGACCGCACAAAGCGGACAGCCGAAGATACCCCGTATAGCCATGGTAGCTCGCTGGAGCGAGAGGTCAAGCTCGCCCGCGAGCGAGATGAGGACAGCAAGCGCCTGGGCACGGACAGCCGCACAAAGCGGAGAGCCGAGAATACCCGGGGCCAGCCTAGCAACGCGGCAGAGAGAGAGGCCGCGCTGGCCAATGCGCCAGAAGAGGACAGAGAGATTCGCAGCGTGCCTGCAGAACGCTCTACTGAACCCCACAACCCCGCCGAAAAGCCGTGCGGTCGGGGAAGGAGTAGACCACGCAAGCTACATACGCAGGCCACTGGTAAGACTGCGAGCACCGCTAACAAGGATAGAGCGGGCCCAGCACAGCATGGCGGACCCGCGAAGCGCGGATGGCCGCGAAAGGCAAACGTTGCAAGGCCGCTCGAGACAGAGAGCGACCCAACGGCGGAGCTACCGGTGGGCACACCGAGTGAAGAAACTGCGGACAGAGAACCGCAAAGGCCTGCTGAGGAAGCGAGGCACGGCGGGGCCCGTAGCCCACGAACTTCCTGCAGCACGGATGAAGACAGCGCGATAAAAGAGTATAGCGACTGCCGCAGTGGCGTAGCCACTCCTTCTGTCGATGACCGCCAGAAAATAATTAGAGAATACCACGACACCCCCATAGGAGGGCATCAAGGTATACGGCGCACGTTACATCGAATTCGGACCAAATACAACTGGCCCGGCCTGAGAAGAGATCTAGAGAATAATATATCGTCATGTGAATCCTGTCAAGAGAATAAAATCAGGAAAAAGGAACGAGTGCCGATGAGGGTAATCGACACCCCATCGAAGTCCCTCGAGAAAGTAATGGTCGGCAAAATAGGACCGCTACCAGGAACGCATCAAAGAAAAGATGTATACTTACCGTCCGGGATGCGCTAGCAAATTACGGTGCATAGCACGGCCGAACCAAGAGGCCTCGAATTCATAATTAATAGAGTAAGAATGAGCCAAAGAGCCCTCGCACATCGAAACCCGCGAGACCGCTCTAGGAAAGAAGGAGAACAAACGCAGCAAGCATTCTCACGCTTCTTCTCCTACCTCATTACAGGCTGACAGCAGCAAAAGGTGGACTAACAAAAGTCACGCAGCATCCCCCGGACTACGTCGTCAGCACGTTTGCCAGCAACCCGGGAATCTACTACGAAGACATAGGAAGCCTCAAGATAATCCAATCGACGTGGCGGTTGATTATCAGGTTGGACCTCGCCGCTCTAATGCAGCGAGAAGTAGAAATTAGCGAAAATCTACAACGCCTCACCGAACTGTGCGAAGGCGAAACTCGGGTCAACGACATATGCCCCATCCTCAACGACTCCGTTCTACGAATGAAGAAAAGGATAGAGATGGGGGTATTGACCATATTCGACCTCCTCGGGACGCGCCCCGTCAGAGAGCGCAGAGGATTGATAGACGGCCTAGGAAGCATAATAAAAACCATCACAGGAAACATGGACGCCGCCGACGCGCGGGAGCTACATGAAGAAATAACGAATCTTAAGGCGTCCCAACAGACCCTGAAGGAAGGGCTGAAAAACCAAGTCCAGATCATAAAAACCACGCTCAGCCTATTCAATGAAAGCGCACATCATATACAGGCTAACGAACAGACGCTGCTGGCCCAAATGCAGCTTGTAAACCGCACGCTCAACAGCGACGTATACTACTTGAAGAGACGCCAACACTTAGACGAGACGCTCAACGCAATAAGTATTGCAGTCGAAGCATTACTAAGCGACGTACAGGAGCTAGTGTGGCTAGTGGACGATATAGCTAGTGGTAAGGCCAGCGCAACGTCCTTGCCACCACGCACACTCGTCAAGCACCTCGTCGAAGCACTACCACACTTACCGCCAGGCAGTAGTTTCCCAGTAGCCATAGCACACGACCAAGCCCCAACACTTATGCGACTGGCTGATACCAGGGCCTACAGCGAAGGCAACGCGGTAGTACTCGTGCTGGATATACCGCTGATCGGGCAGCAACAGTATAGCATACAGAAAGTATATCCTATACCCATGCGAGCGGACAATGGTAGACACTACTACATCGACACGACCGAGAATCGCGTAGTCATAGATATCGAAAATCGCAGATACCTCAGGATGACAGCCGACGACGTAAAAATTTGTAAGGTACTGGACAAATCATACATCTGCCCTCCAACACACCCTACAATTCCGATTACGAACGACGCACCCTGCGAGGTCCTTATCTACGCAAAAAGGGACACCGATAACGGCAAAAATTGTGCAAAAAGGGTCATCGAAATAACCCATCCCTTCGTCGTCCCAATGCAACAGCAAGGGCGATGGCTATACGTCGCGCCAACCCCCGAACCAGTAGGAATAAATTGTGGAAAAAATCCCACTCAACACGAAATACTGAGCAATTCGGGAATACTGGCATTGATAGGCATATGTATAGTAACCGCCCGAGATTTCAGTATCAGAACCATCGGGCGAATGTCGCAGGTCATCAGGGAAAACTACCTTCCATCGTTCAATTTAAAATTAACGGAAATTGAAGGTCAGGCACCCCCTAAGCAGACCGAGAGGACAAGTCCATTACAAAGCGTGCTGCGAGACCCGGAAGAGCCTCAAAAGCTCGGAGCTCGAGCCGACCAAATCTTGGACAACCTCAATACCGACGGAGACGGGATGCAACGCATTCATAATCTGAGTTTCTACTCACTGGGTGCAGTAGCACCGATAGCCTTGGTTGGCTATGTTCTGTTTAAATGTTATAGGTATCAACGAAACCGAACACCAACAAGGACAAGCGAGGCAACGACCCCGGCAACAGCCGAGGTAAACATCAACCTCGAGCCGATCGGACGACAACAGCCAGAAGAGCAACCGCGATCCGAGCTGGCCAGGTTATGCACCCGTCCCCTCAACCGAGAACGACACGCTCGGCACGAAAGACGATAAGAAGCAGAGGAAAAACTTCATCGTCAACGAATGAAAAAATGAAACATTTTATTGTATTGTTATATAACATCAAACAGTAAAATTGTAAGAGGAAATACGAGAGACCAATCGAAGAAAAAATTTTTTAAAGAAAAAATTTTTTCCTTTTAAGGGGGGAGGGATGTTGTGCCGCGGAATATTCCACTCCGTATTTAGTATATTTGGGAATATTCCATAGCAAAGAAACATTGGAATTCGTTCAAGACAAGAAACGAAGTCCAATGCCCGATCGTATGAACGACCCCAAGAACGCTGACGCAGCATGAGCGACTCGCTTGGCGTTCGGGCGAAAGGCTAACGCTAAAATTGCGAATTAAGGGATTTTCGTGAAGACAGTTAGCAACTGCTTTACGAAAAGACAGTATTAAATTAGATTGAAAAGAGAACGGTTGGTTCCTCGTTTAATACTCGAAACAACGCATTATTGTACTTCTTACTTTGATATATAAATAGGCAACGGAAAGTTACCGTTGCTTATAATAAATACTTCCTTTTATATAAATTCGCGTTTCCATCTTTTACTCGAGATCCATCTCCTTATCGGCAAACGATCCCAAAAAATAATAACTTTTAATATTATACCGACTACCGAATAATCCAATTACTCGGTACCGGCATAACAAGGTTAAACATAGCCGTTAGGAGAAGGCATGATATCGTGAGCGAATTAAATGAAGAATACATGCAAATATCGTCGGAACCAGCGGCATAAGATATTGAATTAGAGTTGCCAGGGATAATACGACGTACTTGAGAGCATGTAATTTCAGAAAAACTAAATTCTGGACGAACTGACTGAATGTTAGAACTCAACGTACAAAACTCACATACGAACACGGTGGCAGTTAACTATAGTTTCCGAATAGACCGTATTGATTTCGTGCGATTTAAAAAATTGAAGAGAAGATGGAACAAATGACTTGACGAGGCCAAGTGTCGTTAATTCTTTCCATAATCTACTGGGGTCTGTTAGATAGCCTCTGAAGGTGGAAATAATGCTTTGTTTATCTTAGTTCTAAAGCGCGTCTCTATACTCCTTAAATATCTCCAAGTCGGGTACATTCCTCGATCTTTTAGTAAGTGTATATAATGCATTACGTTGAGCCATACAATTTTTCAAATCCGGTGTGAGCCATGGCACTGGCGGCCGATAAATACGAAATCAACGGAATGAAGCGTGACGGTTTATGACGTGAGATTCGCTTTGGATAATGCTTCAATGATCGAGTTAATTTTTAATGGCATATTATCTATGAGACTAGAGTTAAAACTAGATCTAATACTAAAATAGAATAATCCAGTTATATTATTATAAATATTCGAGATAAAGAATCGCAATAACTAGACTCATCAAAATTATGGTACGCTCGCCGTGAGATAATACGAGTAGGCTCAACGTCGAAACGATAAACAAGTTCAAGGAGATCATGACCCGCTATAAATGTGACTTCTTATTTGACAACGGGATGTTCTTTATCTTTGCTGGATAATCAGCTGGCGCACGGCGATCGATATTCGCCGTGCGTCAACCTGTTGCTGTGCTCAAGCACACGTCGTTCGGTTGAGCCGAAGATAGCCGAGGCAGAGCTTCGCGAAGCCGAGGATGTGCCTCGTTGGCACGCCGCGTCGAGCGAGAGGATGTCTCTATCGCTTGACTTCGGTTTCGCTCACCGGCTATCTCGCTCAACTGACTTCAGCGCTCAATGTTAAATTCATATTCCGCAGCGATATTGAAAAATTCAGTGACTTTTGCGACGACATCGAAGAACGGCGCACCATCATCTTCGACTTTTCTCGTTGGCTTTTCGCTCAGGACGCGCTCATCATGCTCACCAGGACTCAAAACTCAGGTAAGAGTACACCGTTACAATTTAACGTAATTCAATGACGGTGAGGAGTGAACTAGACATCGGTACATCCTCATAAAGGTCTCACACTGTGGCGTGCTCTGCAGCGCGAGCTGCACCACGTTTTCACTCAATTATTAGCATGCTCGATTAATATAATTGTGTGTGTTTTACCAATTCACTGCACTTTCCCCCAATTAAACTTGCTGGGAAAGTGTTGTGAATTCAGTCTAATCATTTGTGCATCCTCAAGCTCACACTTCAGTGCTCTGCAGCGTAGATAGCTGTTCTCACATCCTTTCACAGCACTCAAGCAATTCAATTGCAAGTGCTCTCATCTATTCACTGCAACTTCTCTTCGACAAAACTGCTGAGAGCTTGCAGTGAATAATTTCCACATTCTACGCACTCATTTTTCTCTTAGCGTGGTGTGCTACGCAGCACTGACTGCTGTACGTGCACCATCTCAATACTCACAGCACACAATTAGTATAATTAGTATAATTGTGTGTTGGTTCTCAGTTCCAACATTAAATTCAATTCAGGCATTTTTGGTTATAATTGTAATTCTCAGTTTTTTGGTGTATTTATTTTTTATATCAATTTTTATTTTTTCTAAATCTATTTTAATGCAAATATTTTCGAAAAATTTGACATTTTTCTTGTAAGAAGTGGAAGGTAGAATAAACCACTTTCTCCAAATTCCATCTACTAGTCTGGTTTTATTTCCACCCTGTTGTGAGTGAAGTCTCATATCTTTCTAATATATTCACAGGTTCAAGATCTGTCAAACAACACCATCAGACGGATTTCTCAAACAATCCTCGTTATCAATAATGAACACATTAATCCAGGTATCTGAGTTGGCTAGGTAAGAAGTTGGTGCCGAATTAACAATATTAAATGAGATAAACAAAGCTAATTGGCGCAAATATGACGATCGATAATTAATGCTACCGAGGTCACAGTTAAGATCACCTGTGATAATTATATTGTCATATATGTGTAAAAATTAGATAAGGCTTGAATGAATTCATCAAACAGTAGTCCTCTCGGTAGCCTATATACTGAAGTGAATAGAAGCTTCTTAGCATTGGAACTGATAATTTCGATGATCAAATTTTCTGGTTCATCGGAGAGCTGATTCGGAGAAGACGCTAATACTTTTGAATTAAGCGAATTGTGGATATAGCAAGTAACCCCACTTCCTTCTTTATCTTATCGATCATTACGCAGAAGAAAATATTCATTGATACTTACGAGGTCGTCAGCAACGTAGGAATGAAGCCATGTTTCACATATCGATACGATATGGTAGCTTCCTTCGATTATAGTCGATGGAATAAGTTTTATATTACCAAGAACAGAATTAGCGTAGCCTTGAGCAAACTTTAAAAGTGACGAAGACAGCGAGGGAAGCGAAAGAACCGGATTTAACTGTGATAGTCAAATTCATTTTTGTAGGTCAGTTTTATGATAACCGGTGCTTGATCATCACTTTTATGAACATGAATCATGCCGGATGGAACCCACACATATTTATAGTTGCGTTCAGAAGCATGAGTTTTATTGAGGCAGAGAAGCTTATAGATTGCTGCAGGAAGAAACTCATTTATAAGAACCACTCCTTGTCTGTCCAAACCAAAAACTTTTCTGACAGACAGATTGTTTTTGTTCGCTTTTTGTCGATGATGTAATCCTTAACTTGGTGTGATTTTAAAGTCAATATTAACCGTTTCGCTACTACGGGCGACTATAGCCGCTCTGCATAGAATGCCACTGACTTACTACGGGCGACTACAGCGAGCACCGTGCACATGTTTAGCGCGGCGGCCCATTCAGCAGGAGTACCGCGGCGGAAAACCCGCCCGTAGCGAAAGGGTTAAGGACTTCGATATTCTTTAACTCAGAGCAGATGGAGAAGATTCATTCCCACCTTGGCCAATAGCCGAAAGAGAAATCTTTGTATTAAAACAACGAATGTCTAGAGCATCTCCGAGAAGGTTTGAGATTCCAAGGGTACGAAACACTTTTTCAACTATTACCTCGTTAGAATCATCGATAAAGAGAGGTACATCGGAAATAGTAATCTCGGCAGAGAGAGAGAGACGGTGAAATCGTCGAAACTGAGAAGTTAGTTCTAGTCATCGCGAGTTCATGTAATAGATCAGTATTCTCCTGAGATAACTGAGCATTGCTTGTTTCGAGGCGTGAAATTCTTAGCTCATGCGTTTCTGGTAATTTTGTGTGATTCTGGATGCAATTAATCTTATCCGTATGATCGTTATTGACAATTGTCTGCTGAACAAGGAAAGCGCAGAGATTAGCATTTAAGGTCATAAGGAGTTCACTATCTGACAAGCGAGTGTTGTTGACTGGTAGGCGAATGCAGCCGAGCAATGATCGGAACACCCGTTGGCGAGCCGATTAAATCTTCAGACGTACCGAGTGTGCGTCGAAGACCATCGTGAGATGATTGCTGTATATTCGAGGACATCATTGGAGTAGAAGTAGGACGTTTACGGGACGGCGGTGCAGATCGCGTTAAATTGGACATATTGAAAAAATGCAAGGCACAGCAAGCGTTAACTGATTTGGACGAGAGATACGCTTTACCGCAACCAGAGTGAAATGATTTCAAACAAATTAAATACGAGGCACTGTTATTTGCAATGCGCTTGTTGCACTTACCACACTTAAGACAAGATATACGGAACGCGAGATGGCCAGAACACAAATGATAAAAATATTGCTCCGCAATAAGAATTCTACACTATATCGCTGATGATGAGATGCTATTATGAAAGCCACGAAGAAAATATAATGCCACCAACAATCTTGGCTCGGGAATGCTACGACGCGTGTACCAGGTGTATGCATAAGTTTTTTCCGGTTTTTTGGTAAAAAAAACACGTAATTTTCAAGGGAAATTCATTTTTGTTTTATTCAAAATATTGGCCATCAGCTTCTACACATTTCGCCGATCTTTCAGGTAACTTATGAATACCATGCCAGAAAAACTGCTTGTCTTTTGCGGCAAACCATTCGTCGAGCCATTTTCCAACTTCCTCGAAATTGCTGAAGTGCTGCTCTGGGAGCGCGTGCCCCATTGATGCGAAGAAGTGATAGTCAGATGGTGCCAGGTCTGGCGAATACGGCGGGTGCGGAAGGATGTCCCATCCAAGCGATTTCAAGGTGTCTTTCACTGCTTTTGCTGTGTGAGACGGCGCATTGTCGAGTAACAAAATCACTTTGCCATGTCTTCTGGTCCATTCCGGTCGTCTTTCGATTAATGCGTGCTTTAAATTAATAATTTGTTGGCGATAGCGTTGTGTATTAACGGTTTCGCCGGGCTTCAAGAGTTCATAATACACAATACCGCTCTGGTCCCACCAGACACAGAGCATGGTCTTCTTGCCGAAGCGATTTGGCCTTGGTGTTGAAGGACCGGCTTCGCCAGGTGAAAGCCACGATTTTTTCCGCTTCGGGTTTTCAAAATAAATCCATTTTTCGTCACCCGTCACAATTCGATGCAAAAATGATTTCCTTTCGTGGTGTTGAAGCAGCACTTCACAAGTGCCTTTGCGATTTTCTATTTGACGTTCATTCAAATCGTGTGGGACCCATTTACCGAGTTTATTGATCTTCCCCATTACTCGTAAACGTCTGCTGATTGTTTCTTGTGACACATGTAATGCTTCTGCTAATTGCCGTTGAGTTTGAGTTGGGTCATCATCCAATAACTCCTGCAATTGCTCGTCTTCGCATTTTTGTGGTCTACCAGAGCGCTCACTGTCTTTCACATTGAAATCACCACTTTTAAATTGTCGAAACCATGTCTTACATGTTCTAATCGATGGAGCGTGTTCACCATATGTTTTTACCAGCAAACGTTGACTTTCAGCAGCCTTTTTCTTTTGATTAAATAAGAAAAGCAATGCGTGCCGCAAATGTTCTTTTTCAGGCCCAAAACTCGACATGATCACTGAACGATAAAACAAAGACGCTAGTTTTTGGCGGACTCAACTTGTGTGTGTTTGTAGGTTAATGTCAGACGAACAAAATGACGTATGTGTCAAATTAATACGCTGCGTACTTTTCGCTGGCGCCATCTCTTAGTTAAACCGGAAAAAACTTATGCATACAAAAAACCCCATGGGTGTATAAAAATCTGAGAAAACTACATTTACGTTACCATTTGTACCTATTCATACAAAAAGCTGTGGAATAAATAAATAACATACAAAGCACGTACATGTACCAAGTGTATGTACATGTAGTTTTCTCGTGGAATGTTGTTCATTTTAAATCGTGCAATGATTATCTAGGTTATAAGCCGACATTCAGGCATAAAACCATATTCCATTTAAAAACTTTTTTTTTTAATAAAAAATTTTAAGCACTTAGAAATTCGTAATTAGCAACCTTAAAAATCCATCAAAAATAAAGTTCCATCAAAATGAGTTCGGTTTTGTGTTTTTGCCGTTTCGAATTTCTAAACTTTATGCATAGATTAGTAATCATCGACCTCAAAGATCCATAAGTACCAAGCTTTCTAGCCGTTCATGCCGTCATGTACCAGAAAATAATAAGAATAATAAGGATAATAAGAAAATAATAAGAAAAATAATAAGAAAAAATAGAAAATACACGTTTATTGTATGAAAATGATAAAAAATATTTTATTCGAAGTATTGCCCATCGCTAGCTATATATTTTTCTCACCTGACGGATTCTCAAATAATGTTCATCAATTTTTCATTTTTATGAGGGCCTGTTCTGTCTTAACTTCGTATTGAAGTTCAATAATAATTTCGAAGATAAGATGAATCTGTGTTTCGAACTTGAGATCAATCTTAATTTGATGCTCAAGTTTAATTGTTAGTTTCAAAACGAGATTCTGTTCGATTGTATTACAACTCCGCGATTTTGTAAAAAAATGAGCACTGTATTGTTTGCAATTTTAGAAAAAGTATTTGACATGATTTTTTAACTCTGCTTGCTAAAAATGTCGTAGTTTTACGTGAACTGGTGTGAAAAGCGGTGGGCAAAAATAGAATTTAGCAATTTGCTTCGCCAACTCTTGTTTAAATCGAATAAAAGAGGAACGAAATAAAAAGAATACTCTTAGACAAGTTATACTCAGGTTGGGTTAGAGATTCACGATCAAGTTTTTTAGGTTAGTCGAATAAACAAAATGTTTTCTTAACTCCCGATTCTGGTAAGGATATCCTTAAAATAATGCGTTAGATTATGTTTCATAATGTCTATAATCAAAGTAAATTACATATTTATATTCTAAATACTCGTTTTGACTCACCGTCGTCCTTGTATATCGATATGTCTTCGTCGTAAATGGTGTAGTAAGGATAATTCTGATCGGCATCGCTGTAGTAAGCTTTCGAAATTGGGGCAGCAGTGGATGCTACAGTTTTCGCAATTCTTGGCGATTCCGATGAAATGGTCCTGAATATTCGTCATAAATAACGACATGATTACATACATTTTTACCTGAATCTAGTATTGGGTCTGGGAAAAACTTCGTGGCGTTTTTTTAGTAAAATTCAACTGGTTTTCTTATAGTGTAAAAATGAATTTATTTAAACCATATATGCTCCATTATTATCGAATATGTTGCGCCATTTTTCGGGTAGAGCCATGATGCCATCGGTGAAGAACTTCTGTGGTTTCTGGTTAAAAAACTGAATCGAGTTGCTTTCACAGGCTTCTTTTGAACGCAGTTTAATTCCATTGAGAGAGTTCTGCAGAGATCGGAATAAGTGATAGTCAGAGGGTGCTATGTCTGGACTATACGGTGGATGCATCAAAACTTCCTAACCAAGCTCTCGCAATTTTTGGCGGGTCATCAAAGAAGTGTGTGGTCGGGCGTTGTCATGATGGAAGACAACATCTTTTCTATTAATCAATTCGGGCCGTTTTCTTTCAATTGCTTGACGTAATCTCTCTCGTTGTCCACAGTAGAGTTGAGAATCAATCGTCTGACCAACTGGAAGTAGTTCATGGTGGACGATTCCCTTCCAGTCCCACCACACACACAGCATCACCTTTTTCGCCGTCAATCCTGGCTTCGCGAACGCTTGTGACGGCTCACCATCGATTGTCCACGATCTTTGACGCTTCCGATTGTCGTACGTGATCCATTTTTCATCACCGGTTATGACACGTTTCAGAAATGGCTCGATTTCATTGCGTTTCAGCAGCGTATCGCAGATGTTAATTCGGTCTATGATGTTTTTCGCGCTCAACTCATGAGGAACCCATACATAGCTTCTTTTTGTAGCCAGCTTTGTGTAAATGGTTCACAACAGTATTGTGGTCAATGCCTAGCTCCATACCAATATCGACACTGCTCATATGCTTATCTTGCTGAACTTTTTCAAGAATTTCATTAGCTTTTTCAGTGATTGGACGACCAGAGCGTGACTCATCTTTCACATCAAAATTACCAGAACGAAAGTGAGCGAACCATTTCCGCGCAGCAGATCTTAATAAAGTACCTTCACCGTACATAGCACACATTTTTTCACAAGCCTGCGCAGCGTTCTTTCTTCCCTTTGTCGTAATAATATTGCAAAATATAACGCAATTTTTCATAACTTTTCTTCATTTTCAAACGCAAACAACTTTCCAACAGCTGCACCAATTTCGATGTTTATACACTCTAAGTAATGGTCGAAGTGTCACCTTTCCAACGAGCGTTCAGTGGTGTCGCTGCGATCTGTGTTTCCTGACTGATTTGCAATTGATGCCATCTATCGGGAAAAACGCCACGAACTTTTTTCCAGACCCAATATAATAAGTAAATAAGTCACAGTACAAAAGTATCCTTACTATACATAACATGATACAATAGTGCAATGCAGTATACAAAAGCAATGAATCCGCAATTAGCGTACCCACCTGTAATGACTCTCAGTTTTTCCACGGGAGCTATCGCTGCTGTCCTTTTCCAGCTCCTGCAAATTAAGTTACGAGAATCCTTCAGTTATGGAATTTAATGGAAGTTTTCTTATAAAGAAAAGCTTAGAGTCTTGAAGATACATCTACGAATGGAAGAAGAGCAGCATATGAGAAGGTGGTAGTTTTGCTACGTCAGTTTCTAATAACGCCTAGATATGATTTTCCACACGTCAATACTGACTCATTGTCACTCCGTTGACGAAGACTAACGTCTCTCTCATTGAAAAAATTCGCAGATTTTACATTGACTTTTGATTCACGGGTGTGCATAGTAAGTTCATACTACACGTTCACGTAATTTTATACTCTATAAATTGATGTGATGAATCGTCGCGACGGAGATTGTCAGAAAAATTGGTGTGATTCGAATCAATAGGAATGCGAGTCGGAGTGATTGAAGAATTCGAAGCTTTTTTATCGCTGTCTATTGAAGTAAAGAAAATTTTGTTGTGCCTTTTCTTTAAATTGTAATTTTCTTACTATGCCTCGGATCTTATGTTTATTTAGACGTATTCTCATCATCCACACTACATTATTTCGTCGAAACGATGAGTAAACCCGGTCTGACCGAACAGCCTTGTTCCAAATTTGCCTGCTTGTGTCTTCAATCCTGACATAAGCCAAACTACAGTTTATGCTAGTTGTAAGACAGCATGAACACAAAATATATCTAGTATAGTGTATAAAGTAATCCGTAGTATATTCTGTAATCTAGAGATTTTCCAATGTTTATCGTTGGGGAAGTCAATGAAACTTCAGCATCCTCCACATTAACAGTGGTGGAACGTTTCACAATAGAAGCTATATAGTATTTTCGGGTTTTCATATCTGTGGTCAAGTTTTTCCTTACAGATGACACGATTGCCGATGAATTGCCATCATCAGAGACATTAACGGATTTTTCGATCATTCGTGGCGGGAAAGACGACGGGATTAAGTTTTTCTTCCATCTTTGACATGGTGACCGTATACTGATAGAAACTTTCAGAGTGCTGAACTTGGTAACATGCTGTCCATCTACTAGAGTGGTCGAACGCTGCTACATGTGAGCCGGAGTAACAGGAATAACTTTTGTATCGGTGATAGGTTTATGAAATAGTTATTTCTGAAGTCTTGTTCTTAGAAAACGTTCCGGAAATCGTTTGATCGCGTAAGGCGATCGTCTTCTATAGAATTAGACATAATTTCGAAAATCTATTCATCGTAGAATTGCCTAGCAGAAGGTTTCGTAATTGCCTTCTTGTTTTTTTCTAATTCCTTATTGTGCTGCAACTGATCTGAGGTTGACTGTGACGAAAAAAAGGAAGCGTCATCTCTGAATCGTATCTGCTGAAGAGTTGTTATATATATTGTAATATAATTACGACTGGTAGCCTATTAATCTGTATCGAACGGCTATGAGAATCCAATCGTGTATTACGAAGCGTCGAGTACAGCGGAAGCTGGGCCGTCGAACCCGGACCTAGTATAAAAACGGGTGACGTCACGCCTCTGGAATTTGCTCGTCGCCGAAAACAGCAGGTCAGCGACCAGCTGGCCTTGCTTGGTGACGAGGGGGAGACAGGGGGGCATGACAACGGTAGCCCTTATAATCGTTCGAATTTGCGAATCCAAGCGAATAATGACGTGGAAGGAACCAGGGTGGGGAAAGGTCTATAAAAGAGCCTGCACCGCAAGGAAATGCTCTCTTTTGATAGAATCAGTATTCCTTCGCGAATGCAGAGTGCACGAGTTTTACAAAACGATTAATCTCGGAATTAAAAAAAAGAAATATTTAGAGAAATCAAGAAGAATTGATTAGTCGATAGATTAGAAGTGAACGAGCCCTAAAATCGGTAGGAATAAGAAGGATAGGATTGAGTGGATAAATGTAAGTGCTTGAGAATGCTTGAACATTCTGCTGAGCGTAGCGAGACTGCGCACTGCAGGATAGCATGGGCAACTGCTTGCTGTTGCCACTCAGCGGCAGCACCACGCAGGAGCTGTGGATCCTACACTAGGAAAGCGTGCCAAGTAACAGGTCGCTGCGCGCAAGCGCACTACGACTGCTTGGCGAGAAAACGGCTGCTTCGTATAACGCAGCGATCTTGCGTTTTGCTCTCGGACAGCTCTCTTCTCCACCGTGTTCGTGCGTGCTCGTCAAAGTTCTGTGCATCTTGATTAAAGTTCTCATCGTTCAGCTCGGCCGACCTACAGTCCCTACAACTCAGCTATCATATCAGCAGTGATATATCGACGTCGGCACACCGGTACATCATCATTGGACTCATCTTGTCACGCACCCAGTGTCAGCTTCACCGCAAGGCCCGGTCGTGACAAATCTTCTCAGCAATTGCACACGATTATATTAATCGTGTGCGGTAAGACGAACGCCTCATTACTTACTTTTTTCCGAACGCCTCATCTATTCCCTTCTCTATACGCTTTTTCTATTTTATTTGCTATTTCACTTGTTTATTTTTGTATATTTATGTGTCCACTGTCATTTGACAGGTGGAGCAAATAAATGCTATTATGGTTAACATCCGTGTACTGCGTTTTAATTCAATCTACAAATATTTACAGTCCACTACCTCTCCGACAACTGAATTCTCGAACAGTAAGCCTAGGAAATTAAGTGCATCAAGAGAAGCGAGTAGTGGATAAGAGAATAAATTAAAGAGTGTGGATTTTAAACCGGCAGTAGCAACAGGAATTGTCCGTGTCCGTGAGTGTAAGCAAGAAAGAGCGAAAGGTGAACAAGAGTAAAAGAAAAAGAATTATCAACAGAGTTGCTACACTCTGTCCACGGAGAGTCTGATGCGTGTGGTTGTGTATGACGGGACAATACCAAGGCGTAGGCACGTAACCGAAGCTCGAGCCCGAGAATACCGAGAATTTGTGCTCGAATAATAAGAAATAACATAGAAATAATCGCCGGAATTCCCGAATTTAAATGCATGGATGATATAAGGAATTGGTCCTAGTGAAGTAAAAGGGAAACGAGAAATGGATGAAGATATAAGTAGATAACCATAGAATTAGGTGCATAGGATTAATTAATACGTTTAAGCTAGTAGGGTATAAGGAAAAAGAATCATCACGAATCGGCAGTAGAAACGGGTATCGCCCGGCTAGACTAGTGGAAGAGTGGAAGAGAGAAAGCGAAACAGGAGTGCAAGAGAAAGAATTGTAAACAGAGTTCATACACTCTGTACCAGGAGCAAATGCGATGCGAATGACTGGTGGTATGGGTATATCTGTGTACCGAACGTACACCAATACCGCTGCATGAGAAGAATAATAAACTTCCTGAGTTACCGAGAATTTGTACACTCGTAATACGGAGATAATATTAAAATAATCACCAAAATTATCAGTTTTGAATGCGCTATCATAAAAATAGAGACCAGAGACTGTAAAATAACTTGTTATAGAATAATTTCTTTTATTAATAAACCCGATTCTCATTCACCTCGAAGTCTAAGATTAATTAGTCCTGTGTTCGAGCCCGGATTCCCACGATAAATAAAAATTATTGATAACAATAAAAAATTACCGTTACAATATGTTATATATCTGCTCCGTAGGTACTCACTTCCTTGAGTCCTTTGTCGAACCCGCGTTCATATAGAGCAGGCAAATAATGAAGCCCATGATAATAAAGTGTTACGTGAAAGAAGGAAGCCTCCATTGTCAAGTGCCGAAGAGCGGGATCCGATTTTGGGCTTGGCTCGAAATTATTCTGTTGTCTATTGTTAAAGCGGCCGCTTCTCGTGCCTCACCCACTCTCCCACCACCACCGATTCGTTATTTGGTTTGTCGGAGAAGCGACGTGTTGACTCGTCACTGCTAATTCTGACGATAATGATGATGCTGACATTAGATGACTTACGGATATGATGTTTCGCTTAAGACCATCGCGATCTCGTTGCACCTGGCCGATCGCAGATGGTTGACCACGATAAACTCGTTGCTGGCGATTGCTCTCGGTTTCCGTTGCTGGCTCATACTCCTCTTCCTGATATGTCTTTTGATAGTGCCGTTGCTGTGCCTGTCTTTGTCGTGACTGCCTCTCACTGATTTGGGAAACAGGCGGTGACGACGAAGACACGGTGATCTGTTGTTGCCTCTGTACCGGCTGTCGGTGGTGCTGCCTGCCGTCTGTTTTCTGATATTGTTGCTGGCGATGTAGCTGGATCAGTTCAATCTTGGCAGCTTTGGATCTGATAACCGAACAGAAAATTAATAGAAAATTGATTTACTATAGTTTGAATGAATGAATACTTGATGGGGGATCAGAGTGCAAGAGACTGACAAGAACGAATCTATTGCTCTAATCTTGGCCATAGAATGCTTCTGGCAAAACTTATTGGTGGATATTACTACAGTATCCGTCCCCACATTTTAACTGCTCAGGACGGAGCATGTTAAATCATGCTCTCAACTCACTCGCACCGTCGTTAATTTTAATTAGAAGAAACATGTAACTCTGGTAACGAGTTAAAATAGCGCTGCCTTGAAACTATGAAAATTTAAACGATAAAAACTGACCAGAGCCCCCGTGAGTCGTAGCTCTTAGAAAGACACATATAATTATGCAATCCTATGACGATTCAATCAAGATGCTCGAGTTTGTGTATAAATGTAAAAGTTTACTATATGAATTCAATAAACTAATTATAATCGTTATCCATTTAAATATAATTTCTAAATATATATTTAACTCTTTATATATCTTAATAAAATATTGTCCACTTCTAAGGGATACAACAGTATTATTAATAAATATAAACTACCGCCACTCGAAGAAATTATAAATTGTTCGAAAATGATTAGTAATGCGATCCGAGACATGCTCCAATTCCGCATTTCTATACCGAAGTAAAAAGGAGGATTATTTTAATACCATAGTATGAACTGAAACACTTTATTCCGCTGTCGAAATTTTGATGAAACTTTAGGATGTAACACAGCTATATGTGATTCGAGTTCACAAACTTTATGTAAATTGTAATATTCTATATGAAGGATTATGTATTCAAAACTGATTTAGGGTAACCGAGTGAGCAGAATGGTTTGGTAAAACTTACCGCAATACATACTATCGAAAGAAAGTTCGTGATGGAAATGATAGCTCTTGAGAAAAATGTAACAGGTTAACGGAAACAGAATGTGTATACTAATCGATTATCTAATTCGTATGGACACGTACAGAGGTGCGAGAAGCACTAGCTCTGCTGCAACTAGGATAAGAAGTGCATTATAACCGCCGTTAATCTAAATTCTGAAAGACTGATATTCAAACTAGTGAGCATATATATAAGCTGGCCTCCTTATGACCCGGTAAGTCTTTTCGGAAATACTGCCCGGAAAATACTGATTATCTACAATGATATATCCCTTCTCTCTATATTATGAAAAGATCTCGTCGCCGCCGGCGTCATATACCGGAATCGAGAAAGCTCAATAATAGGGACTTCTTATATATCCGTATAATTGACCTACCAATACACTGGTCAACAATGGGTCAGCTCCACATATTCTCCTATTATAGTTTCGTGGTCAGTAAAAGGGACTGGGACTCATTTTCGGCTCATCTCGAACGTGGGACCTCGTGGCAAGGCTACGCAGTCTCATCTCCTTGGCTCATCCTCGACACTCATCGGACACACAGTTGAGGTACAGTACGACTCTGCGGAGTACCTTCGTTACTTTTCCGTTTAGTCTTGAAGACCGTCGAAGACCACTTCAACGAAACCAGCTCCAACGAAGATCGCCACCCAACAAGCTGCTGTGCACCACGCTTCAGTAAGCATAAGCACCAGCGTTGTACCGTTAACTCGCACCAGCAAATCGGTGTATCTTTGTGATTGCTGTCGGTCTCTGACCATTACATACTGATGTGTTCAGATTTCTGGCAGCTCACAGTGGCTGCCCGACGCAATATGGCAGAGAAATCCAGGCTCTGTTATAACTGTTTGGGACAGCTGCAAAGACTGCGCAGAGAAACACCATACAATGCTGCATCAGATAGCAACATCTGCAACGTCCGGAGCAACTCAACCAATCGCTACACAGCCATCAACACATTAGAGTGTTGGTGCAGTCGTTCGCTCATTGGTTCTACTCACACGGATATGCTTAACATTACTAGCAACCGCTCTCGCACTCATTCACTCACCGGTTATAACTCACCAGGCACGTCTTCTCATCAATCCAGGATCGGAATTAACTTTTGTTACGGAAGACCTCGTCCGTAAACTCAACACAACATGCAAGCACTCATCAATTTCGATCACAGGGATTGGTGGAAGACACTCATCGCAGACACGGGGATCGGTTCAACTCACCATATGCTCTACTCACATAACGGAGAGAGTCACGGTACTGGCCCACATACTCAAAACGATCACCACTCATTTACCATCATTCGAGTCACCAGCACGAACATGGTCTCATATTGTGAAACTAACGCTGGCGGATCCGGACTTTCTCAAACTTCGGTCAATTGATATCAGAGCACAACGTGAACGCCCATAGCACAGTTATTAATATTTTGATGGCTCATCATTCGACCAGTCAACTCATGCCAACTAGAATCACTCACTGTTTGACTGAGAACTTATTCAGTTTCGATATCTTTCAGATCTCACAAGCATCAGGCAAGGATTGTCAAACTGCACCTTTCTATCTATTATAGTTTAGCTGTGAAAGCAGCCCAAAATCAGCTAACAAATGCTCGATTTGCGCGAAAGCTCCAAAAATCCACTTTAGTTCTTAAACGCAGATACCTTTGTGAATTTCCTTAAAAAAATCCACCGATGTTTTTGATACAATAAAACAATCGAAAGAAGATATTCCATGTCACCATTTTTTTCTCGCAATTTCTATTTTTGGCGACTATTTGTTGCTTATTTTTTTCTTAATTTACGTTTTTCGTAAATCGAGCGTAACTTTTGCCCTCATGGTCGCAGAGCGTGCACTTTTGGAATCTCTTTGTCTCTTGATGCCCTAAAAATACAATCTCTTGACATGTCGCCATATCGGGCCGTTTTTAACCATAAACAATTCTTTTTTTCGAAATTTTTTTATTTGCAAATTTAACGATTCTGTTTGAAGAGTGTCTCAGAATTTTTGTGTTTTCTCTCAACGCTACTATTGATGTTAAATTATTATTAATAATTGGAATAAGCTATCAGGAGTACAAATTGAAAATGCGGGATTTTTTTCTATTTTTGAACGTTTATTCTGAAAAAATGGTAACAAATGAATTATTCAAAGTATTGTCCATCGCTAGCCACAACTTTTTCCCATCTTTCTGGCAATTTACGGATACCGTCGCGAAAAAATTCGGCCGGCTTGGCTGCTATCCAGTCATCGACCCATTTTTGGGCTTCTTCGTAAGAATGGAAGCGCTGGTCAGCTAGGCCATGTGTCATCGATCGGAAAAAGTGGTAATCGGAAGGAGCAATATCTCGGCTATACGGCGGGTGGGGTAAGACTTCCCATTTCAGCGTTTGTAGGTATGTTTTGACCAGCGCTGCAACATGTGGCCGAGCGTTGTCATGTTGCAAAATTACTTTGTCGTGTCTTTGCTCGTATTGTGGCCGTTTTTCTTTGAGTGCGCGGCTCAAACGCATCAATTGAGTTCGGTATAGTGCTCCTGTGATGGTTTCGTTCGATTTCAATAGCTCATAATACACCACACCCAGCTGGTCCCACCAAATACAGAGCATGAGCTTGGCGCCGTGAATATTTGGTTTGGCCGTCGATGATGATGCATGGCCGGGGTAACCATATGATTTTTTGCGCTTCGGGTTATCGTAATGGATCCACTTTTCATCACCAGTGACAATGCGATGCAAAAAACCCTTCCGTTTTTGCCGTTCGAGCAGCAGTTCGCATGCAAAAAAACGGCGCTCGACGTCTCTCGGCTTCAGCTCATACGGCACCCAATGTCCTTGCTTTTGGATCATTCCGAGGGCTTTTATACGATGGGAAATGGCTTGTTGTGTCACTCCCAATGAATCTGCGAGCTCTTGTTGAGTTTGACACGAGTCTTCATTGAGTATTGCCTCCAATTCAGCATTCTCAAACTTTTTCACTTGGCCCGGCCGCTCTTTGTCCTCAACGTCAAAATCACCACTTCTAAACCGCACAAACCATCTCTCGCACGTTGAAACCGATGGAACATGACTCGGATAAGCCTCGGAGACCAATCGATGTGCTTCAGCAGCACTTTTCTTCAAATTAAAGAAGTAAATTAAAACTTCCCGCAAATGCTGTTTTGTTGGCACGAAACTCGACATATTGAGAGCTCAAAAAAACTATGAATTTGACACTGCGACAAATTGACACATACTGAAAATTAAAGCTATAAGACGTAGCTTTGACATGAACATAGTCACAGTACTGCCTGATGCGTATAGCGTTAGTAACGCCATCTGTTATCAAACCCGCATTTTCAATTTGTACCCCTGATAATATTTTCAAACTTTGATTCAATGTGATTTTTTAATTTAATTTCCTTTCACAAGCTCCAACATTTGAAAAATTACAAAAAAATGTTTATACCCAAATCCATTTTTGCAATAACAATAAATTTTTAGAACAATTTTAGACTATCCTCTCCCCGTACACCATTGGGCTGAAATTTGCTCAGGTCTCGTTTCAGCAGGTAAAATTCATTATCAGTGCTGTGTCGTTGGGAGTATTTACATTATAATCGAGTGTTGAAAATGGCATCATACGAGCTGTGTTTTGCCAGCTGTGTTTTGCCAGCTGAAATGAAAACTGATATAAAAATAAACAGGAATGCAAAAAGAGATTCGTTTTCGCAGATTATCAGAAACTCAGAAGCTCAGAAACGACGTTCAATCACGAAGATTTTTTTTTGTTTTTTGCGATAATAAATTAATTCCGCGTCTTGCAGATGGATCCCTAGTCGAATCCGAGCTTGTGAGAAAAGAGGTATTGAGGATCGCATATTCTCGTAATGATGTATTGGGCGAAGTAGTGAAGCGAATAATAGAACTACTCCATCTTTATGTGACGTTCGAGCTCGGTATCATCGTAAGTATTACTGGTCATCCAAGTGCCCGAGTGAAAAAACTGCAGGACGACCACCCATAACAAATTGGCAAACTGCTTTTGATGAAGTATGTCATTATATCGAAAGCAGTAATTATTATCAATTCACGTTGACAGAATTGCGTAACGAAATTACAAGTTATACTTCGAAAAGCGAAATTCTTGTTGCAAAACAAATCGAAAAATACAAAGACGATATCATTGTTATAAAAAACGTGGTAATAAAACGGTGGTAATTTGCTTCAAAGACTTAGGACACAATGTATTGCTGGAAAATTGGTATGAGTAACGAGCGACTACAGAAAGAGAAGAACGTATTAAGATTGACAAGATTGCGGCAGCAATCATCTGAGCCGATATAAGGAGCAAGTTAGACGATACAAAATCGTGTTTAGGTTCCCACAATTTTGTTAACAGTACCGTCGAAGATGTTCCAGAAACGTTGAAAATCTTACACGATGAAATCATTTTACGTCGTAAAGAGCAGCGAGAAACTCTAAAGGCGAAGCGTGATAGCATATTGAATATGCCATTATCTGTGCCAGTCGTTCAAGCTCATTCACGTCTTCTATTCAACTGGCAACTACAACATATTTGCACAAGAAGTGTAGTTCAAAACTTGTGATGGATGAATTATTCAGATTGGGATCTTGTGTACCATATAACGACGTTCTTCCATATGAAGCGTCGTCGATAATGCATCCACAATCTTCGGAGTACTCTAGGAAAGTTCATGCAATACGTATTTGATAATGCGGATCACAATGTGTGCGCATAAGATGGATTGAACACGTTCCACAGCATGGGAGGAATTTACAGTATTACTCCAAAATCAGGATTATCAGCTGAAACTCGGGTTAATAAATATTCCAGTATGAGCAAAAACTTTCAAGATAGATGGTCTACCTAGCTGGAGGGGATACATAGGAACAATTACATCTGCGATGCCATATCAGGTATCGCGCATGGTTTGTGCTCCATTCATTATACAGCCACCTACCAATTCTGAAATTGTCAATTCAGCTTTACCCTACGCAGTGCAGCAATATCAAAAGCTAAGCAGAAAACGGTTTTTGTGACCTTCGACTAGCCCTTATGTATCAAGGCTCGGGAAATTGTCGGAGAGATGACTAACGTCAAATTGAAGAATGTTCGCGTACGCTTAGGTGGATTTCACAACAAATTCAATAGGTAAATCATCTGTTAGCGAAGAAATTGGCTTATGATACACCCAATTGGAGCCTTCGATAATAGTTTGCGTCGGTGGGAGTGAAAATAATTCAAGTTTCGATTTAAGAAACTCGTACGAGTGCGCATGTGGAAGAGCCATCTTGTTCCAGCTATCCAAATATATCTGCAACCGTTCGTTGACGAGTCTTCTTCTTATAGTTCTTATTATTCTTCTTCTTCTTCTTCTTTATTACTTTTCTCTTAATTACAATTTTATTTTTGCGGGGGATACGTCATGGTTTACGTTCGTTCGATGAATGAGGAGTTCGCGAAATTTTGCGCTTTTTTTAAACAGACCCCCGCATGAGAGTGTCAATTTTTTCGGAGGCTTTGCGTTTGAGATTACTGTCTGATACTAGCGCTCTCTCGCGAATAGCATCTTCCACAGCTATACTTCTATCGAGGATATCATGGGCTACGTTTACACCAGCGCGCAATGCCTCTTTTCCAACTGCTTTAGCGCCCTTCTTTAAAAGTGGTAACACTCGACGAAACAGACCCCAGAGAAAGCTGCCGATACCGTGTCCTCGTTGATTAGGTGTTACAATATAAACATGGCTAATACCGCCATACCCGCGACGGCCCTATCCGTGCTGCACAGTGTCAATATCATCCATAGCGGCGTAATCAACCATGGGATCTTTTGAAATGTAGTGTCACAGTCAACGTTCCCTGTTTGAATGGTATAGGATTTCCAAACTCGTCTCTTATATCGATCTCGGTAGTGTGTAAATTGTTGCGCAAGACAGGTATATATCGTGGCATTGAAAACAATCCAATTTTTATGGAATCATACTGACGGTCATCAGTATCAATCGAAACAACTCGTAAAAGGCGTGTTTGTACATCGCCTGTAATATAGCTCTTGCAGATATCTGTGTATGGAAATATGCTGCCCGGTATAGCACCGGTGAGAGATGCAGGCCTCGACCCTGTGTATTCGCAATGCGGTTCTATGATTACAGACCTACAGGCTTCTTCCGAGAATCCTAGTAGCCTTGCGATAGCGGGCGATACGCGAAAGTCGTGGTAGATCGTCGCATACGCGCGCCACTTCGACCTGCCCGCTCGGAAGCGATTTAAAGCGCAAATGACCGGCCACGTGAGGTAACTCATTTATACTCTCCAAAAGAGCGTCTATAGAGCGATATACACCAGGTGGAACTTGGTCTCTTTCAGCGCATCTCGTGTTAAAAGATTTAATCCCGATAAATCATAATCACCATCCTCAAAAGTTACGAGATTTCCTACAGTAGGAACATGCAAAAGAGTCATCGGATAAGCAATTTCCACAAGAGATACAGACGATTCTCCGTGCAAACCTATCTGACGCGGTAGTTTTGTAATAAATTTCGTCGTCGTATTATTCGGAAAATACTGCATACTACTGTTGCTCGGTAGTACGACAAAGAAAGAGCTATCCTTGGAGCTCATATTTATCAGGGACAGTTATTCCCAGCGTTCTTCCTCTTTGTCTTCTTCTGCTCTTTCGTGTTCTCAGTTGACGGAGGCACTCGTACGAGCGATAATTCTGCCTCGTAGAAGATACCGTCGATAGACTCGTTATTCAGATCGTGTAAAATATACACGAATGGTTCTCGATTCACTGATATTCGTTGAATCTTGAATAATTCGTTACTCCAACCATGATCATATCCTTTCACAAATGCTGCTTTAGCTGTACTGATACGTACCAAGTCACCGACGCTGTATTTAGGCTTTTTAATTTTTCTCGCGTTACGCTCGTAACGCCGTGCTAAATTTTCTCGGGCTATAGAGGCATTTTCGAGGGTTACCTCGCTCTGAGGAATACAGGTTTTACAGCGTTATCTTCACTTGGTCGAGTACGATAATACATTACCGAATATTTCATCAAAACGAAAAATAGCAATACTCGATAGTCACGAGAATAAAATCGACGACGTTTCAATGAACTAAATTAAATCTCGACTAAATGACACACTTAATATCGATAGCGTACTAAAAAAATTTGAATCTAAAGCAATATTGTTGCTTCGCAATTTGCATCGCAGCGCCGTTGGTAAAAAAATGACATGGGATCGTAACGGTGTTGTTTCCATAGACGGCAGAAGAATTTCAAATTCCAATATCGTTGATTTTGTTAACGATGCTATGAGAGTTAGAAAACGCGAGAAACCCATCGGTCAATCTCACTTTGCCAAACTCCTGCGAGCGATACAGATGCCACGCGAATTTGACGATAATCCCGAGTTGCTACACGAGCCTACACCTACATCATCCTCGACACCGCAGCGGCGTCTTATTTTACCACGCGATAGTGATAGTAGCATCCGCAACAGCAGCAACAGAAGCAGCAACAACAACGAGGCCGAGACTGCACACTCAAACAGAGATTCAATGCTCACGGCGGAAAATGACATGATCGAAGGGGAGGAGGAGGAGGAAGAAGAGGACGAACAATTGCAAAAGATCGCACAAGTAGAGAGCCAATGACACCCCAGTGAATAGCGATACCCCACACAGTTAGAAAAGAAAAAGAAAAAGAATCAATTTAACTGGTCATCGTTAAAATTATGAAAATTCTTCAAAAAATCTATTATGACACCGCTCATCGTGCCTCTTATTCTCGAGCAAAAAATTTGGCTCAGATGGATCGAAGAGTAGCGCGAAAAAATGTTTTACCATGGCTCGAGGCACAGGATTCATATCACATGCATCGTCGCGTGCAAGGACGATTTCCCCGTCGTACGTACAACGTGAGTAATATAAACGATGCACAGTGGGGCTGATTCCCGAAAAGCTGGTCAAAAGTCGATAACCTAGTTCATTCTGTTTGAGATATAGTATATAAGGGTTTTTGGGATCACTGATTACGAATCTGAAGTCAAAATTGTAAAAAAACAAAATCGCGGGTTCAAAATGGCGATAGTAAACCGAAAATACTCACAAGGAAAGGTACTTTGGTGTCCCCCTCCGATTTTAATGCAACTCACGTATGCTGTAGAGCATCGAAAACTAAAAGACACGTATTTTTTTTTATCGGCGGAAAAACATTTTTAAGGGGTGAAATCGCCCTTCAAAGTTAGGGGTAATTATGCAGTTTCACCCCTGAAAAAGAATTCTTTCCTTCAACTTCACGTGGAATTTTTATTGTCTTCAATGAGAAGTATTTTGGTTTTTGTTTCATAAAAATCGGTTGACGCCTTCTGGGTGAAACTGCATAATCACCCCTCAAAATGCCTATTTTTGAAGGGCGATTTCACCCCTTAAAAATGTTTTTCCGCCGATAAAAAAAAATACGTGTCTTTTAGTTTTCGATGCTCTACAACATACGTGAGTTGCATTAAAATCGGAGGGGGACACCAAAGTACCTTTCCTTGTCAGTTATAATACGGAATGTTTATCGAATTCGTATGAAACTTGGTTTCTGTAAGTTTTCGCGGTCGCTGAATACGAATCCGGTGTGAAACAAACAAAATTCAAAATGGTGGATCCAATATGGCGGACGCAATTTTCGAAATCAACCGGATTTGCTTGAAACTTGTTACTCGGGGGTTTTTGAGGTCGCTGAACATGAATCCGATGTGAAAAAGACATAATTCAAAATGCCAGATCCAAAATAGCGATTATAAAAATTTATTAACTTTTTATAAATCTGTATGTAAATTATATATTTGATAAAAAGTACTAAAACATCTACTTTTACATTTATAATTGTATTGATTAAAATCACTTTCGAAAGACTTATTTTATAAGTTACATTTCCTTTTTTTATTAAAGTGAATGTACTTCAGTTACATGCAAGTAATTTTTTCTTTGAAGCACATATTTCTTAAAATCATTTTCTGAAACAAAATAGATTTTGTGAAATAAAATTAACATGTTCAAACAGTTAATTTATAATTATTTTAGTTTAAGTAACATTTTTTAAGATTACTGTATAATAATTTGATTTACAGTTTTAAAATAAATGTATTTGGATTACAGGAGTTGCATCAAGCATATCCCCTTGCCAGATGCGTGCTTTTTTCAGGCATGCGCAGTGCATGCGGAAGAATTTCCAGGCATGTATATAGCAATAAGGAACCCATATATTTTCCAACAAATAACTACACTTATAAAAATTTAACGCAACTTGTGATAAATTGAGCAGTAGTAAATTATTGAACGACAGTATTTTATTATTAGTCGATTTATCATAGCCGGTATTGAATTCCTATAAAAATAACATCTCTCTTTCAAAATAAGGGCTATATATACCTTTAAATAGTTGAACTAAGTACTTCACTGATGAACACCTGGATGCAAAACTGAATGGGCATGCGCGAAAAAGATACGTATCAGGCAACTCTGCTCGTAACTGCCACAGGCCCACAGGTAGGCCTATCGACCCTTTGTGACGTGATCGACCCTTTTCAAATATTCCATTACCCTCGCAAAAAGTCTATCTGTTTCACTATGTATAGGTATACCTATATATTGCAGGTAGGTCTATGCATACAGTCGACTCTTTTCAAATGTTCCGTTATCCTCTATAAATGTTAGAAACCAACAATATATACTCTAAAACGAAATTAGTTATTTATAACATTAAAATAATTATTTAAATTATGAAAATTGCTGAATTAATTTAACTACAATTTTATTAAATAATTATTATGCAAAATGAAAAAAAATCACCTTCACGAGATTTGAACCGAGAACAATAATGTACAAGTCCAGCGTGTAAGCCACTACGCTACGGAACTATTCACGTTGCATAGCCAAGAAAAAACAAAATTGAAAATGGTGGCTTTATTTCGAAAATTATGTTCGCCGTATTGGATCCGCCATTTTGAATTGTGTTTTTTTGACATCGGATTCGTATTTAGCGATCCCAAAAACCCCTGAGTAACAAGTTTCAAGCGAATCCGACCGATTTCAAAAATTGCGTCCGCCATATTGGATTCGCCATTTTGAATTTTATTTTTTTGACACCGGATTCGTATTCAGTGACCCCAAAAACCCCCGTGTAACAAGTTTCAAGCGAATCCAATCGATTTCGAAAATTGCGTCCGCCAGATTGGATCCGCCATTTCGAATTTAGTTTTTTTGACACCGAATTCGTGTCAAAAACCCCAAAAACCCCCGAGTAACAAGTTTCACAAAATTATATTCATTTGAAAAAAACGTGCAACAAGTGGTTAATGTGAATTTGAAGTTTTTTATATTCAAATGTGCACTAAAAACAAAGTTGCAGCTAGCTGCAGCTGATTTTTACTAATTTTGTTACATAACAGTACAAACTTTAATTTAAAACTTGTTTCGTTGCGGAACACTGCGAAACTTTTAACTTTTTCCCTGTTTTTCTAAAATGATTGCACATAATTTTTCATTTTTTTCTAGTTTAGACATTCTTTAGCTATTAATTTATATGTATCTGTTATAATTTTCGACGCATATGATAATAAACTACTTTCTTCAACCTGAAACCTCTATTTTGCAGAATAAAGAAACACCAATTTTACGATTTTCTACGAATTTTTTAATATGACGCTTGAATATGAGCTCGAACGATCGAGCTATTACTTGCGCGAAGGTCTCTTTTGTACTGGCTTATACTTGCCAGGTATATTTCACTAGCCCTTGTAAAATGTTCCATTATATTCTTTAAACATTACTCTATCCACCTATGTACTCTAAATCGTATAAAATAAAACTTCATTTTTCGACTTTTAACCAGCTTTTCGGGAATCGGCCCCACTGTGCAATGTATGGGAGGCTGATTTAGCAGATATTCGCTCGATAGCCACGTATAACGATGGGTATGCATATCTGCTTGTTGTTATCGACGTGTTGAGCAAATACGCGTGGCTCGACGCTTTGCGTGACAAAACGAGCGCAAATGTGGCCCGCGGTCTCACACGCATACTCGCACGCAGTAACAATCGTCGCCCGAAGCAATTGCAAACTGATCGAGGCAAAGAATTTATCGGCACTCCATTTCAGCAAATTCTCAAGAAAAAGAATGTCGATTTTCGCGCTAATCGTAACCCCGATGTAAAAGCCTCGATTGCCGAACGCTTTAATCGCACAATAAATGAGCGAATGTGGCGTTACTTTACAGACACGCAAAATAAGCGTTACATCGAGGTTTTACAAAATTTTTTACATGCTTATAATTACACTAGACTCAGCGGACAGCGTATTCCTCAGAGCGAGGTAATCCTCGAAAATGCCTCTATAGGCCGAAAAAAATTAGCACGGCGTTAAGAGCGTAACGCGAGAAAAATTAAAAAGCCTAAATACAGCGTCGGTGACTTGATACGTATTAGTACAGCTGAAGAAGCATTCGTGAAAGGATATGAGCGTGGTTGGAGTAACGAATCATTCAAGTTTCAACGAATATCAGTGAATCGAGAACCATTCATGTATATTTTACACTATCTGAATAACGAGACTATCGACGGTATTTTCTACGAGGCAGAATTATCGCTCGTACGAGTGCCTCCGTCAACTGAGAACACGAAAGAGCAGAAGAAGACAAAGAGGAAGAACGCTCGGAATAACTGTCCCTTATAAATATGAGCTCCAAGGATATCTCTTTCTTTGTCGTACTACCGAGCAACAGTAGTATACACTATTTTCCGAATAATACGACGACGAAATTTATTACAAAGCTACGGCGTCAGATACGTTTGCACGGCGAATCGTCTGTTTCCCTTGTGGAAAATGCTTATCCGATGAATCTTTTACATGTTCCTACTGTAGGAAATCTCGTACTTTTTGAGGATGGTGATTATGATTTATCGGGATTAAATCTTTTACACGGAGACGCGCTGATAGAGACCAAGTTCCACCTGGTGTATATCGCTCTATAGAAGCTCTTTTGGAGAGTATAAATGAGTTACCTCACGTGGCCGGTCATTTGCGCTTTAAATCGCTTCCGAGCGGGCAGGTCGAAGTAGCGCGTATGCGACGGTCTACGATACCATGACTTTCGCGTATCGCCCGCTATCGCAAAGTTACTAGGATCCTCGGAAGAGGCCTCTAGGTCTGTAATGATAGAGCCGCATTGCGAATACACAGGGTCGAGGCCTGCATCTCTCACCGGTGCTATACCGGGCAGCATGTTCCTATACACAGATATCTGCGAGAGCTATATTATAGGCGATGTACAAACACCACTCTTACGAGATGTTCTCATTGATACTGATGACTGTCAGAATGATTCGATAAAACTTTAATTGTTTTCAACACCACGATATATACCTCTCCAGCGCAACAATTTATACACTATTGAGATCGATATAAGAGACGAGTTTGGAAATCCTATACCATTCGAACAGGAAAGGTTGACTGTGGCACTACATTTCAAAAGATCCCATGGTTGATTACGCCGCTATGGATGATAGTGACAGTGTGCAGCACGGATAGGGCCGTCGCGGGTACGGCGGTATAATCCATATTTATATCGGAACACCTAATAAACGAGGACACGGTATCGGCAGCTTTCTCGGGGGCCTGTTTCGTCGAGTGTTACCACTTTTAAAGAAGGGCGCTAAAGCAGTTGGAAAAGGGGCATTGCGCGCTGGTGTAAACGTAGCCCGTTATATCTTCGATAGAAATATAGCTGTGGAAGATGCTATTCGCAAGAGAGCGCGAGAATCAGGCAGTAATATCAAACGCAAAGCCTCTAAAAAAATGGACACTCTCATCCGGGGGTCTGTTTATAAAAAACGCAAAATTTCGCGAACTTCTCATTCATCGAACGAACGTAAACCACGACGTATCCCTCGCAAAAATAAAAGTGTCATAAAAAGAAAAGTAATAAAGAAGAAGAAGAATAATAATAAGAGCAATAAGAAGAAAAAGACTCGTCACCGAACGGTTGCAGATATTTTTGAATAGCTGATACAAGATGGCTTTTCTACATGCGCACTCGTGCGAGTGTCTTAAATCGGAACTTGAATCATTTTCACTCCCACCGACGCAAACTGTTATCGAAGGCTCCAATTGGGTGTATTATAAGTCAATTTCTTCGCTAACAGATGATTCACCTATTGAATTTTCCTGAATAGGGTGATGAGTATATCGATCTCGCGCATATTATGCTTAGTCTGAGAGTGAAAATAACATCTCCTTCTACGGAAATTGCCGCGGGAACAGCATCGAAAGTAAGTACAGGCCCTGTAAACAACCTCTTGCATTCTATGTTTAATCAGGTGGTTGTATACCTGAATCAAAAATTAGTTTCTCCTCTAAATAATGCCTACGCTCATCGAGCGTACATAGAAACACTTTTGAATTACAATGCAGCAGCCAAAAATTCGCATCTCACGAGCGTTCTCTGGTACGATGATACCCCTGGAAAAATGGATGATATAACATCGGGAAATACGGGTCTTGTAAAGAGAAAGCAATGTTTAAATGTCGTAAAAACTATAGACTTGCTCGGCTATCTGCATAGCGATATATTCAATCAAGAGCGGTTCCTATTAAACGGTGTCAAGATGCGACTACGGCTGGTGCGGTCTAGAAATTCACTTTGTCTTGTCAATGCGATACAAAGAATCGTCAATGCGGCTTAAGGATTCTCGAAGCATCGCTTCTCGTTCATAGAACGAAAATAGCTCCTGGTGTGCTGCTCTCGCATGCTAGAACTCTTACAAAATCTAAGGCTAAATATCCTCTTACGAGTGTCGAGGTAAAGGCCGTTTCAATTCATCTGTTGTTCATGGAGAGACTATCTACCAGGTGTATGCATAAGTTTTTTCCGGTTTTTTGGTAAAAAAACACGTAATTTTCAAGGGAAATTAATTTTTGTTTTATTCAAAATATTGGCCATCGGCTTCTACACATTTTGCCCATCTATCAGGTAACTTATGAATACCATGCCAGAAAAACTGCTTGTCTTTTGCGGCAAACCATTCGTCGAGCCATTTTCCAACTTCCTCGAAATTGCTGAAGTGCTGCTCTGGGAGCGCGTGCCCCATTGATGCGAAGAGGTGATAGTCAGATGGCGCCAGGTCTGGCGAATACGGCGGGTGCGGAAGGATGTCCCATCCAAGCGATTTCAAGGTGTCTTTCACTGCTTTTGCTGTGTGAGACGGCGCATTGTCGTGTAACAAAATCACTTTGCCATGTCTTCTGGCCCATTCCGGTCGTCTTTCGATTAATGCGTGGTTTAAATTAATAATTTGTTGGCGATAGCGTTGTGTATTAACGGTTTCGCCAGGCTTCAAGAGTTCATAATACACAATACCGCTCTGGTCCCACCAGACACAGAGCATGGTCTTCTTGCCGAAGCGATTTGGCCTTGGTGTTGAAGGACCGGCTTCGCCAGGTGAAAGCCACGATTTTTTCCGCTTCGGGTTTTCAAAATAAATCCATTTTTCGTCACCCGTCACAATTCGATGCAAAAATGATTTCCTTTCGTGGCGTTGAAGCAGCACTTCACAAGTGACTTTGCGATTTTCTATTTGACGTTCATTCAAATCGTGTGGGACCCATTTACCGAGTTTATTGATCTTCCCCATTACTCGTAAACGTCTGCTGATTGTTTCTTGTGACACATGTAATGCTTCTGCTGATTGCCGTTGAGTTTGAGTTGGGTCATCATTCAATAACTCCTGCAATTGCTCGTCTTCGCATTTTTGTGGTCTACCAGAGCGCTCAGTGTCTTTCACATTGAAATCACCACTTTTAAATTGTCGAAACCATGTCTCACACGTTCTAATCGATGGAGCGTGTTCACCATATGTTTCTACCAGCAAACGTTGACTTTCAGCAGCCTTTTTCTTTTGATTAAATGAGAAAAGCAATGCGTGCCGCAAATGTTCTTTTTCAGGCACGAAACTCGACATGATCACTGAACGATAAAACAAAGACGCTAGTTTTTGGCGGACTCAACTTGTGTGTGTTTGTAGGTTAATGTCAGACGAACAAAATGACGTATGTGTCAAATTAATACGCTGTGTACTTTTCGCTGGCGCCATCTCTTAGTTAAACCGGAAAAAACTTATGCATACACCTGGTATATTATCGTGCTAGGTCAATTGCCGAAGCGTTTAATTATCGGTTTTGTCGATAACCAAGCGTTTAACGGCGACTTCAGTATGAATCTATTCAATTTCCAAAATTACATGATAAATTATCTCTCGTTGTATGCAGATGGTGCGCAAATACCTTCGAAACCGTTACACCCTGATTTCACGAAAAATCATCTGTATGTGGATGCTTTTCAAACGTTGTTTTCGGGAACTGGAATACATTTCTTGAACGACGTTAATTCGATCAATCGCGTAATTATCGCGATGGATACTGTCTGTTTGCTTTTGATTTGGCACCTGATCTTTCGGCGAACAGCAATTCACATTGGAATTTGATGAAACACGGTAGTGTGAGAATAGAGGTACGATTTGAGGATGCGCTTGTTTCAACGATAAATTGTGTAGTCTACGCGGAACATGATAATGTCCTTGAAAACGATGCCTCTCGGCAAGTGATGGTGCATTTTACCGGATAAGCGAAAAATCAAAAAGAAAATACATCAGCACGTCAGAATAAAATTATGTCGTGTTAAGAGACGTAGAAGCGTCTCTGTTAGTAACTAATCAGTCGAACTCGATCATCTGTACGGATTAGACGTGAAAATGGATATCTTCGTGGATATACCGGAAATGCGTGGTAAAGACTCGGAATTTATTCCGGAAGAAATTGCCGTGGTAGCAGTGGATAGACCGTACTCTGCTCATTGGATCGTCGCACCGCCGTGTCACTTTGCCGAATTACCACTGCATTCGAGAAGCCAGAATAACTTTCTCTCGAAATATTTTCACGGTCTTGAATGGTACGAGGGCGATGTGAGCTGTAAATAAGCATACGCTAACTTGCATGAAATTTCGCGAAAATCAAGACGTATCTATACACGCATCACGAGAGGGCTATACTTCTTTGCGATATCACGAGTCGTGAAATTCCCAACCTGGAGGGTGAGGAGGGCGCCCCATCGTACACATTTATGCCGAAATCTTTGCGAAAATGCTTCAGACACACTATGTCTATGCAAGCACCCATTTAAAGGAGAATCATACATGGATGTTTGGTCGGCAGACGAAGAGGAAGAGAATAAGAAAAAGGAGAAATTTCACCATGTAGTCGTGACACGATCATCGATGCTGTGAAATAAATGTTGCATACATATACGTCTTTCAAAGCGTATAGGTCATCATTTAATCATTGACTATGTGTTCAGCATGAACACTAGACAAATCTATAAGAGTCTGCAGTATCTACCACTTTCAACCTTCGGAGTATACCCAGCTGACAGAATTCCTCGTGTATGGTCGTTACCGGCCGGACTCATAGTTAACACGGATAACCACGACAGACCTGGAGATCATTGGATCGCCATGTACGTTAACCATCATGGAAAAGGAATGTACTTTGATAGTTACGGGCTACCACCTGTTATACCGCAACATCTCACACGACTGCGAAGAAACTACAAGTTCTATAGGTACGGCCTCAAGCAGCTACAGAGTAATACGTCGGATGTTTGTGGACAATTTTGTATCGTATTCCTGCATCTTATGTCGTGCGGCCTCACCATGTCGCGATTTAATAATCTCTTTACCGATAATGTAATAAAAAACGATAGAATAGTATGTGAATATTAGAATACTTTTGCCTCTCGACGCTCAGACAGTGATAAAAATGTTTTAACGGTGGAGGAGTCTCCGAGCAAAAATTACCGTGCTTGCAGGGATGTTGCATGCGACGGTAAATATGTGTCAAGTGATTTTAATGAAATATTGATTAATTAAAAAAATATACATCGACTTACTGGGTCTCTTATTTTATAATTATATATAAATTATAATCGAGATCTCTCACTGTACGGTATCATATTGTACGTCTTTTACTGCAGAGCAAGCGCTTCGCGAGAAGCACAGCACAAAGCGGTACGCCCATGCAAAACCGCTGACGTTGCATTCAAAGCGCTGCACACCTAGTTATGATTCAGAGGGCGTTCGTTATTTTTAAGCCCTGTGATACCCGCCAGCATCATCCGGAGCATTCAGTCTGACTTTAACTTCGTGATCGTACAGTCTAAAACATGTTCTTCGCAATGTATCCGCGTAACGACGCTAGCGGGTGTTCGGAGTTCTCGGTGCGGAAATATGAAAGTGTCGACGCGCGTGCCTGTGTGTGTATGTGTGTGCGTGCGTGCGTGCGTTCGAGCGAGCGCGCGCGCGCGCGTGTGTGTGTGTGTGTGAGAGAGTGAGTGAGTGAGTGAGTGAGTGAGTGAGTGAGTGAGTGTGTGTGAGTGAGATAGTGAGAGATAGGAGTTTAAAATCGCCGCCGAAGGAAGGTGGACGTCAACAACAACAGAGGTAAGTACCTATCTTTATTTCTTTTTTCAAGTTTGTGTACACCTTTACCGACACCGGTTAAGCAGAGAAGGTAGCGTAGCGGTGGAAAAGTGGGGTGGTGGGGGAAGGAATAGGGATAGGAGTGGGATGGAGCAAAGGTGTACACATACTACTCATATAAATAGTTATATGAAGTTATAGTTATATGAACGCCAGAGCGTCAATCGTGGAAGTCTTCAAACATTTCTTGAACTACGAATTACTAATTAAAAACGAGCGTCACTACTAGCAAACACTCTTCGCAAACCAGTCGTCAGTCACTACAAGGTAAAATAAGATGCCATTCGCAACAGTCACGAGATCCCTTCTCAGGACTGTGATAAAATTTTTTTGTCTTTTTCATCACTACTTTCTGACGCTCATAATTGCTCTAAATAAATAGTTATATGAGTAGTATGTGTACACCTTTGCATAATTGCTCTATAGCAATTATGAGCGTCAGTAAGTAGTGATGAAAGAGACAAAAAAATTTTATCACAGTCCTGAGAAGGGATCTCGTGACTGTTGCGAATGGCATCTTATTTTACCTTGTAGTGACTGACGACTGGTTTGCGAAGAGTGTTTGCTAGTAGTGACGCTCGTTTTTAATTAGTAATTCGTAGTTCAAGAAATGTTTGAAGACTTCCACGATTGACGCTCTGGCGTTCGTATTTATACAAAAAACTAGCCGATCTCAGTATAAAATAATCGACGTTGCTAGGTAACTAAGCATTAACTTAACATTTAAAAATAAGTCCGATACACTGGATGCATAGAATAGTGTGGATGCTTATGTCGGTGAGACACACACACACACATACAGAGGGAGCTGCAGCCTCTACGTGGCGTCCCTGGGTGGCGGATAGGAGACCTACTAGATATAGAGGGTAAGAGGGGCTTCAAATACTTAACAGACCTAACAGAATAGGGAAAGGCACCCCGAATAATGAGTCCACATAGGTAATATTACGAAGGAAAACACACTTACGGCGCAAGGGAACGGAGACCTAGTATCAGGGTCTGTCGGTGGTGGACATGCGGGCCCGGGGACGTCGTTATCGAACGACCGCATGGCTACAGGAGCGGTCAACTTGCTCCTGCAGCAGCTACAGCTACAAGGCAGCAACAATAGGAATCCAGGAAGACTGCGGTATGAAACCAGCATGAAAATCTGATGAATGACCTAGTCGAGCACCTTAAGGGTCGAAGAAACGTCAACATGGAAACGAACACCTTGGTGAGAAACTTAAGTGAATCCTTCAAAAGGATACGGCAACTGGATTGTGAAGCTGGAAACCCTGGGACGTCAATTGGAACGACCCAGGATCAGAGCGAGAAGGGTATCCGACCTACGTCAGATGGAAATACCCAGACGTCGCCATCACTTCACGGGATTCGTCCTATGGAAACGACGGCAATGGATACTGACGCCACAGAAACTCGCGGGGAAGCTCAAGAGCGGATGCCGAAATCGAGAAAGTCTCGAAAGAAGAGGAAAGAACGTATATCGGCATCACTGGAAGCGGAAAAATTGAAAAGAAGAATGGACGAATCGGCGAAACCCCAGCACGCGGCGGATCAAGGAACAAGCCAAGTGTGGAATAAGGAAAGCAAGGTAACCGAAAGCAGTAGAAACCAAGGAACAAGACACGCAGTTGGATGGAAACCGTGGGCATAAGTTTAGCGGAGCACTAGACTGAGGCTGTGTTGATTACCAGCAGGAAGAAACTTGAGACGATCGTACTGCGAGCAGGGAAGCATGAACTCACCTCCCAACCCTGTATTAGGTAATTGGGAGTGGTGATCGATTTCAAGCTCAGCTTCAAGGAGCAAGCAGAGCATGTAAGTGCAAATGCGGCCAGGGTTAGGGCAACACTATCGTGACTCATGCCCAGCGTTGAAGGTACAAAACAGGAGAGGAGAACATTCTTGATGTTCGTGATAACATCAGTTCTCACGTATGGCATTGCCATCTGTACCGATGCACTAACATTACAGGAGGCCTGAAGAAAAGAAGCCCTCCCCACCAAATGAGCATGTTGCGTGTAGACAGTGCTTTCCGCAAAGTATCGGAAGACGCGACGTCTATCATCGCCGGTGTAATCCCTATGGGGATCTTAGCTGAAGAGCGTAGGTTCCTGTATCGCCGACGGCGGAGAACAAACCTAAGCTTGAAAAAACTAAAAGTCGAAGGAACGACAGAGGAGCCTCCAACGATGGCAACAGAAGTGGGAGACCTCCACTAAAGGCAGATGGTCGTATCGGCTAATACCCAAGATATATATGTGGGTGAATCGCAGACATGGTTACGTTAATCAGAACGAGAGAGTGAGAGGGGGGGGCCTAAAAGTCTTTAGTTTTCTAACGATTCCAATTTAAACTACAAGAAATCTGTTCATTGCAGAATTGATATAGAAAATGTAAGTGTTGTATTAGATTAGGTTTCAAATATTTCTTTTAAACCTTTCATTTACTTAGTGACTTTTTATTTAATTAACTTTCTGTGAATGATGTAAATAATTCTGAGTTTACAGAAACGACATGCGCTTGACAACACGTGGTTATATTCATGCTCGATTAAGTACTTTTAAGTATTTCTTGAGTTCCTTTCAATTGGTATAGTAATTCAAGAAAGAAACATGACGATAAAATATTTGATACCGAAATTTGTGGATTTATGACTGGAATATCTCGACATTTGATAATACATTTTATACATTAACCATAGGTCAGTTGTCCCGCTCAATTACATTCAACAATTTGCCCTATGCTACCTATTTTCTTGGTTTCCTTACATATATAAAATTGTTTAAAAATTTTTATATTGTTTATTTTTGGCTATTATTTTTTTTACACGTAGATTGTGATCACATTCTTAAGAGAGCCCACATCTTCAACCAAAATATTACGTAAAATATAGTTGGAATATTTTCTCATCTCCTCATATATCGGGTCTGGGAAAAAGTACGTGGCGTTTTTCCGATAGATGGCATCAATTGCAAATAAGTCAGGAAACACAGATCGCAGCGACACCACTTAACGCTCGTTGCAAAGGTGACACTTCGAGCGTTACTTTGAGTGTATAGTATCGAAATTGGTGAAGTGGTTGGAAAGTTGTTTGTATTTCAAAACGGAGAAAAGGTAAATGAAAAATTGCGCTATATTTTGCAATATTATTACGACAAAGGGAAGAATGCTGCGCAGGCTTGTGAAAAAATGTGTGCTGTGTACGGTGAAGGTACTTCATCAAAATCTGCTGCGCGGTAACGGTTCGCTCGCTTTCGTTCTGGTAATTTTAATGTAAAACATGAGTCACGCTCTGACCGTCCAATCACTAAAAAAACTGATGAAATTCTTGAAAAGCCCAGCAAGATAAGCATATCAGCAGTGTCGACATCGGTATGGAGCTAGGCATTGACCACCAAACTGTTTTGAACCATTTACATAAAGATGGCCACAAAAAAGAAGCTCAATGTATGGGTTCCTCATGAGTTGAGCGCGAAAAACGTGATAGACCGAATTAACTGCGCTGCTGAAACGCAATGGAATCGAGCCATTTCTGAAACGTGTCATAACCGGTGATGAAAAATGGAACACGTACGACAATCGGAAGTGTCAAAGATCGCGGACAACGGATGGTGTGCCGTCACAAGCGTTCGCGAAGCCAGGATTGACGGCGAAAAAGGTGATGCTGTATGTGTGATAGGACTGGAAGGAAATCGTCCACCATGAGCTACTTCCACTTGGTCAGACGATTGATCCTCAACTCTACTACTGGACAACTAGAGAGATTACGCCAAGGAATTAAAAGAAAACGGCCCGAATCGATTAATAGGAAAGGTATTGTCTTCCATCAGTCAACGCCCGACCATACATTTCTTTGATGACTCGTAAAAATTGCGAGAGATTTGTTGGGAAGTATTGATGCATCTACGGTATAGTCCAGACATCGCACCCTCTGACTATCACTTATTCCGATCTCTGCAGAACTTCCTCAATGGGACTAAGCTGCTTTCAAAAGAAACCTGTGAAAACTACTTGATTCAGTTTTTCAACCAGAAACCACAGAAGTTCTTTACCGATAGCATCATGGCTCTACCTGAAAAAAGGCGAAACATTGTCGATAATAATGGAGCATATTTAGTTTAAATAAATTCATTTTCACACTATAAGAAAACCGGTTGAATTTTACTAAAAAAAAACGCCACGAACTTTTTCCCAGACCTAATATTTCGAGAGCTCGGAATTGGCCACGTTGTAGCTTAATATACACTTTTCCTATTACCTAATAGGTCTGCAATTATACTTTGTATCTCACCTTTCCAACAGCGGACCATCATCCTCGGTCTTTTTTACCATATTATCTCCAGCGAGGCATCCCACGTTACGCGGCCAATCACAGGTCTGCAGTTCATGGCTGTAAGGATAAGACGGGATATGTTAAATATAAATTTAAAAAATATATAATCCCTAGGAAGTAAATTATTTCAAGAACCTTTTTCTCTTTATGAAATTACTTTAATAAATTAAATTTGTTATAAACTGTAGTGTATTACTTATTACGTATGGTTATTAATAGGATTATATAGGTGTTAAATAATAGAGACAATATTATGTCTAGCCTCGAAGTAAAGGGAAGGGGTCAAGACAATAGGAAAGGAAAAGAGGAAACTATTGTCGTGGTTACATAAGACGATCTCGAGAAAATAATATATCATCTAGGGAAAGCAATACGCAATCAGCAGTAAACAAATAACAAACAGTGGAGGGGAAACACAATACTACTGCGAAGGAAACGGAAGATGATTAGTCGGGAAACAAGGAACGTGCGGATCGTAGGAATGGTGTGCGACCCACTACAGTATAAGGTTAGAAGAAGAAGGAACTCACAAAGATCGCAGGGAGAAAGAAAGACGATCAGGAGAATAATGAACGACGACCAGAAAACTTGCTCGACAGACGATGGAGCCACCTTAGTTAACATAAATTCTTATCTCTCTAGATAACGCGTACTTGTCTTGTGGTTTATGAGTTTAGTGCAAATGAGAACATCGAATATAAACTGTAACGGAACGTGATAAGTCCATCCCGCTACAAATCGAAAGACCGATGTCAACGATAGAGGAAAAAAGCCACAAACTAATAAAGTATACTGAAGTCAGACCAAAAAAAAATTAAACTATGCCAACTCTTCATCGAGATCGATCTAATCAATAATTCCACGAAAGGCAGATAAATTATTATCCAGAAACAATAATTAAAGTCGCGAGGCCAAGTAGATCACTGCGAATCATGGATCTTTTATAGTTCCACAAACATGTATCGAATCAGAAAGCCTCATGGCAACGTCACATGAAACCACTCACCAGTAACCTCCGCTGAGTTATCAAACATAAAATGTTTAAAGCAAAGGTAAAAGCATAATTATCACATAGAAGCGACATAGTTAATGAGCCATCTGACACATAAACACCACGGCTATCGTCAACCACAAATGAAATACGAAAACAGTTAGAAGCAAACAAAAAAACACTGAAAAGACCCTTTTTTCATGAAAACAAATAGGAACACACGAAAACTAGTTGGAAGAAGTGAGCTAGAATCCAAGAATATCACGAAAACACTTGAATCACGAATAGGTGGCACAAAATCTGGAAAGAAACAACGAACCTACCGCAAGTAGAGAAATAGCATACAATCGATAACCAAAAACCTCGCAAGAACCTCGGTTCATTCCACAACGCCTCACCAAAATAACTAAATCATCATTATCATCATCATCGTCGACGTCATCGGTATTGTTATTATTATTATAATTATTATTATTATTGTATGATGATGAATGTGAGACTGAGTTTGAAATATTTTTAATCTGTCGATAGATAGCAAGTCGATGCATTCACATGTAGCATGTCGAATGACACATGCGAATCGTAAGATTAAGGATCCTGGTGACAAGTATAAATAATTAAATGCACTCAGTAATTAACAATAATAAATTTAATGTTTATTTTAATTATATAACAGTGATTGCATAAAAAAAATACCTGGTGAATACAACAAATATATACTGTGATTTGTGTGGCCTGCGTGTTGATGTACTGGAGGTGAGTAGGTCTCACGCCTCTGAGTTCACTTATTGATTCCGTGTGGTTGATCCTGGTGGTATGGTCTGATTGTAGAGCTCTAGTGATGCCACACGGCAGGCTGGTGAGTGATCTAACGCCAGCAAACGGTGCGAGGCAGAATGGCGTCGCTGCTGCCAACGACGTACCACGCCGTTGACGTTTATATGAATGTTGCAATAGTCCTTGCTGTTGATTCGCACTAACACTGAGTTGACACACGGGTGATTTGACCACGAATGTAATACACTATAATACTGAATGCACCGTAAAGTGGGTGGAACTGATGAATATCTCTGTGAGTTTACGCAGGAACGTGTAGCGCGAGCGACTTTAGAGAGAACAATGGCCACAGCCGTTGACCACGAGGCAGAGTATCAAGAGGGCGGACGTGCGTCACAGCTTGGTTGAGTTGTAATTCGCCGCCAGCGATGGAAAGTGAGCCTTTTGAGTGGTCTTGCAGCTGGAGCCACGCTAGCAGCGTTGGCCGCTTGAGTGAGCTTCGATCGAGGGTGTGAGCTGATGGACAATGTGCTTGAGTGCGCGGTCGATAAATCGATATAGCATACCTGCGAGCTATACCATAGGACGCGAGGCGTCAGATGATTGAGAGTGTAGCGTGTGCATGAGTTGAGTGTGTGCTCTATGGGTGTGAAAACTGATTTATTATTATTATTATTATTATTATTATTATTATTATTATTATTATTATTATTATTATTATTATTATTATTATTATTATTATTATTATTATTATTATTATTATTATTATTATTATTATTATTATTATTATTATTATTATTATTATTATTATTATTATTATTATTATTATTATTATTATTATTATTATTATTATTATTATTATTATTATTATTATTATTATTATTATTATTATTATTATTATTATTATTATTATTATTATTATTATTATTATTATTATTATTATTATTATTATTATTATTATTATTATTATTATTATTATTATTATTATTATTATTATTATTATTATTATTATTATTATTATTATTATTATTATCAGGGGTACAAATTGAAAATGCGGGTTTGATAACAGATGGCGTTACTAACGCTATACGCATCAGGCAGTACTGTGACTATGTTCATGTCAAAGCTACGTCTTATAGCTTTAATTTTCAGTATGTGTCAATTTGTCGCAGTGTCAAATTCATAGTTTTTTTGAGCTCTCAATATGTTGAGTTTCGTGCCAACAAAACAGCATTTGCGGGAAGTTTTAATTTACTTCTTTAATTTGAAGAAAAGTGCTGCTGAAGCACATCGATTGGTCTCCGAGGCTTATCCGAGTCATGTTCCATCGGTTTCAACGTGCGAGAGATGGTTTGTGCGGTTTAGAAGTGGTGATTTTGACGTTGAGGACAAAGAGCGGCCGGGCCAAGTGAAAAAGTTTGAGAATGCTGATTTGGAGGCAATACTCAATGAAGACTCGTGTCAAACTCAACAAGAGCTCGCAGATTCATTAGGAGTGACACAACAAGCCATTTCCCATCGTATAAAAGCCCTCGGAATGATCCAAAAGCAAGGACATTGGGTGCCGTATGAGCTGAAGCCGAGAGACGTCGAGCGCCGTTTTTTTGCATGCGAACTGCTGCTCGAACGGCAAAAACGGAAGGGTTTTTTGCATCGCATTGTCACTGGTGATGAAAAGTGGATCCATTACGATAACCCGAAGCGCAAAAAATCATATGGTTACCCCGGCCATGCATCATCATCGACGGCCAAACCAAATATTCACGGCGCCAAGCTCATGCTCTGTATTTGGTGGGACCAGCTGGGTGTGGTGTATTATGAGCTATTGAAATCGAACGAAACCATCACAGGAGCACTATACCGAACTCAATTGATGCGTTTGAGCCGCGCACTCAAAGAAAAACGGCCACAATACGAGCAAAGACACGACAAAGTAATTTTGCAACATGACAACGCTCGGCCACATGTTGCAGCGCCGGTCAAAACATACCTACAAACGCTGAAATGGGAAGTCTTACCCCACCCGCCGTATAGCCCAGATATTGCTCCTTCCAATTACCACCTTTTCCGATCGATGACACATGGCCTAGCTGACCAGCGCTTCCATTCTTACGAAGAAGCCCAAAAATGGGTCGATGACTGGATAGCAGCCAAGCCGGCCGAATTTTTTCGCGACGGTATCCGTAAATTGCCAGAAAGATGGGAAAAAGTTGTGGCTAGCGATGGACAATACTTTGAATAATTCATTTGTTACCATTTTTTCAGAATAAACGTTCAAAAATAGAAAAAAATCCCGCATTTTCAATTTGTACTCCTGATATTATTATTATTATTATTATTATTATTATTATTATTATTATTATTATTATTATTATTATTATTATTATTATTATTATTATTATTATTATTATTATTATTATTATTATTATTATTATTATTATTATTATTATTATTATTATTATTATTATTATTATTATTATTATTATTATTATTATTATTATTATTATTATTATTATTATTATTATTATTATTATTATTATTATTATTATTATTATTATTATTATTATTATTATTATTATTATTATTATTATTATTATTATTATTATTATTATTATTATTATTATTATTATTATTATTATTATTATTATTATTATTATTATTATTATTATTATTATTATTATTATTATTATTATTATTATTATTATTATTATTATCTTATCGAGATGGATTAAATAAAGGCAACAGAACTCATCCACAAGGGCAAGATCAAAGTTGGCTGGGTCAACTGTAGAATTCGGAAACGGATATCGGTAATGCGGTGCTTCAGGTGCTTAGGGTATGGGCATCAAGCCAAAAACTGTCGTGGTCCGGATAGAAGTAAACTGTGTTATAAGTGTGGTGAATCCGGTCATAAAGGCGCTAAGTGCCATAGGGAAGCGCGGTGGAACCCGAAATGACAAGGGTACTTCAAGGATATCTGAACAGGAGCAGGACGGCCGACGACCTCCTGACACAACTGGTGCGCGAAAAAACATGTGATGTTATTATTATCAGTGAGCATCATTGTGATAAAGTGAATGCGAACTGGTACGCGGACAATCTGCGCACTGCAGCCATCTGGGTCCCGAACCCCAGAAAAGGCCGAGTGCCGAGGAAACGGCTTTGTCTGGATTAAACAGAGGGACGTTTACTACGCATCGCATCGCATCGCATCGCATCTCTCTCTCTCTCTCTCTCTCTCTCTCTCTCTCTCTCTTAAAAAAAAAATTATTTTGGACAAAATAATTTTCATAAACTCCGTATCCTCCGGCGCTAACAAGATCGTGATGTGCTCCAGTGCTTCTTCAGAGAATTCCTTGGAACCGATGATTTCATACGCTGCTGCACGAGGCGTTTCACTGACAACTATATTTTCACGGACATATGATACCACCTCGTACATACACCGCTGAATCGTTTCACTTTTGTCTCTAGAGTCTGCATATGAATATCAATTCTTCTACTTATTTCGACGAGCATATCAAATGTAGGCCGCTAAAGAACAATGTTTGGAGAGTATTTTCGGAAGCGTTTCTGTTACGATTCTCCAGATTCCTCTTGACTCTCGTATTCCTCATTAACGCTACCGCTTATTTTACCAAATAAGACAGCTCTGTTCTGGTAACACGAGGTTAAAAGTGTGAAGTGCGTTGTATGCTGTATGCGGGTATTACACATTTTCTCGCCATCAGCCCCATGAGCTTCGAAATATTGTTGTACGCGAGAAAAATCACTATTAAACACTCGCCACTCATCCGTACTAAGTGTAATTCTGGTAAAAATATTCGACAATATTTTCACCACCGGTATAAAAGTACACGTAGAGTTCAACTCGAGCCCGGCGACGATTATTTTACCAAATGATTTATTTAAACCGTACATAACAGGGTTCGCTATATCTGGCGATATCGCGTGAGACGTAGCACCGTTATTTGCCATTTTTATTGCTTTCGTGTAGACTGTAACTTTTCGAATGAATCATCGGTGGTTTTCGTACTCCGTTTTATACAGATTTCCCGAACATCCAGTTGCATCGCCTCTTTTTTTGTTACTGCAAATCATACGACTGAAAATTGCTTACCAATATCCTTTGATATTTGTAGCATTCTCTTCAACAGTCTAGTAACAGCAGCAATAAATATATCCCAAAACTCTTGCATACTCTCGCACACATATGTGCACACGCACACCTCAACATACAGATAAGATGTGTCATGAAAACTTAATAATATTCGTCGACAAAATTTGATGATTTTCCTCATGGCCGAGTGCCTTGAAATAAGATGAAAACAATATGACATTCAACAACGAAACTCGATAACTTAGTACATCACCATCGCTAAATATTTCCCTAGGTCTAGCATTTGTAAAGCGATCGTGCAGCCATCTTCTTGGTTAGTCGTATTCATTACATCGCTGCAGTATATACAGAGAGAGAAAGAGAGAAAGAGCGTGTTAAAGGAATATATCTAAAAGTGAACCGCTTTGAAAAATCTCTAGTTAATTGTCTGATTTACTGTGGTTACTACTACTACTACTCTAACAACACAATCATGGTCAGAGTGGTAAAGCGCTCATTGATAAGAAAATTCATAGAATTTATATTGAAACGTAGACCGTCATTGCGTTCACGGCGGGGGAGAAGAAATTTACAGATCACCCTATGGGAACTTCCGACACAGGCGGTTGTTCGTAAAATTCGCGGTATGCTGTGCGAGTGTCGTCAGCGCGATTTAGTTAACGCGCATAATATTGGATTGTTTGATAATCAAATAATTATTGATTCGGTGGTGCGTATTATTCGTCGACGCGGTTTGCTGAATGAGCCTGCTCTGCAGCCCATACTCAATGAAAGACGTAAGGAATATACAGCGTTGATTACTTTTATTTTATTTCCTTTATTTCATAAGATTTTTATATAGTTCAACGGTATGAAGACGAAGAAATGGAATCCGACACCTATGATTTCAATAAGGAGGGTAGAACCGATTCAGATGACCATAGCAGGGACAACGATGGTGACAGCTCTGCAGGGAATCGTTGGATAAATTTTACCCAGTCGTTCTGCAGCTGTAAACCAACAAACGGTCTTTTCATGGCTGGCCCCGCAAGAGAACCGATGAAGCCGTCGCAAATCCATCGCGACAATACGGTTCAAACGATGATATCAACCACAATACAAACAATGACGAAGAAGAAGAAGAAGAAGAAGAAGAAGAGGAGGAGGAGCAGGAGGAGGAGGACCCAGTAGATTCAGGTAAGCTTTTAATAATACAATTACGCTGACAAAAATAAGAAAATTACGCGGATAACACTAGTAGAATGAAAAAACAGGGTACGAGTCGGACCCAAACGTTTTTTGCTTTACACGATTCACTGTGCCGAGAGTGCCGCCAATCGAGTTGGTTTACGAAATGCGTTGGCGGTTCTCGGGTGCAGTCGACGGATTCAAAATCTAGAAGCAAATTTAAGTTTGTAATTCTTACGTTACACGAATTATATACATAGTATATAGCTAGCGACAATTAAATTAAATCAAATCAAAATTCTAATAAATGGTTTAATTATGTTTGCAGGTGAACAAACTGGCGATGGAAGGACTGCTGCACGGGGAGGTGATATTTTGCCTCCTGGTGAACGTTTCGGTATCGACAATGAGTAGAGATGATATTTTCCACGCTTTAGGATGCAGGGTCGAGAGACAGATTTTTATTTTCGTCAGCCACCGGACGGTATCGATCATCTGACATGGTTCGAGAGCGGTGTACAAGATGTTCTCACACGCCTTACAGAATCGTGCGAAGGACATGATTATGTGGGTATGACTCTGAGCGTACCGTCTTTCGCGCAAGGACCTGTATGGCTATCATTTCGACCAGCTCGTGACATCGTTCCTGACGATATAGGGCGACGAATTAATAGTGTAGCTCAGAGCGCGCGCGAATTTCGAATAGACGGTGGTACATGTAGAATGACGACATGTATAGTATGCGGTGTCGAAGGAGCCGGTGTGGGCACCAGGCTTACACACGAGTCTATAGCAAAAAAGTCAATTTTACGCATAAGTAATCGCGATAATTTGTGTCTACAACGATCCTTTGTCACAGCCCGGGCGCATGCCGAACGCAGTCAAATACGTACGGACGAGCTACACAGACGATGGTGTCAAATTCGGAACGGGTTTTGAGGTGCGCAATATACAGCAGCGATAGAGCTCACGCGTAATGCAGGGTTAACGACACCGTCTAGAGGGTGCGGTGCGCGCGAAATTCAGCTCTTTCAGGAGTACTTGGTTCATGAGGGTAGAGCGATTGTTGTTTTCGAATTTCTCACCTTTGGAAAACGAGTTCCGGCTCTGTACGATGGGCGAAAATACGTTGTAACGGTATTTTACGTTATCATCACCCTTAAAGGGTTTTAGTTCGAATTCGAGCAGGGAGGAAAGTAATATAGGCTTCAGTATTAGGTAAAAGTATGGTTTATTGGACACATTAGACAGATAAAAGTTAAATAACTTGTATGATAATTAAATATACTCCTTTTTACTTAGTTTTGGTGATTCTGCACCTTACAAAAAAAACTTGACCCGGGCTTACGCATGCCCTTATAATCGTGTCCGTACGAAGTAGGAGATTTTATATTGAATTATTGAAATATCTTCTTTAATTATATGGTAGCATAGTTTTTACACAAGGAAAGAGCCTGCTGAGCTTGCCATCGTTAATATATCTATATCGGCTCTGTTATTATTCCTCGCTTTCGGAGGTAGCCTATTATATACCTATATTGAGTAGACTGTAGTGGGGATGGAGCTGTCACTTGAGCTCTCCTGGCTGCGCGATCTACTCGCTGGCGCCACCGCTGTTCCGGTGGAGGCGTCAGCGCGGTTGATCCTTGGTGTATCGGCGCATCGGAAATGCGACAGGAGCGTCTCTAGCTAGTGTTTAGGGTGTTTTTTAAGTCCCTATGGATTTAATATATTTTTGATCCATACCACTCGGTTTATTTTCGATGGGATATCTTGTAGGCTTGGATGCTGGGCTGCTTGGACGACTGGTCGCTCAGTAGTTGGCCGTGGGAGATGTCCGTCTTAGCTGGCTCAGAGGTAGCAGGCCTGGTCCTTGGAGTGGTGCAGTTGAAGATGCTTCTCTTTGGGTTGGCTAGGTGGTCTTCCTTTTAGCTGGTTGGCTGGTCCTCCTTTGGTTGGTTAGCTGGTCCTCCTTTGGTAGATTTCGGATGTTGGCGAAAGTCTGTGAACAGAATGCTCCCCGGCAGTGGTATGTCGTGTCCTTTTATACCGACTTGCCCGCTCTTCTTCCAAGTTCTGCCGGTATAGCAGGGTATTACTATATCTGCTAGTCGTCCTGTAGCCCATCTCCTGTAGCCCATTTGTCCCGTTAATTTCCTCCCCGTGGTTATAGTGATTTAGCGTGGTCTTTGTGGATTGTATTTCACACCTCTCTTGAGACTATAGTCTTACTGCTTGGCAGTATAACTATAGACCGAGTAACGGTAGTTTATAGTTGGTCTTTATAGGTGTGCGTGCTGTATGGTATAAATCCCTGTGTTTGTGTGTGTGGATCTCGTGTAGGCTAGTCATTCCGGCGGCATATTTAATTATAAGACGAGTTTGTCGTCTTAACGTACCCACTGCAATAGGTAAAATTAATCATACACTCTTTATCCTCTATTACGAGCGTTCTCACCACTACCAACCAATATTAAATTTCGCTGGTGCGCTAGGTGGTCGGGGGTTCTGCGCACAATGTAATTCCATGTATATTCGAGTACTCGAGCATCGCTGTAGCTATCGATGTGCTCGATGTAAATCCACTTATTGCAACGGCAATAGAGACTCTCAGCCTGAGTATTGCACAGATTCCGATATTCTCGAAATTTTCTATGCTCCTTTCGTTTCCCACGCCACCACCCATCAAGATTCTTCTGCTACCTAGCCGTCCAGATGCATCTCTCTCTATTGAGCTTACTATGTTATTAATACTTTCAACGTAAAACACATTAAATTTGTCAACCGTCCTTCTCTCCGCCATATCCCAAAATATTTCAAAATTTATATTTCCAAAGAGAGAGTTTTGAGAGAAATTTGCGACGCAATTTGTGCAATATTGTTGTACAGATGTTACGGTTTTGAGACAAGCGTGTTTAGCTTTTCGAGAGTTACTTATACGTTGCGGGAGCGTGTGCCCCTTTACAGAAGCATGCACGATAGCATCAGCATGTATGAGAATATTTCGAAAATATTATCTACAGAAAGATCGCATTGCGATGTTACCACCAGGGGGGTATCGCTGGGGCGATAAGCAGTCGCGCAAGGCCGTCGTATGGCTCGTATGGCTCGAGCGTGAGCGCAGCTGCTTTATCGCTCATGTTGGACGCACGAGAGAGTATCGCCCTCTGACCGGCCTACCGGCTGTCTACAGATATTACGAGGATGCGAGGGTTCATCAGGTTCTTCAATTTCACGGCTGGTTTTGGCATGGTTGTCCGCGATGTTATCGCGTGAATAGAGATGCTCGAACTAAATTCGGCGATACAATGGATGAGCGATACGAGCGTACCGTTCTTATTTCCGGGCGAATCAGATCGAAAGGGTACACTCTAACCGAAATATGGGAATGCGATTTCGACAGATTACTCGAGAGTAACGAGGAAATGTCGTTATACGTGAAAAATCACGCCATGGTCAAGCAGGCGCCTCTCGAACCACAGGATGCATTCTTTGGCGGTCGAACGGAAAATTTTGTAAGCTTGTACGACGTCGCGAATGGGGACCAGATAGGCTATGTGAATGTGTGCTCGCTGTATCCATGGGTGTGTGAGAATGGAAAATATCCCGTTGGACATCCGAAATCGTACGTAGGTGACGAGTGTCGAGAACTCGTAGGACTTGAAAACGATCTAAGTGTCGTCGAGGGTCTCGTGAAGTGTACCGTGGTAGCACCGCGCGATTTGTATATACACATACTGCCTGTTCGCATGCATGGGAAACTACTGTTCCCCCTGTGTAGAACGTGCTGTACAGATATGGACACATCCGAGGATTGTACACACGATGACACGAGTGAGCAAGCGTTTGACGGCACATAGGTCGTGGACGAACTGAGAAAACCTGTGTCGCTCGGATATAAGGTGACGCGTATCTATGAAATTTGGCAATACTTTGTTACGCAGTATGATTCGACAATGCGACGAGGCGGTCATTTTGCCGAGTACATCGATATATTCATAAAAATAAAACATGAGGCGAGTCGACCGCCAACGAAGTGTAACGATGACGAGGAATCAATAGCGTGTTTTATAGCATTGTACAAGGAGTCTGAGGGTGTATATCTCGAGCGAAGTGCTTTGCAGCTAAATCCGGGTTTACGTTCACTCGCAAAATTGGCTTTCAATTCATTCTGGGGAAAGTTTGGTCAACGAGAGAATCTCACGAAAACCGTTATCGTTTTCACGCGCGCGGAGCTAATGAATTTACTAAGGAGTTCGGACATTGAGGTGACGGGAATGCTGTCAGTTAATCACAAGATTATGTATGTAAACTATGTGAGCAACCAGGATGCTATCCAACCATCCCCGACATCAAATGCCGTGATTGCAGCATACACGACGGCACAGGCACGCCTAAAATTAAACAGTTACCTTGAGGGGCTTGGGCGACGAATATTGTACTGCGATACGGACTCTTGTTTTTAACGTGAGTTGCCCCGGTGGTAACGAGTATGAGACGCCAATCGGTCATTTTGTAGGAGATCTTACGGATGAATTAAGCGAATACGGGCCTGGTAGTTATATAACTTCGTTCGTTTCGGGAGGACCAAAATTTTACGCATACCTTGTTCGTAAAACCGACAGTACGATTATTGAAAAATGTAAAGTAAAAAGGTATTACGCTAAACTTTGCGAATAGCCGTCACGTAAACTATAACGCATTACCATCTTTCGTGACAGGAGCAAGGAGCGTACCTTTTTTTTTTAAATTCAACGCTATTCGACGCACGGAATTTCTTCGTGTAGTAACGCGTAAAGAATCGAAATCATGCGAACCTATTAACACGAAGCGAAAGCGGCACGGGATGTACTCTACTGTACCGTACGGCAGTTGTGAAATACGCTAATTATTATAGTATAACGCAAAAAAGTATATAGATTTACGGTTGAATTCGCGATATTTAAAAATAATCTTTTTGTCTAATTTCATGTATGATATTTACTGTGTACAATACATTTAAAGAAAAAATATATATATATTGATTTATTATGTATAAAACCATTGTTGGCTCGTTCTTTTTGTGCTGCTATTCGTAGCAGTAGCTGCTACCTCTCTACCGTTCCCTTTTGTTCTGACTTTCTCATCGTTGATTTCTTTTATCTCGTCTTTCTTACCGAGTATTTTCTTTTGTTCTGACTTTCTCGTGCTACCTCCGTGGATATAATATTGCTGTTTAGAATCTGATGATTCGTGAAATTTATCGTTATTTAATTTACATACGGTGTAAACACCAGCTTATACCGCGGGCCCGGGCCTCATCAGCTAGTGCAGGTGCATCGCGCCTTATCAGCTCGTTAAGGCCGCAAAAATAGCTGATGCCGCGGGGTCATCGCCGCCACCGCCGCAGCCGTCGCGGTATAAGCTTGTTTAAGAGTCAACTGATTGATTTTAATAGGCACTCATCGATATGGATACACGTTGGAAACATCCATGGACAGCCGTGATAAGCGGTCCTACGGGTAGTGGTAAAACATATTTCGTTAAAAAATTCTTTAAATACATGCGCGAAATGACGGATGTCTCGTTCGAACATATAGTTTTTTATTACTCAGAGTGGCAGTCCGGGTATTAAGAGTACGGTGATAAAATCGAACTTCGCGAGGGTTTACCGCAAGCAGCAAACTACTGGAATGATACAAGACCTAAACTTGTGTTCATTGACGATCTAATGCGTGAGGCATCCAACAATCCTGTGGTCGATCTTTTCGACAAGGGCAGCCATCATAAAAATCTTAGTGTCATTTTCATCACGCAAAATCTCTTCCATCAGGGTCGTCTGGTTGTCTTAAAAAATTCGCGAGATCGCACGCAAATTCAGCATCTAGCCCGTCAGGTATGTCCCGAGAATCCGCGATTTTTGCAGGAGGTATATTTCGATGCAACGGCTGCATTGCACGGCTATTTATTATTCGACTTTAAACAATTGACGCCTGATAATTGTCAATTTCGCGCCTGTATATTTCCTGATGACCAATACCATAACGTTTACGTGCCTCAAAAAGCAATAAAAGTTCGCGATGCGACGCACGATGTACCAGTAATGCGCTTGTAATGGTGTTGCGCGGACCTCTCGATAAACAGCAAATAATTATATTGCAAGCGCTGTGTTATCTGAAGCAAGAGCAACGACGTGCAATTTTGCGCAAAGCAGATGTAGCGCTCGTACGGTGTATATGCGAGTGTGCTCTAAACGTTTTACATGTAAACGTGAGTCTGAACAACGTGCAAAAGAATCATCTTCGGAGGCACGCGACAATTCTTCGACGATTAGACGCCAAAAGGGGAAATTGGAGCGGTAAGAGGAATATCATCGTCGAGCACTATGTCGGATTTCTCACGTTGCTTCTTGTGCCTGACTTGGCCTACACGAGACATGGAATGTGCCAGAAACATGGTATTTATTCCTCATGATAACATACATCGTCTCGCTGGACTCGCCACTACTGCTGCTACTACTACTACTACTACTACTACTATTGCAGACCCGTTGTCCTCCGTACAGACTACCGGTACGCCATTATCGCACCTCGACTCTGAGCTGAGTGAAGATCTGAACTCTCACTCGTACAAGAGCGAGAGAGAGAAATGGATAGCGTACCAGCAGGTTTTACAGGTTTCTCTTCACATGGTCGAGTACGATAATGCAATACCGAATATTTCATCAAAACGAAAAATAGCAATACTCGATAGTCACGAGAATAAATCCGACGACGTTTTAAGGGGTTATACGCAGTTATGATTTTCAAAAAATCGATTTTTTTATTGCATTTTTGTAATGTACATATATTCAAAAGTATACACACAAAATTTCAAGTCGATCCGAGCAATACTTTTGGAGTTATACCTATATATGTAGAGACGCCTCGGCGCGTTTGAAAGTAGGTGGGGCAGAGGATCAAGCGGCAGCTGTTTACCTCGACCGTTGCTCCTTTTATATACCTGTGTATTGTATTCTTATATATTGTGTGAGAGTGTAGTAATGTTTTCCTTGTACCTGCGAGCAAAATTCAACGGTTTCTAGACGCTTATTCAGTATATACAGCCGAGGCAAGCAGTGAAGTCGTGCGTTCGTTTCCGTATTTTCTGCAATATTTCGTTTGGATTTCTAAGATAATTGTGAATTATAGTATAATAATTCAATATGAAAGTAAGTAGAGAACCGCGTTCCGTTACAAGCGCGAACAAATCAAGATATCGAAAACGGAAAAACGTTTTTAATCCGAATAAAGCTGAGACGGACGAAAGCAGCTTCAGCGCATCTGCGAAGAAATTCAAAACTGACCGAATTTGAGCACGATTACCAGCCATTACCCACGGATGTTGCTGAAGCTGTGCGTCCAATTTACAAAGACCTCAGCAGCGAGACATTATTGGAACGATGTGTAGGCGGCTTTACACAAAATAATAACGAGAGTTACAACCAAATCATCTGGAAAATTACTCCGAAAATCATTCCGAGTGGCTCAAAAATTGTTGAAATGGCCGCAAATATTGCCGCCGGTATGTTTAATGAAGGTTCAATTTCACTTTGGTACCATATGAATGCAATGGGACTGTCTTTGGGGCCCAATGCGCATGCATATGTACAAAAGGAGGACGAAGAGCGCGGTACGCTATCCGAGCGCAGAGCGCACGATGCGACACGAGAGGGAAGGATGGCTCGAAGACAGCACCAAATTGAATTGCTGGAGGCTGCTGAAGGAATGGAGGATTTATTATATGGCCCTGGAATAGACGACACCATGTAAGTTGAAAAAAAAATTTTATTTCTATGTGTGAATCGGTTTTGAAACTTTAAACGCGTTTTTCTCAAAACAGCATTTTTCAAGTCGGTGAACACGATATCTCAAAAACGGCTTGTTCGATCGGTCTAAAATTTTAACACAATCTTCTCAGATACATTTTCTAGTAATTAATCGTTCCTTTTGTCAATCCGATACTTATTTTCCATTTTATAAATAATTTAAGGCCAACTTTTACATAAAAAATCGAAAACATGTATTTGAGAAGCCGCCATTTTGTGAAAATTCAATATTTTGATTAACCGAACGATTAATTACTAGATAATCTAATATGTTAATGAAATTTGTTTGGTTTTTTGATTTCAGATAATCCAGTCTTGAGTTACGATGTTCACCGTAAATCGTCTTTTTTTAGAGGAGGTTCCACAAATCGCCTGCAGCGCCCTCTATAATCAACATTTTTATAAATAAAAAATTTGTTTACGTTCTTGAAGGATGCTTTTATAACCACAAAAATGTTCAAATTAATAAATTCAAAAGTCTCTTCAGGATAAATCCTTGAAAAACCGTCTTTTTTTTTTGCCTCATAACTGCGTACAACCCCTTAATGAACAAAGTTAAATCTCGACTCAATGACACACTTTCTATCGTCAGCGTACCAAAAAAATTCGAATCTAAAGCAATATCGTTGCTTCGCAATTTGCATCGCAGCGCCGTTGGTAAAAAAATGACATGGGATCGTAATGGTGTTGTTTCCATAGACGGCAGAAGAATTTCAAATTCCAATATCGTTGATCTTGTCAACGATGATATGCGAGCTAGAAAACGCGAGAAACCCATCGGACGATCTCACTTTGCCAAACTCCTGCGAGCGATACAGATGCCACGCGAATTTATCGGCAATCCCCAGTTACTGGACGAGCCTACACGTACATAATCCTCGACACCGCAGCGGCGTCTTATTTTACCATGCGATAGCGATAGTAGCAGCAGCAACAGCAGCAACAGTAGCAAAAACAACAACAACGAGGCCGAGACCGCACACTCAAACAGAAATTTAATGCTCACGGCGGAAAACGACATCATCGAGGAGGAGGAGGGGGATGAAGAAGAGGACGAACTATTGCAAAACATCACACAAGTAGAGAGCCAACGACGCCCCAGTGAATATCGATCCCCCACACAGTTAGAAAAGAAAAAGAAAAAGAATCCATTTAACTGGTCATCGTTCAAATTATGAAAATTCTTCAAAAAATATATTATGACACCGCTCATCCTGCCTCCTGTTCTCGAGCAAAAAATTTGGCATAGGTGGATCGAAGAGTAGCGCGAAAAAATGTTTTACCATGGCTCGAGGAACAGGATTCATATAACATGCATCGTCTCGTGCGACGACGATTTCCCCGTCGTACGTACAACCTGAGTAATATAGACGATGTATGGGAGGCTGATTTCGCTGATCTTCGCTCGACAGCCACGTACAACGATGGGTACGCATATCTGCTTGTTGTTATCGACGTGTTGAACAAATACGCGTGGGTCGAGTCTTTCCGTGACAAAACGAGCGCGAACGTGGCCCGCGGTCTCACACGAATACTCGCTCGCAGTAACAATCGTCGCCCACAGCAATTGCAAACTGATCGAGGCAAAGAATTTCTCGATTTACGCTGCTCGTAACCCTGATATGAAGCCTTGATTGCCGAGCGTTTTAATCGCACAATAAAAGAGCGAATGTGGCGTTACTATACATACACGCGAAATAAGCGTTACATCGATGTTTTACAAAATTTTTTATATGCTCATAATCGCACTAGACACAGCGGAATGCGTATTCCTTCGAGCGTGGTAACCCTCGAAAAGGCCTCGATAGCCCGAGAAAATTTAGCACGGCGTTACGAGCGTAACGAAAGAAAAAAATTTAATCCTAAATACAGCGTCGGTGACTTGGTACGTATCAGTACAGCTAAAGAAGCATTCGTGAAAGGATATGAGCGTGGTTGGAATAACGAATTATTGAAGATTCAACGAATATCAGTGAATCGAGGACCATTCGTGTATATTTTACACGATCTGAATAACGAAACTATCGACGGTATTTTCTACGAGGCAGAATTATCGCGAGTACGAGTACCTCCGTCATCTGAGAAGATGCAAGAGAAGAAGAGGACAAAGAGACAGAACGCTCGGAATCACCGTCCCTGATAAATATGAGCTCCAAGGATAGCTCTTTCTTTGTCGTACTACCGAGCAACAGTAGTATGCAGTATTTTTTGAATAATACGACGACAAAATTGATTACAAAACTACCACGTCAGAAACGTTCGCACGGAGATTGGTCTGTTTCTCTTGTGGAAATTTCTTATCTGATGACTCTTTTACATGATCCTACTGTAGGAAATCTCGTAACTTTTGAGGATGGTGATTATGATTTATCGGGTTAAAATATCTTAACACGGAGACGCGCTGATAGAGACCAAGTTCCATCTGGTATATATCGCTCTATAGACGCTCTTTTGGACAGTATACTTAAATTACCTCACGTGGCCGGTCATTTGCGCTTTTAATCGCTTCCGAGCGAGCAGGTCGAAGTGGCGCGCGTATGCGACGATCTACGATACCATGACTTTCGCGTATCGCCCGCTATCGCAAGGCTACTAGGATTCTCGGAAGAGGCCTGTAGGTCTGTAATGATAGAGCCGCATTGCGAATACACAGGATCGAGGCCTGCATCTCTCACCGGTGCTATACCGGGCAGCATGTTTCTATACACAGATATCTGCGAGAGCTATGTTACAGGCGATGTACAAACACCCCTCTTACGAGTTGTTCCCATTGATACTGATGACTGTCAGTATGATTCGATAAAAATTAAAACGTTTTCAACGCCACGATATATATCTCTCTTGCGCAATAATTCACACACTATCGAGATCGATATACGAGACGAATTTGTGGATCCTATACAATTCGAACAGGGAACGTTGACTGTGACAGTACATTTGAACACTATGATTACACCACTATGGATGACATTGACAGTGTGCAGCATGGATGGGGTCGTTGCGGGTACAGTGGTATTAGTCATATTTATATCGGAACACCTAATCAACAAGGGCGCTAAAGTAGTTGGAAAAGAGGCATTGCGCGCTGGTGTAAACGTAGCCGGTGATATCCTCGATAGAAATATAGCTGTGAAAGATGCTTTTCGCGAAAGAGCGCGATAATCAGGCAGTAATCTCAAACGCAAAGCCGCTGAAAAAATTGACTCATGCGGGTTTTGGTTATAAAAAGCGCAAAATTTCGCGAAGTCCTCATTCATCGAACGAACGTAAACCACGACGTATCTCCCGAAAAAATACAAGTGTGATAAAGAGAAAAGTAAGAAAGAAGAAGAAGAATAATAAGAACAATAATAAGAAGAAGACTCGTCAACGAACGGTTGCAGATATTTTTGGATAGCTGAAACAAGATGGCTTTTCTACATGCGCACTCATGCGAGTGTCTTAAATCGGAACTTGAATTATTTTCACTCTCACCGACGCAAACTACTATCGAACGCTCCAATTGGGTGTATTACAAACCAATATCTTCGCTAACAGATGATTCACCTATTGAATTTGTTATTCCTGGACAGGGTGATGAGTATATCGATCTCGCGCATACTATGCTTAGTCTGAGAGTGAAAATAACATGTCCTACGGAAATTGCCGTGGATACAGCGTCGAAAGTATTATAAGTGTCAGCCCTGTAAACAATCTCTTGGATTCTATGTTTAATCAGGTGGATGTATACCTGAATCGAAGATTTGTTTCACCTCCAAATGATGCCTACGCTTATCGAGCGTACATAGAAACACTTTTGAATAACGGTCCAGTAGCAAAAAATTCGCATCCCACGAGCGTTCTCTGGTACGACGATACCCCTGGAAAAATGGATGATATAACATCAGGAAACGCGGGTCTTGTGAAGAGAAAACAATTTTTAAATGTCGAAAAAACTGTAGACTTGCTCGGTCATCTGCATTGCGATATATTCAATCAGGAGCAGTTTCTATTAAACGATGTCGAGATGCGACTACGGTTGGTGCGGTCTAGAGATTCATTTTGTCTTGTGGGCGATACAGAGAATAGTCAATGCAGCTTAAAGATTCTCGAGGCATCGCTTCTCGTTCGTAGAACGAAAATAGCTCCTGGTGTGCTGCTCTCGCATGCTAGAACTCTGGCAAAATCTACGGCTAAATATCCTCTTACGAGTGTCGAGGTGAAGGCCGTTTCAATACACTCTGGTGTTCATGGAGAGACTATTGATAATATCGTGCTACGTCAATTGCCGAAGCGTATAATTATCGGTTTTGTCGATAAGAAAGCGTTTAACGACGTCTTCAGTATGAATCCATTTAATTTCCAAAATTACAACATAAATGATCTCTCGTTGTATGTAGATAGTGCTCAAATACCTTCGAAACCGTTACAACCCGATTTCACGAAAAATCATCTATGTGTGGATGCTTTTCAAACGTTGTTTTCGAGAACTGGAATACATTTCTTCAACGACGGTAATTCGATCGATCGCGATAATTATCGCGATGGATACTGTCCGTTTGCTTTTGATTTGACACCCCATCTTTCGGCGAACAGCAATTCACATTGGAATTTAATAAAGAACGGTAGTGTGAGAATAGCGGTACGATTTGAGGATGCGCTTGCTTCAACGATAAATTGTGTAGTCTACGCGGAATATGATAATGTCCTTCAAATCGATGCCTCTCGGCAAGTAATGATGGATTTTACCGGATATGCGAAAAATGTGCTGATGTCGGCATAAAATTATTTCGTGTTAAGAGACGTAGAAGCGTCTCTGTGAGTATCTAATCAGTCGAACTCGAGCATCTGTACGGATTAGACGTGAAAATGGATATCGTCATGGATATACAGGGAATGCGTGGTAAAGACTCGGAATTTATTCCGAAAGAAATTGCCGTGGTAGCAGCGGATGGACCGTACTCTGCTCATTGGATCGTCGCACCGCCGTGTCACTTTGCCGAATTACCACAATATTCAAGAAGCCAGAATAATTTTCTCTCGAAATATTTTCACGGTCTGGAATGGTACGACGGCGATGTGAGCTGTAAACAAGCGTACGCTAACTTGCGTGAAATTTTGCGAAAATGAAGACGTATCTATACACGCGGTCACAAGAAGGCTATATTTCTTTGCGCTATCCCGAGTCGTGAAATTTCCAACCTGGAGGGTGAGGACGGCACCCCATCGTACACATTTATGCCGAAATCTTTGCGAAAATGCTTCAGACACGCTATGATGCAATCGTATTGTGCAATGCGCCAGGCTTTCCAAATAGAAAGTTGGCTTCGCGAGCACCCATTTAAAGGAGAATCATACATGGATGTTTAGTCAGTAGACGAAGAGGAAGAGAATAAGAAAGAGGAGAAATCTTCATCATGTAGTCGTGACACGATCGACGATGCTGTGAAATAATTTTTGCATATATATAGGTCTTTCAAAGCGTATCGGTCATCATTTAATCATTGGCTATGTGTTCAGCATGAACACTAAACAATTCTACGAGAGTCTGCAGTATCTACGACTTTCAACCGTTGGCGTATACCCAGCTGACAGAATTCCTCGTGTATGGTCGTTACCGATTGGACTCGTAGTTAACACGGATAACCACGACGGATCTAGAGAGTATTGGATCGCCATGTACGCTAACCATCATGGAAAAGGAATGTACTTTAACTACGAAGAAACTGAAATGTCTATCGGTACGGACTCAAGCAGCTACAGAGTAATACGTCGGATGTGTGTGGACAATTTTGTATCGAAAACCTGCATCTTATGTCATGCGGCTTCACCATGTTGCGATTTAATAATCTCTTAAGAGATAATGTAATGAAAAACGACAGATTAGTACGTGAATATTACAATACTTTTGCCTCTCGACGATCAGACAGCGATAAGAATTAATTTAACGGCGGAGGAGTCTCCGAGCGAAGATTACCGTGTTTGCAGGGATGTTGCATACGACGGTAAATATGTGTAAAGTGATTTAAATGAAACATTGATTCATTAAAAATTAATACATCTTCTTACTGTGTCTCTTATTTTATAATTATATATAAATTATAATCGAGGTCTCTCGCGGTACGGTATTATATTCTACGTCTTTTACTGCAGAGCAAGCGCTTCGCGAGAAGCACAGCGCAAAGCGGTACGCCCATGCAAAACCGTTGACATTGCATTCAAAGCGTTGTATACCTAGTTATGATTCAGAGGGTCGTTTGTCATCTTCAAACGCTGTGATCCCCGCCAGCATCATCCGGAGCATTCAGTCTGTCTTTAGCAGTGCACAGCGATGGTATAAATAAAAAAACTCAGAATGTATCCGCGGTATTTAGACGGTGAGCTATCCGATGCTTCCGTGTGTCGTGTAATATGTGCTAGCAGTGACAATACAGTGTGTCTGCGGACAGATAAAATGTGCGCTTCATTACTCAAACTGGAGAATAATTTGGACACGATATACATTAAGGAGTTTATTGAGAGGAGTCGTTTTGTGTTCGAGGACTTGTGCCTTGGAGCGGCTTGTGTAGTTGTGCGACATCAAAGGGCTATGCGCGGTGAGATTATCGAAATGGATGATGACGGGTGCTGCGAGGTGCTGCTTGTTGATATCGTGGAATCAATATACGTCGACTGGCCTCACCTATTTCACCCCGAGCCGTCGATTGGTGTGTTACCGGCGTTGGTCGTGAAGTGTACGGTATTCGGCCTCGATCATTTAATTGATGAGGACGGATATCTAGATCGGATCGATGAAACGCGCGGTAATGATACGCTGATCGGGATACGCATGCGTACCCCTGACGGTGCCCACGCTTTATGGGTGCGGGTAATTCGCATTACCCGGGTGCGTAGCTGTGGTTTTTGATGTGAGGGTGAGTGAGTCAGTGAGTGAGAGAGAGAGAGAGAGAATGCGTGTGTGTGCATATGTGTGCGTGCCGTGGAGTAAATATTGTGCCCGTCACCCTGGACAGTCGTCGTAGATGCCACCAACACAAGGGTCAGTTAAAAATTTTATTCCAAGTGTGTGTACACTTTTGCTCCATCCTGCTCTTTTCTCTACTCTTCCTTGTTCACTAAGGTACTCACATCACCTAACTTTACCATCTCCACGTTACCGACACTGGCCAAGCAGAGTGGGTAGCGCGGCGGTGGAAAAGTGGGGTGGTGAGGGTAGCCGCGTGGTGGGGGAAGGAGTGGGATGGAAGAAAGGTGTACACATACTACTAATAATGATGCAACTCTTCGGAAGACGATACTTCTTCACCAGGGCTATTCTAGCTTCCGATGATAAGCCGGTCTTAAAATCTCTTCCCTGCGAACCAACAAATCTTTTGGGATTGCTAGAGCGAGAGTTCGTTCTTCTAAAAATCACTCTCCCAGAACCTCGAGTATCTTGGGATCGAGAGGGGCTTCACTTAAATCGTACTGTGGACCAAGCTGATGAGCCGTTTATTTTCCATCGTGAGTTGCAGTCTATTCAACGTCTGGCGCAGTAGACACGGCAGTCTGCTGACAGCCAGTGGCTAGCGGGACTACTCGTTGTGCGTCTTGCACTTGAGTTTGCATCACAGACTGTATAGCATCTTGCTGACTCTGCAAAGGAGTCTACGAAGGAGTCTGCATAGGAATCTGCGAAGAGTCTGCGAAGAAGCCTTCGAAGTAGTTTGCGAAGTCGTCTGCTCACCCAGCAGTCATCTCTATGCTAACTGACTCTTTGTCATCTCGATTTTGTACAGATCCCGGCTCATCTTCTGAACCTCCTAATCTCTGTGAAGATGTCGATATAGGTTGTAAGGGTCTCGAGCTCTGGGAGTGTCTAGTCGTACGCTCCCTGCCTCCCTTTATCCTAGGATTTGTTTTCCTAGAACTCCGTGACGATGCCGATCTCTAAGGGTGTTCTTCCAAAATGTAAGTAAAAAAACCAGACTCTGAGGCCAGACTTCCTTTATTCTGGACTGTGCTGAAACATTCTTATTCGATACCTATATGTGTCCGGAACGATCACTAAGTGGGTTAGAGTCCTCCACATAATGATAATATTAGACGAGATCGCTGTCGCAAAGTGATTATAGCGAAATTAGTCTTCCTGAAATAGGTTAGAGCCTTTTCCGGACATAACCCGTCATTGTGCCTAAGTATAACTCGACTCGTGAACGTTAGCGCCTTCACGAGTGGCCAGAAGTAATTTCTTGATCAGAGTAATAACTCGCTCGTCCAGGTTAGAGCCGTACGAGTGACCGTCAAGTTAAATAAATTCTCTTCCTTATGTTTCGCATTCTCATAAGACCTTCCCAAGAAGCTGAAACTTGGAGCCGTGCTTCCGTATGAAACATCGAAAACAAACAAGAGGACACGTGTCGCATATACGAGGGTGTATCAATAACTCGGTGACTTTTTGAATAAAAGATAGTTTATTCGGCAAAAAAAAAGTTTTTATTTCTGAACATAGTCTTTTTTAAGCTCAATAAAATCCGTCCAACGTTTTTCCAATTTTTTAATCTTTTCCAAATAATAAGATTTGTCGAGGTCCTCAAAATAGGCGTTTGTTTGAGCGATGTTTTCATCGTTGGAGTCAAATCTCTTTCCACTGAGCGAATTCTTCAGGTTTGAAAACAGGAAATAGTCACTGGGGGCTAAATCCGGAGAATATGGCGGATGAGAGACCAATTTGTATCCTAATGCATGGAATTTCGTCATGGCGATGCGCACGTGTGCCCCCATGCATTGTCTTGGTGAAAGAGCACTTTCTTTGTAGCCATTTGACGGTTGTGTTTTTTTTCAAGTGGACGTTGAACCGGTCCAATGATTTGGAATAATATTCGCCGTTGTTTGTTTTTTTACTTTGAAGGTTATCGGTGTGGATTATACCGCGTGCATCCCAAAAAACTGTCGCCGTGACCTCGTTGGCCAACAGACCCACCTTGGCTTTCTTTGGCGTCGATTCGCCCGGAGGAACGAACTGTTTCAACTGCTGCTTGGTCTCCGGTGTGCTGGTACCATGTTTCGTCCATGGTTATGAAACGGCGAAAAACTCGTCTGGATCGCGGTTGAACAACGCCAAACACTTCTTTGACATTGTCATACGATTGCGTTTGTGGTCAAGTGTGAGCATACGCGGCATCCATCTTGCGGATACCTTCCTCATACACAAATGTTTTTTCAAAATCGAAACCACTGAGCGATGTGATATGCCTATGGCTTCTACAGTCTGGTGCACTTTCAATATCCGATCGACCAACACTATATCGTGGATTTTTTCAATTGTTTTGGGTGTATTGACCTCAATTGGGCGTCCAGAACGTTCGGCGTCACTCGTGCTTGTGCGACCATAACGAAACTGAGTAAATCACTTCTTTACCATTGAAATGAATGGTGCAAAGTCCCCATAGTATTTATCAAGTTTATCCGTGGTGGAGTATGGTTTTTTCCGCAAAAAATAATGCTTGATGATCACAAGAAATTCACTTGTTTCCATTCTCATAAAATTTCACGCGGGTATCTGCTTTTGTGGCTCTCCAACACAAACTAAATGACGCAGCTTGCTCAACATTTCCCAGCAATTTATCGACAGATAGCAGTTGACGGGAGCAGTGTTACTTTTTAAGTCACAATGCGGGAAATTCAAAAAGTCACTGAGTATTGATCCACCCTCGTACTTACTGCGTCTACGCATTCGATGTTTCTTTTTTTCTTGCTGCAGCGTAAGATCTTCCAATTGCTTGAGTCCTTTCTCGAGACGATTCTTCTTATCTTCGCTCTCCGAAGCTACCCTTCTGTCTCGCTTTTTACCCATAACTTTTACTTAATAAAACGATATTAAGTTGACACACATGTGGTTCTTCCCACACGAAACAGAAGAATGGGATGCTAGGACTATACAGGCAACAGCGGAATCAGGAAAAAGTTTCCAGATAGGCTTTGAATATGTGATAACACCGACGTGAAGTACGGGTATTACACGATTGATCTTGACGAAGGGGCGCGAAATACAATTAGTATGAGTTCCGTGTCTTTACTACCGACGTGGTAATGTTTATGTTTTATTCGATGGTGGCTTTTTGTTAGTTGAATATAATATTTTATTATGTGAATATCGTGTTGTGAAGTGATGTTTCATCGTTTCGTTGTAACGAAACGGTTCAACAGAACATACGGCTTGTGAGTGAGAATTAGTTTATGTAGTAATTAAAATATATTTTTATTACTGTGTGTTGGATAATCAGCTGGCGCACGGCGATCGATATTTGGCGTGCGCCTACCTGTTGCTGTGCCTGAGCATACGACTCTCGGTTGAGCCGAGGATGGCCGAAGCAGGGCTTCGCGGAGCCGAGGCTGTGCCTCGTTGGCACGTCGCGTCGAGCGAGAGGATATCTCTCTCGCTTGACTTCGGTTTCGCTCACTGGCTATCTCGCTCAACTGACTTCAGCGCCCAACGACGCTCTCATACTGGCAGCCATGCTGAAAATTTAGACACTTTCGCAACAGCATCGAGGAACAGCACACACAGCGCACTTTTTGGACCTTTCTCGTTGGCTTCTATCTCTGGATTCACTCATCACTAGCTCTCAACAGAACTCAAAATCAGGTATGAGTATATTGTTATAATTTACCGTAAATTCAATGGCAATGAGGAGTTGGATGCTCATCGGTACATCAACATTTGTGGTCTCACTTTTTGGCGGCATTGCAGCACATGTCACGCCACGTTTTCTCTCAACATAATTTGCCGGTATAATTAATATAATTATGCAGGTGTACTATATTCACTGTACTTTTCCCCAGGACATCTGCTGGAAGAGTACAGCGACTATACACTGCTCAATTCGTGCATCCTTATAATGTGTTGTATTGTGCTACGCAGTGCTGCCTGCGTAACTAGTCTCATGCGTGTAGAGCACTGAAGCAATTTCAATTGCAAGTGCTCTTATTTGTTCACTGCAACCTCTCTTCATTAAGCTACTGAGAGCTTGCTATGAATTGTTATATCGCCTTACGCACTTATTTTTCTCATCGCGTGGCATGCTACGCAGCACTGGCTGCGGTGCGTACACTGCTCTCAGCACATGCAGCACAATTAATAGAATTGTGTGCTGCAACAGCTCAATTAAATTCAGCTTCATTAATTAAATTCAATTTTTTATTCTCAGATTTTTGGTGCATTTATTTATATTATTTTGTATTCATTCTAAATTTGGTCTTGTATTTATTCTCACTTGTAGTGTTTTTTTCAAAATTATGTGATTTGTTGTAGTTATGCGGAAGGTGTAATAAACCACTTTCTCTAATTTAACATCTATGTGTCTGGTTTATTTATCATCCTGTCTCGAGTGAAGTTTCATAATTTCCAATACATTCACAGATCTGTCAAATAACACCATAGGACAGAATCTCAAACATTTTGGTCCTTCGAGCTAGATCTTCGACTCTCGCACAGGGTAGAACCAGGGTTTTCTACCTTCTGCACACATCCACTCTTCGGCTCATCTCGACTTTGGATTCTGCGAACCCACATCGCAGACTGCTCATCTCCTCATCGGCACAAGTCCAGCGCTTCAATTGGGTAACGTAGCAACTCTGCGGAGTATCTTCGTTCTGTCACTAGGACTACTCAAGGGCTCACAATGTCTGATACTAACTCCTTGGGCGACGGGGTGACACCCGGTGACCTCGAGGAGAAAACGACATTGGCAGTCCCTGACCCCGTCGGACCTGCGAAGAGGACCCGATCACCGGCTCACTTATCGGGCGAGTTGGTGCTCAAAGTCCAGTCGCAGATGCGACGAATGTCGGCGCTGGAGTTTATTCTGACTACGGTCGAAGACCAGGTGGAGACTCTCTCCTTGGCCCCTCTCGAGGCAATGCTGGAGCAGGTGGACGAGCTCCACGCAGACTTCCGCAGGGAGCACTTGCTTCTGGAGGCTTCATGACCACTCGCCCACCAGGAGCACGAGTACTTTAGTACTAACGTGCAACTACATGAGGCCAAGCTCACACTCTACACCAAAATGGCTGCGAGGGTGGTCATGGAGAGATTGGGCCATGTCCAACCCGCTGCACCAGTGGCCACAGCGCCGTTGTCACGGACAAAGTTGCCGGACATCAAGCTGCCGACCTTCAAGGGCGCCTATTCTGGGTGGCCGGCGTTCCGGGACTTGTTCTCGTCGTTGGTCATCCGGAACTCTTGGTTAGCACTCATTGACAGATTCGCCCTCACCGACGAATCCTTTACATTGGCGTGGGACACATTGGTGTCCCGCTTTGAAAATAACCGGCTACTCGTGCAGGAGCGATTGGACGCGCTCTTCTCACTCAGGCCTGCTGAGCGGTCGCTCGCAGCAACTGTAACGTCCGTCTCCGAGGCCTACAAGGTCCTCACTTCGGTGGCAATGAAGGAGGAGCTGTTTGATTGCGTGATGGTACGACTGCTCGGTCAGCAGTTTGACTAGACCACACGCAAGGCCTGGGAGACGGCGTTAGGACGCTCATCAGAGTTCCCGACCTTTGCGAGGATTGAGGAATTCGCGGAGACCAAGATTCGGGCCCTGGAGATGGCGAAGGCCACTTCAAAGCCTAGTGGCTCCGGTCGGACGTCTTTCACGTGCCCTCCTCCCGCAAGGGCCGGGACTCAATGCACATCGGCTCATCACGCGGGTGGCACAACCCGCGGCGCTCCCCCATCAAATACCAACGCGTCCGTGTATCCGTGTGATTGCTGTCGGAACTCGGGGCACTTCATTGTGATGTGCCCGGAGTTCCGTCAGCTCACGGTGGCTGCGCGGCGCAAGATGGCGGAGAAGTCGTAGTTGTGCTACAACTGCTTGGGACGGCACAATGCTAATGCATGCGACACACATCAGCGTGATTCTGCAGGCCGATACATTGTTCGGCTTCTTCTTACATCTCCTGCGAATCTGGGAACTTCATACTTTCGAGCACATCAGTGTTTGTTGCACACAATTCAGAAAATCTCAAAAAATGCTGAATACGGTCAGCTCTACTTAAATTTCATGGTCGCGTATAAACAACTTGGTCACATGGTGAAGGCTTCGAAATCATCTACAAATGAAATTCAATACTATCTGCCTCACCACGGTGTATTGAGATTAGACAGTGTTTCCACCAAATTAAGGGTGGTATTCAACGGTTCTAGCTCAACATCTTCTGGAAAGTCTCTCAATGACATCATGCACACCGGACCTAATTTGTTGCTCAATATTTCGGACGTTCTCATTTGGATCCGTCACCACAGACACATCTTTGCCACGGACGTTACCAAGATGTATGGTCAAATTCAAGTTCATCCTGATGATTGGAATCTTCAGTGAATTTCGTGGCTTGATGCTCAAGACAACCCTGTGCCGTATCAGTTAACAACAGTGACATACGGTACAAAGGCTACGCCATTTTTGGCAGTTAGAACTCTCATGCAGCTCACCAAAGATGAAGGTTACCGGTTTCCTCTCGCTGTGCCAGCTATCACGTTTAGCAGGTACGTGGATGACATCTTTGGAGAGGCGGATTCAACTCATGAACTTATTGAAATTGCTCAACAGCTCAAGGACTTGTGCATGGCGGGCGGTTTTCCACTCGCCAAGTGGCACTCGTCGGACCACACGGTCCTTGCTAATATTTCATCATCATCGTCAAGCTCTGCTATCTCAATGGACGACTGCGGGAGCAAAATTCTTGGTCTGACTTGGCTTCCTAATGAAGACAAGTTCACATTCTCATCCCGGTTCAACTCAACTCAAGAGAATTTCACAAAACGCCTCGTTCTTTCAGAGGTGGCTCAACTCTTTGATCCACTCGGTTTCGTCTCACCGGTTGTGATAAGAGCCAAAATACTCTTGCAAGAGCTTTGGCTTCACAAAGTCAGCTGGGATGAACCACTGCCATCTCAGGTCTTAGCACAATGGACTGCAATCAGAGAAGATCTCAAAAGCCTGGCCAGGCTCTCAATTCCTCGTTGGTTCAATACATGGAGCAACTCAACAGTGGAATTGCATGGCTTCTCTGATGCATCTCAATTGGCCATGGCAGCAGTGATCTACATCACTGTCGACTCAATGTCCACAGGAAAGGTGGCTTCACTTATCTGCTTAAAAACGCGCGTTGCACCACTCAAGAAGCTCACCATACCACGGCTCGAACTGACAGCTGCACTGTTACTAGCAAAATTGGTTGCATACGTTCAAGCCACGCTCAAGGTCAAGGTCTCATCTACTCACCTGTGGACGGACTCATCGGTAACTATCACCTGGATCAAAGCACATCCTGCTCGGTGGAAAAACTACGTCCGAAACCGAATATCACAGATACAAAAACTCACACCCACTGCTCATTGGCGTCATGTCGCAGGCCCAAGCAATCCTGCAGATTGTGCATCACGGGGTATCTCTACAGCTCAATTGGCCTCTCATCAGTTGTGGTGGTCGGGTCCACCGTGGATGGTGAAACCTATTGAATCTTGGTCGAAAACCTCAACTGATTCTGAGGATTTGCACAATATGGAAGCCCGGCCGGGGTTAGCTCTTCTTGCGGCAACTGTGACGCCAGAGTACCGGTGGGAGCTCATTTATCGCTGTTCCTCACTCACAAAATTGTGTCGTCTTACCTCATTTTGCGTCAGAGTAGTAGCCAGAATGAGGAAGAGGTTAGAAACGGCAGGAATCGCTCCTCTCACATCAGAAGAGATAGCTGCAGCAAATGTTTTTTGGACACGAGCTACACAAGCCGTGTTTTTCAAACACGCGTTACAAGTACTGCAGTCAGGCTCTTCTCTTCCTTCCTCTCACCCCTTCAGTCGACTAACAGCTTTCATCGACCAAGACGGTGTACTCAGAGTAGGAGGTCACCTTGCGCAATTAACACTCACGTATGAAGGAAGACATCCTGCCATTCTACCTCGTCACTCTTGAATCTCAACTCTCATCATTGATCAAGCTCACGTGCGGACTCTGCACGGAGGCACTCAGCTCACATTAGCCCAAATAAGGCTAACTCATTGGATCGTCGGCGGAAGAGCTCCTGTAAAATCTCACATTTTACATTGCGTTGTGTTTGCTCGACAGAGGGGAGTTCGGGCTCAGCAATTGATGGGTCAGCTTCCTCTGGCACGAGTCACACCAACGCGCGCATTCGCTCACACAGGAGTTGACTACGCCGGTCCTCTCACACTCGAAACTTGGAAGGGGCGAGGAAGTAAAACACACAAAGGCTGGATCTGTGTTTTTGTGTGCCTCACCACTTCAGCTCTACATCTCGAAGTCGTCAGTGACTACTCAGCTGATGGCTTCCTCTCAGTGTTCAGGCGTTTCTCAGCTCGGCGTGGCATTCCTCACACTCTATATTCTGACTGTGGCACGAATTTCATTGGTGCTCATAAATCCATACGTCAGATGTTCAGGAAGGCCTCTCGAGAACATCAAATCATCGCTTCTTCTCTCGCAAATCAGCAAATTGCGTGGAGGTTCAATCCACCTGCGGCACCACACATGGGTGGAAAATGGGAAGCAGCTGTAAAATCTCTTAAATTTCATCTGCGGCGAACGGTGGGTGATACAGCACTCACGTTCGAAAAACTCGCAACGCTGCTGGCCCAGATCGAGGCTATACTCAACTCCAGACCTCTGGAACCACTCAGCGATGATCCTGATGACTCATTAGCTCTCACGCCTGGACACTTTCTCATTGATGAAGCTCTTACCACGGTCCCAGAGCCAACGCTAGAGGATTTATCACTCTCACGGCTCTCAAGGTGGCAATTGTTGTAGCAAAAAGTACAACAATTTTGGCGACAATGGTCTGCTCATTATCTGCATCGGCAGCAGTCCATATCGAAGTGGCATCACCCCAATAACAACATAAAGGTTGGTTCTTTGGTTCTGCTCACGGATGAGCGCTTTCCACAGTGCAAATGGCCACTTGCACGAGTCACGGCGTTGCATCCGGGCAAAGACGGGCTCACCAGGGTGGTGACACTTCGAACTGCTACGACCACGCTCACCAGGCCGATCTCAAAACTGGCTCTGCTGCCTGTCTCTTCCGACTCACAAAACCATGACTAATCATCAACCCCGTTGCTGATGGTGGGCGGGAAATGTTGGATAATCAGCTGGCGCACGGCGATCGATATTCGTCGTGCGCCTACCTGTTGCTGTGCCTGAGCACACGACTCTCGGTTGAGCCGAAGATGGCCGAAGCAGGGCTTCGTGGAGCCGAGGCTGTGCCTCGTTGGCACGCCGCGTCGAGCGAGAGGATGTCTCTCTTGCTTGACTTCGGTTTCGCTCACTGGCTATCTCGCTCAACTGACTTCAGCGCCCAACGACGCTTTCATACTGGCAGCCATGTTGAAAATTTAGACACTTTCGCAACAGCATCGAGGAACAGCACACACAGCGCACTTTTTGGACCTTTTTCGTTGGCTTCTATCTCTGGATTCACTCATCACTAGCTCTCAACAGGACTCAAAATCAGGTATAAGTACATCGTTATAATTTACCGTAAATTCAATGGCAATGAGGAGTTGGATGCTCATCGGTACATCAACATTTGTGGTCTCACTTTTTGGCGGCATTGCAGCACATGTCACGCCACGTTTTCTCTCAACATAATTTGCCGGTATAATTGATATAAGTATGCAGGTGTACTATATTCACTGTACTTTTCCCCAGGACATCTGCTGGAAGAGTACAGCGACTATACACTGCTCATTTTGTGCATCCTCATTATGTGTTGTATTGTGCTACGCAGTGCTGCCTGCGTAGCTAGTCTCATGCGTGTAGAGCACTGAAGCAATTTCAATTGCAAGTGCTTTTATTTGTTCACTGCAACCTCTCTTCATTAAGATGCTGAGAGCTTGCTGTGAATTGTTATATCGCCTTACGCACTCATTTTTCTCATCGCGTAGCATGCTCCGCAGCACTGGCTGCGGTGCGTGCACTGCTCTCAGCACATGCAGCACAATTAATATAATTGTGTGCTGCAACAGCTCAATTAAATTCAGCTTCATTAATTAAATTCAATTGTTAATTCTCAGATTTTTGGTGCATTTATTTATATTATTTTGTATTCTTTCTAAATTTGGTCTTTCTTGTATTTATTCTCACTTTTAGTGTTTTTTTCAAAATTATGTGATTTGTTGTAGTTATGCGGAAGGTGTAATAAGCCACTTTCTCTAATTTAACATTTATGTGTCTGGTTTATTTATCATCCTGTCTCGAGTGAAGTTTCATAATTTCCAATACATTCACAGAAAACAGTTTTGTGACATTGAAATGAATAAAACGAGTTATTATGAAAAAAATTCCATCATGCATTTCCCAGAAATTGCAATAACTAAAAAATATCTTATTTTTATGAATTTATAAATTGCTAGGTATCAGAAACGATTTAGACTAGGTCTGACTTTTCATTTTTATCAGGTATGATAACAGTGTGAAGGACAATTTATCATGTAAGATAACAGTGTGAAGGACAATTGAATACGTTGAGGTGTTGTTGAGTTTTGCCTCCTTATGGACGCAAAAGTAGTAATTTTAGATAAAAATCATTGCTATTATATCAATGGGATGATCAATTTGTCCCAGCCTAAATTGATTCAAACTCCATGGCCTATATGTTTATAGCAAGCCGAAGGAACCCTATCAAGTAGAATCATATTGGTTCAATAGTTCCTGAGATATTACTCCTGACGGACGACCGACAAGACACTTTGGAAGTCAAAAATAGTAGGCCCTCTTTTAGAAGCTTGAATGTCTAAAAATGAAAAAAATATTAACTCCGGACTGCAGAAAATGATAATAAACGGGATTTAACTTCAAATGCATATGAAAATTTGTTTTCATATGAAAATAAATCTAAATCAGATGAAATAACTTCTAATGTCAATTTAGTTAACTTCATACTTAATTTACAATAATTCATTTACTGCTATCACTATAGTCGGATGACGTCTTCTTCTGCGTTAGAAGATTTCCATATCGCATATAATTTTTCTTTTAAATTAGAGTCCATACGCCAGTATGTTTCTCGATATGCGAAATACGGTTAGAATGTTTACGAGACATCTTCAACTGTAGTGAGTCTAGTAAATAAATGATTCTAATTCAAATAATAATGAGCTACAATAATTTTAAAAAGTACTCAATTCTTTTTAGATTTATTTTCGTAAATGAAAACTTTCTAAAATCTAAATTTGTTTGAGAAATCCGTCTGATGGTGTTGTTTGACAGATCTTGAACCTGTGAATATATTGGAAAGAATATGAGTCTTCACTCACGACAGGGTGATAAATAACCAGACACGTAGTTGTTATATTGAGGAAGCGGTTTATTCCACCTTCCACGTTGTACAGACTGTAGTTTAAATATAACTTTGAAAACCACATAAAAATTGAAGACTAAATACAAAAATCGATTAAATTTAGAAGAATATAAAAGATGTAACCTGAATACAAAAATATTATATTAATCGTGCGCTGCATGTACTGCGAGCAGTGTGCGTGCTGCCGCCAGTGCTGCGGAGCACGTCACGCTATGAGATAAATGAGTGCTTAAAGTGTGCCAATTATTCACTGCAAACTTTCAGCAGATTTATCTGAGAGTAGTTGCAGCGAATAGGTGAGAGCACTTGCAATTGAATTGCTTGAGTGCTGTGAAAGGATGTGAGAACAGCTATCTACGCTGCAGAGCACTGAAGTGTGAGCTTGAGGATGCACAAATGATTAGACTGAATTCACAACACTTTCCCAGCAAATTTAATTGGAGGAAAGTGCAGTGAATTGGTAAAACACACACAATTATATTAATCGAGCATGCTAATAATTGAGTGAAAACGTGGTGCAGCCCGCGCTGCAGAGCACGCCACAGTGTGAGACCTTTATGAGGATGTACCGATGTGTAGTTCACTCCTCACCGTCATTGAATTACGTTAAATTGTAACGGTGTACTCTTACCTGAGTTTTGAGTCCTGGTGAGCATGATGAGCGCGTCCTGAGCGAAAAGCCAACGAGAAAAGTCGAAGATGATGGTGCGCCGTTCCTCGATGTCGTCGCAAAAGTCACTGAATTTTTCAATATGGCTGCGGAATATGAATTTAACGTTGAGCGCTGAAGTCAGTTGAGCGAGATAGCCGGTGAGCGAAACCGAAGTCAAGCGAGAGAGACATCCTCTCGCTCGACGCGGCGTGCCAACGAGGCACATCCTCGGCTTCGCGAAGCACTGCCTCGGCTATCTTCGGCTCAACCGAACGACGTGTGCTTGAGCACAGCAACAGGTCGACGCACGGCGAATATCGATCGCCGTGCGCGAGCTGATTATCCAACAAAATTCTTATTATATAATATAATCATAGAATATTGCAGAAATGAAGTAAATTTTTTTTAATTTAATATTTGATTTCAATCTTTTTTCAGGTCTAACTAAATGTAACTTGGTCCAGCATTTCTTATGTTCGTAGAAACGAAAACAGGTACTTCTTCAATTTTTATCCAGGTAGTATAGTGTCACGTTATTTTTAATCGTAAGCATTAATTTTTGTCTTCCGAGGGGAAGAATTCGGGCTCGAACCAGGGATATCTAATTTAGACTTCGAGGTAGGCAAAAGTAGGGTTTATTTACCAAGACAATCAGAAGAATATAGATGTTCAGTTTATTGGCACCATTGGCCAATACAGTGCATTTTCAATCCGTTAATTTCTCCATTTATTCTACGATTCTTTCGTGTTTCTCGTTCACATAGCTCCTCGGTACACCTAGCTACGTAGCCTGTTATTGGTATTATTCGTCGGTAGTGGGCCTGTCACCGAACATACATACTCAAACCACGCACGTATATTGGTTCTTAAAGGCGATGTCTTTATTATGCTGATAATCTCTATTTACCTGTCGCCTTGCTTCCTTTCTATCCGCTTTAAACCTACTCGCTTACACAATACTTGCTTATTCTACTTGGTTAAATACTACGCGCTTAAATGCTATTCGCTTAAATTCTATTCGCTTAAATATTATTCGCTTAAATATTATTCGCTTAAATGTTATTCGCTTAAAAATTATTCGATCCAGTGTTCCTACAGGGTGTCCGCCGGGAAGGTATACTACTTTGTTTTGCCGCCATTTTGGTAAACGTTAGTCTTGACAGTTCATATTTGGCAGTCGTGAAGTAGACACGTGGCAAATTTATTATGGAAAAATATTCGATAAACCAACGTGTTTTAATCGTTAAAACATTTTGCCAATAGTGTTACGTCAAAATCGCGGCCTATCATACGAACCCACGAATTTAACATAGATTTCACGTTTCGGTGTATCTTTTCCGTGCTCTGGTCAAGGAGAATAAATTCTCCCTTTACCACACCCGACGAGAAAATACCGAAGACGCAAGCCCATTTTTGAGTCTAACCTCGCGGAAAATTACTCGGTATAGGGCTGGAGTGCGTTTTGTTCTTGGTTGGGGATAATCACTTCAGGAATAATGGGGAGGGACTTGAATGACGATTTTACGCGAAACAAGGTTTCACTTTAATTGGTAATTGAAAATTATACCTACGGTTGTTTGTTGCTGGGGTTCTTACTGTTGAACGTTGGTTGGGCGTAGATTAGTGTAGTCAGACAAACTAAAAATCGAACGTAGGCGTTGGTGCGTATTAATAATTATTTATTGAAATAAACTACATGAGTAGTTGAATGTTGCACGTTCAATATTCCCGATTTTACAAGCGTTAATAATTATAAGTACTGTACTCTTACTCTGTACTACTTGAAACTATACTTTGTGAAAATTAAGCCGTGGTGAAAAATTATCGTTCTGTACTACTTTATTTCCCGGCAAACAGTACTACTTGTTGCCTTGGAAAAATTCTAATTCACTGCCGGCGACTTATTGACTGCCAGGCTAGTGATTAGTCCTCTAGTTGACCCCCCGTGAAACTGTGTTACTTGACTCCCCGTGAAAAAGTGTCGACGGCCGATTTTCGCGGCCTTTTATAGGGCTCCTGAGCGTCGAAAATTCTTGTCGTCAAGCGCGTAAAAGAAGAGAAGGGATAAAACCCTATCCTGATTATAAGAATTTCCCCGTGGTCTATCTCGACCATACACGTATTCATTCCCCTTACTCCGCAGAGTAGCTTCTCGACATGCAGAGCCATAGATCTATGCAAGTGCATCGGTATAGCGCGCTCTGATTTGTCCGCGCGATGTGCTACACAGAGGACCACGCGATTAGGTAAGGGAACGCGTTCGAAGCGTTTTTCCCCTGAAAATGAGGCGGTTTTTACCACCCCGTTTCTTGGCCTACTTTCAATAGAATTTCCTAGTTTAGGTAATATCCTTATGCTCGCTTCTCTGTAGATGTGTCTATGGTAATGGCTTAGTTTTCCAGCGTTTTTACGGAACTTAAATAAATCCTTCACATGAAACCACTAATAATAATTTCGTTACAGCTTCTGTAGTAAATTTTGACGTATGCAACCTGATTTCTGCGTTAATCTCTTATTAGTATAAATGGTTTCGTTGGGTTATGGCTTATTCCATACATCATTGGTTATTCGTTAAATTAGTGATTACTCTAGTTATAGCTAATGAGTTTTCTTAAATAATTTGTTAGTTAGACGTTAGATTTCTTATAGTTAATAAGTTTTCTTAAATAATTTGCTAGTTAGATGATTATTCTCGTGCTATAGGAACGAGAGCGAGAGAGAGAGATAGAGATTTTACTTGAGAACGACTCGTCTAACTTGGTTACTCGTACATTTTGTTCGTACGCAAGTCGGCTAGATCGCCGTTCAGCCCTAGCGATGAGGCGTTCGTCGTGGCGCAGAGAATCACCCCAGCCTCGCTTTCCTGCAGAGGAAGCTCTATTGAAACGCGTTACCGTTTTCTCTCTTTCTCGATTCGTTTTACTTTTAGTATTTAGCTGTAAAACAATCTTAACATTTCATTTTATCCTGTCTATATATGTGTAATGTATTCCATATAAATAACTTGATGGTAAAACGAGTATGTCTATGCATGGAAACGAGAGAGAGAGAGAGTTCTTCTCTTGAGAACGACTCGCCTAACTTGGTTACTCGTACATTTCGTTCGTAGCCAAGTCGGCTAGATCGCCGTTCAGCCCTAGCGATAAGGCGTTCGTAGTGGCACAGAGAGTCGCCTAGCCTCGCTTTTCTGCAGAGGAAAATTTGTTGAAACATGTTATCGTTTTTCTCTCTTTCTCACTTAGTCTTACTTATGGGTGTTCAGCTGTAAAATAATCTTAACATTCCATTTTATCCTATATATATATGTATAACATATTCCATATATATAATTTACTAGTAAAACAAGTAATTTTATACATGAAAACGAGAGAGAGCGAGAGAGTTCTTCTCTTGAGAATGACTCGCTTAGCTTGGTTACTCGTACACTTCGTTCGTACGCAAGTCAGCTAGATCGCTGTTCAGACCTCGCGCAAGGCGTTTTCGTTGCGCGGAGAGTCGGCCAGCCTCGCTTTCCTGCAGCAGAAGCTTCATTGCAACTCAATTTTAGTCTCATCTCTTTCTCGTTTTTCTGTCTATTTTTCGCTATTTTACCATAAATTAATCCTAATATTTCCTTTATCCTTTCTATATAGGCATAACATGTTCTATATATTTATGATGGTGTTTTTACTATAAATTCCAATATTATACGAGAGACATGTTAATATATAGGCATAACATGTTTTATATATTTATGATGGTATTTTTACTATAAATTCCAATATTTTACGAGAGACATATTAATGTAATCTCAATAGAAAAGGGGAATTAATCCTGATGTACTGATCTTTCTTCTATTACCCGACTATACTTGGTAAGCTCATTAATTCGATGTGGGTTGTACTCGTTTTCGAGTGACAGCCATGGGTAGTTTCCATATCGAAGCATAATTGTTCTTTTTGCTGCTGATATTTTATCTACAGTATTCGTGTGAACATTTTAATGGTCATAACTCTTTCGTTTAAATCAACAGTTCCTCTGCTTTTGTTAATTGTTCCGCTTAGTTAATAATTGTTCGTGATTTCATCATCTTTGTAAAGAGAGAGAGAGAGAGAGAGAGAGAAGATTTCAGGCAAGAGCGAGAAGAAAAGGGTGCGGTTGCTTGGTCACGTGATAGCGTTCCCTCCAAGCGCTCCCTTATGACCAACAACGCCCCGACGGCGACTAGCCGAACCCCTGGTCTAGGATTGAGGGTAAGGCCGCGCTGAATCATAGATCCATAAATGGCAGTCGATAGCCGGGTCTACGCAGTAGATTCCATGGTTTGAAAGTTTGCCTTTTGACCGGGAGCGCCGGAAAATTCCATCTTTACAAGATTAATTCTTCCCGGGAGACGGTCGGTAGGGCCGCATCTTCACCCTGTTCCGATCTCCGTCGCTAAAATCACTCTCCTCTCCCCTTAAGAAGTTCGAGAATAAAAGAAAAATGTGAGAGGTTACTTTTACTGTAGCGAAACTAAAACAGAAGAACTTTAACGTAATCGAAATAAAAAAAGATAAATGCGACGTTACGTCAGGACGTAACAATAGGATGTTACAGCTCGCCCATGACAACCTCGATTTTCATGAAAAAATCATAATGAGTGACGAGGCACATTTTCATTTAAATGGATATGTGAATAAACAGAATAGTCGGTTCTGGGCAATGGAAAACCCTCAAATTATTCATCAGTCACCTTTACATCCATCAAAAGTGACAGTCTGGTGTGCAATTTGGTCAGGGGGAATCATTGGACCTTACTTCTTTGAAAATCAAAACGGCGTAACGGTAACTGTGAATGGGGAGCGATATCGTGATATGATTGAAAACTTTTTAACGCCACAACTGCATGTTTTGGGCTTGATTAACATGTGGTATCAACAAGACGGTGCCACATCGCATACAGCCAGGATTACAATGGAATTACTGCGAGACCTCTTTCCACAACAAGTTATTTCAAAAAATGGTGATGTTGATTGGCCTCCACGGTCGCCTGATTTGACTGCTCCGGACTTCTTTTTGTGGGGATATCTAAAAAGCAAGGCTTATGCAAAAAACCAGAAACGCTTGAGCAACTCAAACAAAATATTCGTGATGAAATTAATGAAATACCGCGTGAATTGTGTGAGAATGTAATGAAAAATGTGCTCAAAAGGGCTCGCATTTGTGAGGCTAACAGAGGCGGATATTTATCTGATATTGTATTCAAAAATTATAAACAAACAAAGTAGTATACCTTCCCGGCAGACACCCTGCATAAATTGTTTCTGAGAGTAGTATGTGTACACCTTTGCTCCATCCCACTCCTATCCCCACTCCTTCCCCCACCACGCGGCTACCCCCACCACCTCACTTTTCCACCGCCGCGCTACCCACTCTGCTTGACCAGTGTCGGTAACGTGGAGATGGTAAAGTGAGGTGGTGTGGGTACCTTGGTGAACAAGGAAGAGTAGAGATAAGAGTAGGATGGAGCAAAGGTGTACACATACTTGGAAAAATGAATAAAATTATGTACTCACCACCACCGCAGCTGTTGTAGGCATCTACCCTCCTGCTAAAGCGATTTTAAACTCCTGTCTCTCGAATGTACTCTCTCACACACGCACACACACACACATACACATGCACAGCGTCTTTAATTCATTACTATGCCCTCGTCAAAGCCCTCGTCCACGGCATCGATATCGTAGCCGATATCTATCTCATCACCGAGGGCTTCTATAATAAACGCCGCCACATCCACGCGTTCACCGTTCGATAAGCGAACCCGCGGAACGCTATCGCCGGCAAGAGGTCGCATCATGACAGCGATCAAGTCATCTCCACCGCACGCTTCTTCGACGAGCTGCTCGATACCTGCAACGTCCACGCGGTCGAGTCCGTATATGGAAAACTCCATGACAAGAACCGGTAGCATACTTGCTAGAGGATCCGGATGAAATAGGTGAGACCAGTCGATGTAAATAGTTTCGCCGAAATCGACTAGCAGCACCTCGCAGTACCCATCAAAGTCCGGGTAAACCACTTCCCCGCGAGCAACGTTATTGAAACGAGGCACAATACAGGACATGCCGATATGCAACTCCCCAAGTTCAATGGATCTTCCACGACGTTCCACTAAATACACACTACGTAGGAGTTCTTCCAACTCGTCGTATGCATCGCACATTTCCTGCGTACGCAGAAACACACTCATTACACCCTCGACAAACATTAATCGGCACCAAAACGCGTCGCTTAAAATCTCCTTGCCGTATCGTGGATACATATTGCTTTTTATTGTTTCCAAACAGGATGCCAAAGACAGACTAAATGCTCGAGACGCTACTAGAGAGTATCACGGGCATAAATATAACAGCCTCCTATGAATCATAACTAGGTATCCATCACTTTGAATGCAACGAAAGAGGTTTTCGAGCATGCATAGCCCTGCGCTATGCTCCTCGCAAAGTGCTTGCTCTGCAGTAAAAGATATAGAATATGTTCTCTCACAGAGAGAGAGAGAGAGAGAGAGAGAGAGAAAGACTTCAATTATTATGCTATAAAAATAAGAGACACAGTAAGATCAGATATTTTTAAATTAACCAATATTTTATGGAAAGCACTTTATACATTTACCGTCGTATGCAACAGCCCTGCAAACACGGTCATCCACGCTCGGAGATTCCTTCACCGTTAATTTTATTTTTATCGCTATATGGAATTAATTTGTATTATCACTCGTAATATTGCTTTTAAATTATTTTTCGCTGTGGACGTTGTCACCATAGTGTACTTCTGAAAAAAAGAACGAAATAACTATTTAATTGAGCGCACTGATCAATAAAAATCATCGTGTACAGAATAATCGATATTGTCTTACCTGATATGCCACGACTCATTATACAAAGCTGGCAGCGTTGATGATCTTCTGCCACCGACGACAACTGCGGATGAGGATGTCGGGTGGCACTTTTCTTTCCCAAAGTTAGCTCTATCTTCTTCTCGCTCTCCATGACACGAATAACGAACCCTCGGTGTCGGCTCATATGCAGGGGCTGCTCGCTCTGCAAAACATTATTTTTTTAATTAAAAATAAATATCACATGATTTAAAATTATTTTATATTTTTTACTTACCAAGCTCCGCTGCTTTGCTGCTAATCGACATTGGCACGTATTCCATGATCTGCTGTGTTAATAAAACAGAGACGAGCGATCCGTCTTCTTTCTAGCGCAGACCTTTGCTGATGCTTCGGTTTTACGACTGTCTCTCTCTCTCTCTTTCTCTCTCTCACTGTGACTGACATCTGTGTATACTTTATAATATTTCGAGCGAAATGTACACGATATACAATTATTTACAACAGTTTCTTTATCACAAATAGCTGCACATACGTAGAATTATTGCGTTCGCAACGCAACACCCGGTGCATGATCAGCGATATGACCACGAAACAGCACAATTATTTCGGACAAAATAATTTTCATAAACTCCGTATCCTCTGGCGTTAGCAAGATCGCGATGTGTTCGAGCGCTTCTTCAAAGAAGTCCTTGGAACCGATGATCTCATACGCTACTGCACGAGTCATTTCACTGGCAACTATCTTTTCACGGACATATGATACCACCTCGTTCATACACCTCTGAATCGTTTCACTTTTGCTCTCTAGAGCCTGCATATGGATATCAATTCTTCTACTTATTTCGACGAGCATATCAAATGTAGACCGCTGAAGAACAATGTTTGGAGAGTATTTTCGGAAGCGTTTCCGTTTCGATTCTCCAGATTCCTCTTGATTCTCGTATTCCTCATCAGCGCTACCGCTTATTTTACCAAATGACACAGCTCTGTGCTGGTAACACGAGGTTGAAAGTGTGTAATGCGTTGTGTGCTCTATGCGGGTATTACACATTTTCTCGGCATCAGTCCCATGAGCTTCGAAATATTGCTGTACGCGAGAAAAATCACTTTTAAACACTCGCCACTCGTCCGCACCGAGTGTAATTCCGGTCAAAAATTATTCGACAATATTTTCACCACCGGTGTAAGCGTACACGTAGAGTTCAACTCGAACCCGGCTACGATTATTTTACCAAATGATTTATTTAAACCGTACATAACGGGGTTCGCTATATACTGCGATATCGCATGAGGCTTAGCACCGTTATTTGCCATTTTTATTGCTTTCCTGTAGACTGTAACTTTTCGAATGAATCGTCGGTGGTGTTCATACTCCGTTTTATACAGATTTCCCCCACCACCTAACTGCATTACCTCTTCTTTTGATACTGCAAATCATACGCCTGAAAATTGCTAGCCAATATCCTTTGATATTTGTCGCATTCTCCTCAACAGCCTAGTAACAGCAGCAGATATATCCCAAAACTCTTGCATACTCGCGCACACTTATGCGCACACGCACACATTGACATACAGATAATATGTACCATGAAAACTAAAAAATATTCGTCGGTGAAATTTGATGATTTTCCTCATGGCCGAGTGCCTTGAAATTAGATGAAAACAATATGACTTTCAGCAGCGAAACTCGATAACTAAGTACATCACCATCGCTAAATATTTCCCTAGGTCTTGCTTTTGTAAAGCGATCGCGTGCGGCCATCTTCTTGGTTAGTCGTATTCATTACATCGTTGCAGTATATGCAGAGAGAGAGAGAGAGAGCTTGTTAAAGGAATATATATAAAAGTGAGCCGCTTTGAAAATTCTCTAGTTAATTGTCTGATTTACTGTGGTTACTACTACTACTACTCTAACAGCACAATCATGGTGAGAGTGGTAAAGCGCTCATTGATAAGAAAATTGATAGAGTTTATATTGAAGCGTAGACCGTCGTTGCGTTCGCGCTGGGGTAGAAGAAATTTACAGATCACCCTATGGGAACTTCCGACACAGGCGGTTGTTCGTAAAATTCGCGGTATGCTGTGCGAGTGTCATCAGCGCGATTTAGTTGAAGCGTATAATATTGGATTGTTTGATAATCAAATAATTATTGATTCGGTGGTGCGTGTTATTCGTCGACGAGGCTGGCTGAATGAGACTGCTCTGCAACCCATACTCAATGAAAGACGTAAGTAATATACAGCGCTAATTACTTTTATTCTATTTCCTTTATTTCATAAGATTTTTATATAGTTCGACGGTATGAGGACGCAGAAATGGGATCCGACACCTATGATTTCGATGAGGAGGGTAGAACCGATTCAGATGATCATAGCAGGGACAACGATGGCGACAGCACCGTAGGGAATCGCTGGATAAATTTTACCCAGCCATTCTGCGGTTATAAACCTACAAACGGTCTTTTCATGGCAGGCCCCTCGAGAGAACCAGATGAATCCGTCGCAGGCCCATCGCGACAATACAGTTCAAACGATGATGCCAACAGCAATACAGACAGCGAGGAAGAAGAAGAAGAAGAAGAAGAAGAAGAAGAAGAAGAAGAAGAAGAGGAGGAGGAGGAGGAAGAGGAAGAAGAAGAAGAAGAAGAAGAAGAAGAAGAGGAGGAGGAGGAGCAAGACGTAGACGATGACGACGAGGAGGAGGAGGAAGAGGAGGAGGACCCTGTAGATTCAGGTAAGCTTTTAATAATACAACTACGCTGACAAAAATAAAAAAATTACGCGGATAATAATAGTAAAATGAAAAAGCAGGGTACGAGACGGACCCAAACGTTTTTCGCTTTGCACGATTCACTGTGCCGAGACCGCCGACAATCGAGTTGGTTTACGAAATGCGTCGGCGGTTCCCGGGTGCAGTTGACGGATTCGAGGACTAGAAGCAAATATAAGTTTGTAATTCTTACGTTACACGAATTATATGCATAGTATATAGCCAGCGACAAACAAAAATTTAAAGTAAATTAAATAAAAATTCTAATAAATGGTTTAATTATGCCTGCAGGTGGACAGACCGGCGATGGAAGGACTGCTGCACGGGGTGGTGATATTTTGCCTCCTGGTAAACGTTTCGGTATCGACAACGAACAGAGACGTTATTTTTCACGCTTTAGGATGCAGGGTCGAGAGACAGATTTTTATTTTCGTCAGCCACCGGTCGGTATCGATCATCTGACATGGTTCGAGGGAGGTGTACGAGATGTTCTTACACGTCTTACAGAATCGTGCGAAGGACATGATTATGTGGGTATGACTCTGAGCGTACCGTCTTTTGCGCAAGGACCTGTATGGTTATCATTTCGACCAGCTCGTGACATCGTTCCCGACGATATATGGCGACTAATTAATAGTGTAGCTCAGAGCGCGCGCGAATTTCGAATAGACGCTGGTACATGTAGAATGACGACGTGTATAGTACTCGAGCATCGATGTAGCTATCAATGTGCTCGATGTAAATCCACTTATTGCAACGGTAATAGAGACTCTCAGCCTGAGTATTGCGCAGACTGTAATCGTTCGTTCTTTGGTGCTTTTTGCCTCGCTCATCACAAGAGTGAGGGCTCCGCGGGCATCACGTCTCGTAAATATAGACGGTACAGCGTCTGTAACGCATTGAAAATCTGTAGAGACTGCTCGCGTATGATTAAAATCACAGATAAAAAGATGCATGTATGTGGTATATCGTTTTGTGCTACATGCAAACAAACGCGGCCGACTACGCATGCATGTTTTATAGCACCTCTTAAGAAATCAGATGCGCAAAAGGAGAAGAAAAAAGACAAGTCTTCCACGAGATTTTTATTTTATGATTTTGAGACGCAGCAACACGCGCAATTGAATGATGATAAATCGACACGAATTCACGAGCCGAATTCATGTGTCGCACAATGCGTATGTATGGCATGTCTGGATATCACAGATATAGAGACAGATTGTGCTAACTGTGGTAAACGTGAATTCGTGTTTATCGATGATCCTGTTGGGGATCTCGTAAAATTGGCATTATCGCAAAAATTTAAAAAGACCATCTGCATCGCCCATAATGCTAGAGGTTTCGACGCACAATTTATTCTACGGTATTTAATCGAGGTGCAAAAAACACAGCTGTCCTCTCTAATTATGAACGGTACGAAGATTGTCTCGATGAAAATTGGCGATGTCGTTTTTCTCGATAGTCTAAACTATTTACCCATGGCTCTTAGCGCTTTACCTAAGGCCTTTGGTTTCGCTGATGAGGTGGCAAAAGGTACATTTCCCCATTTATTCAACACACCGGAATATCAGAATTACTCAGGTCCTCTGCCGGCTTTGCATTTTTACTCACCCGATACCATGTTCTCAGCGGATCGCGAGCGCTTTTTAAAATGGTATGAGGAAGAATCGAGTCGCGTAGATTATAAATTTGATTTTGCGACGCAATTTGTGCAATATTGTCGTACAGATGTTACGGTTTTGAGACGAGCGTGTTTAGCTTTTCGAGAGTTACTTATACGTTGTGGGAGCGTGTGCCCCTTTACAGAAGCATGCACGATAGCATCAGCATGTATGAGAGTATTTCGAAAGAATTTTCTACAGAAAGATCGCATTGCGGTGTTACCACCAGGAGGATATCGCTGGGGCGATAAGCAATCGCGCAAGGCCGTCGTATGGCTCGTATGGCTCGAGCGTGAGCTCAACTGCGTTATCGCTCATGCTGGACGCACGAGAGAGTATCGCCCTCCGGCTGGCCTACCGGCCGTGGACGGTTACTACGTGGATGCGGGGGTCCATCACGTTCTTCAATTTCATGGCTGCTTTTGGCACGGTTGTCCGCGATGTTATCGCGTGAATAGAGATGCTCGAACTAAATGCGGCGATACAATGGATGAGCGATACGAGCGTACCATTCTTATTTCCGGGCGAATCAGATCAAAAGGGTACACTCTAACCGAAATATGGGAATGCGATTTTGACAGATTACTCGAGAATAACGAGGAAATGTCGATATACGTGAAAAATCACGCCATGGTCAAGCAGGCGCCTCTCGAGCCACGCGATGCATTCTTTGGCGGTCGAACGGAACATTTTGTAAGCTTGTACGACGTCGCGAACGGGGAGCAGATACGCTATGTGGATGTTTGCTCGCTGTATCCGTGGGTATGTAAGAATGGAAAATATCCCGTTGGACACCCGAAATTATACGTAGGCGACGAGTGTCGAGAACTCGTAGGACTTGAAAACGATCTAAGTGTCGTCGAGGGTCTCGTGAAGTGTACCGTGCTGGCACCGCGCGATTTGTATATACCCGTACTGCCTGTTCGCATGCATGGGAAACTACTGTTCCCCCTGTGTAGAACGTGCTGTACAGATATGGACACATCCGAGGTTTGTACACACGATGACGCGACTGAGCGAGCGTTTGACGGCACATGGGTCGTGGACGAACTGAGAAAAGCTGTGTCGCTCGGATATAAAGTGACGCGTATCTATGAAATTTGGCAATACGTTGTTACGCAGTATGACGCGACAACGCGACGAGGCGGTCATTTTGCCGAGTACATCGATACATTCCTAAAAATAAAACAGGAGGCGAGTGGTCCGCCAACAGAGTGTAACGATGACGAGGAAGCAATAGAGCGTTTTATAGCATTGTACAACGAGTCTGAGGGTGTATATCTCGAGCGAAGTGCTTTGCAGCCAAATCCGGGTTTACGTTCACTAGCGAAATTGGCTCTTAATTCATTCTGGGGAAAGTTTGGTCAACGAGAGAATCTCACGAAAACCGTTATCGTCTTCACGCGCGCTGAGTTAATGAATTTACTAACGAGTCCGGAGATTGAGGTGACGGGGATGCTACCGGTTAATCACAAGATTATGTATGTAAACTATGTGAGCAACCGCGATGCTATCCAACCATCACCGACATCAAACGCCGTGATTGCAGCATACACGACGGCACAGGCACGCCTAAAATTATACAGTTATCTTGAGGGGCTCGGGCGGCGAATATTGTACTGCGATACGGACTCCTGTATTTACGTGAGCCATCCCGGTGGTAACGAGTATGAGCCGCCAATCGGTCAATTTCTAGGAGATCTTACGGATGAATTAAGTGAATACGGGCCTGGTAGTTATATAACTTCGTTCGTTTCGGGTGGACCAAAATTTTACGCATATCTTGTACGTAAACCAGACGGTACGGTTATTGAAAAATGTAAAGTGAAGGGTATCACGCTAAACTTTGCGAATAGCCGTCACGTAAATTATAACGCATTACGATCTTTCGTGACAGGAGCAAGGAGCGTACCTATTATTTTAAAATTCGACGCTATTCGACGTACGGAATTTCATCATGTAGTAACGCGTAAAGAAACGAAATCATGCGAGCCTGTTAACACGAAGCGAAAACGGCACGGGGTGTACTCTACTGTACCGTATGGCTATTGTGAAATACGCTAATTAGTATAACGCAAAAAGTATATAGTTTTACGGGTGAATTCGCGATATTTAAAAATAATCTTTTTGTTTAATTTCATGTAACATATTTACTGTGTACAATACATTGAAAAAATTGATTTATCATGTATAAAATCGTTATCGGATCGTTCTTTTTGTGCTGCTATTCGTAACAGTAGCTGCTATCTCTCTACCGTTCCCTTTTGTGCTGACTTTCTCATCGTTGATTCCTTTTGTCCCGTCTTTCTTATCGAGTGTTTCCTTTTGTTCTGGCTTTCTAGTGCTACATCCGTGGATATAATATCGTTGTTTAGAATTTGATGATTCGTAAAATTTGTATATAGAGATGTATGCATAGTGAAATAAAAATATTGCTTTATTTGTGAGAAATATAAAAATTATCGTTATTTAATATACATACAGCGTAAACGCCAGCTTATACCGCGGGCCCGCGTTTCATCAGCTAGTGCAGGCGCGCTGCGTCTTATCAGCTCTTCAAGGCCGCGAAAATAGCTGATGCCGCGGGGCCGCCGCCGCCGCCGCCGCAGCCGCAGCCGCGGTATAAGCTTATTTAAGAGTATGCTGATTGATTTTGATAGACACTCATCGATATGGATACACGTTGGAAACATCCGTGGACAGCTGTGATAAGCGGTCCTACGGGGTGTGGTAAAACATATTTTGTAAAAAAATCCTTTAAATACATGCGCGAAATGACGGATGTCCCGTTCGAGCGTATACTTTTTTATTACTCAGAGTGGCAGTCCGGGTATTCAGAGTACGGTGATAAAATCGAATTTCGCGAGGGTTTACCGCAAGCAGTAGACTACTCGAATGACGCAAGGCCTAAACTTGTGGTCATTGACGATCTAATGCGCGAGGCATCCAACAATACGGTGGTCGATCTTTTCACCAAGGGTAGCCATCATAAAAATCTTAGTGTCATTTTCATCACGCAAAATCTCTTCCATCAGGGTCACGGGCAGCGCGATATCTCCTTAAACGCTAATTATATCATTGTCTTCAAAAATCCGCGAGATCGCGCGCAAATTCAACACCTAGCCCGACAGGTATGTCCCGAGAATCCACGATTTTTGCAGGAAGTATATTTCGATGCAACAGCCGTACCGCACGGCTATCTATTATTTGACTTGAAACAATCGACGCCTGATAATTGTCGATTTCGCGCCTGTATATTTCCCGATGACCAATACCATTACGTTTACGTGCCTCAAAAAGCAATAAAAGTTCGCGATGCGTCGCGCGATGTACCAGTAATGCGCTTGTAATGGCGTTGCGCGGACCTCTCGATAAAAAGCAAATAATTATATTGCAAGCGTTGTGTTATCTGAAGCAAGAGCAACGAAGTGCAATTTTGCGCAAAGCAGATGTAGCGCTTGTACGCTGTATATGCGAGTGTGCTCTAAACGTTTTACAGGGAAACGTGAGTCTGAACAACGTGCAAAAGAATCATCTTCGGAGGCACGCGACAATTCTTCGACGACTAGCCGCCAAAAGGGGAAATTGGAGCGGTAAGAGGAAGATCATCGTCGAGCACTGTGTCGGATTTCTCAAGTTGCTTCTTGCGCCTGTCTTGGCCTACGCGAGACATGGAGTATGCCAGAAAGATGGTACTTATTCCTCATGATAACATACATCGTCTCGCTGGACTCGCCGCTACTGCCGCTGCTACTACTACTACTACTACTACTAGTGCAGACCCGTTGCCTTCCGTACAGACTACCGGTACGCCATTATCGCGCCTCGACTCTGAGCTGAGTGAAATTCTAAACTCTCACTCGTACAAGAGCGAGAGAGAGAAGTGGATAGCGTACCAACAGGTTTTACAGCGTTATCTTCACATGGTCGAATACGATAATGCCGTACCGAATATTTCATCAAAACGAAAAGTAGCAATACTCGATAGCCACGAGAATAAATCCGACGACGATTTAATGAACAAAGCTAAATCGCGGCTCAATGACACACTTATTATCGATAGCGTACCAAAAAAATTTAAATCTAAAGCAATATCGTTGCTTCGCAATTTGCATCGCAGCGCCGTTGGTAAAAAAATGACATGGGACCGTAACGGCGTTGTTTCCATAGACGGCAGAAGAATTTCAAATTCCAATATCGTTGATCTTGTTAACAATGCTATGCGTGCTAGAAAACGCGAGAAACCCATCGGACGATCTCACTTTGCCGAACTCCTGCGAGCGATACAGATGCCCCGTGAATTTATCGGTAATCCCGCGTTACTACACGAGCCTACACCTACATCATCCTCGACACCACAGCGGCGTCTTATTTTACCGCGCGAAAACGATAGTAGCAGCAGCAGCAGCAGCAGCAACGGTAGCAACAACAACAACAACGACGACGAGGCCGAGACCGCACACTCAAACAGAGATTTAATGCTCACGGCTGAAAACGACATCGTCGAGGGGGAGGAGGGGAATGAAGAAGAGGACGAACAATTGCAAAACTTTGCACAAGTAGAATATCGACCACCCACACAGTTAGAAAAGAAAAAGAAAAAGAATCCATTTAACTGGTCATCGCTAAAATTATGAAAATTCTTCAAAAAATCTATTATGACACCGCTCATCCTGCTTCCTATTCTCGAGCAAAAAATTTGGCCCAGGTGGATCGTAGAGTAGCGCGAAAAAATGTTTTACCATGGCTCGAGACACAGGATTCATATAACATGCATCGCCTCGTACGACGACGATTTCCCCGTCGTACGTACAGTGTGAGTAATATAGACGATGTATGGGAGGCTGATTTAGCTGATCTTCGCTCGATAGCCACGTACAACGATGAGTACGCGTATCTGCTTGTTGTTATTGATGTGTTGAGCAAATACGCGTGGGTCGAGGCTTTGCGTGACAAAACGAGCGCAAACGTGGCCCGCGGTCTCACACGCATACTCGCGCGCAGTAACAATCGTCGCCCGCAACAATTGCAAACTGATCGAGGCAAAGAATTTATCGGCGCACCGTTTCAGCAAATTCTCAAGAAAAAGAATATCGATTTTCGCGCTGCTCGTAACCCTGATATAAAAGCCTCGATTGCCGAACGCTTTAATCGAACAATAAAAGAGCGAATGTGGCGCTACTTTACATACACGCGAAATAAGCGTTACATCGATGTTTTACAAAAATTTTTATATGCTTATAATCACACTAGACACAGCGGAACGCGTATTCCTCCGAGCGAAGTAACCCTCAAAATGCCTCTATAGCCCGAGACAATTTAGCACGGCGTTACGAGCGTAACGCGAAAAAAATTAAAAAGCCTAAATACAGCATCGGTGACTTGGTACGTATCAGTACAGCTAAAGCAGCTTTCGTGAAAGGATATGAGCGTGGTTGGAGTAACGAATTATTCAAGATTCAACGAATTTCGGTGAATCGAGAGCCATTCGTGTATATTTTACACGATCTGAATAACGAGACTATCGACGGTATTTTCTACGAAGCAGAATTATCACGAGTACGAGTGCCTCCGTCATCTGAGAAGACGAAAGAGAAGAAGAGGACAAAGAAGAAGAAGAAGAAGAAGAACGCTCGGGATCATCGTCCGTGATAAATATGAGCTCCAAGGATAGCTCTTTCTTTGTCGTACTACCGAGCAACAGTAGTATGCAGTATTTTCCGGATAATACGACGACGAAATTTATTACAAAACTACCGCGTCAGATACGCCTGCACGGAGAATGGGCTGTTTCTCTTGTGGAAATTGCTTATCCGATGACTCTTTTACATGTTCCTACTGTAGAAAATCTCGTAACTTTTGAAGATGGTGATTATGATTTATCGGGTTTAAATCTTTTAACACGGAGGAGCACTGATAGAGACCAAGTAGCACCTGGTGTATATCGCTCTATAGACGCTCTTTTGGAGAGTATAAATCAGCTACCTCACGTGGCCGATCATTTGCGCTTTAAATCGCTTCCGAGCGGGCAGGTCGACGTGGCACGCGTATGCGACGATCTACGCTACCACGACTTTCGCGTATCGCCCGCTATCGCAAGGCTACTAGGATTCTCGGAAGAGGCTTGTAGCCCCGTAATGATAGAACCGCATTGCGAATACACAGGGTCGAGGCCTGCATCTCTCACCGGTGCTATACCGGGCAGCATGTTTTTATACACAGATATCTGCGAGAGCTATATTACAGGCGATGTACAAACACCCCTCTTACGAGTTGTTCCCATTGATACTGATGACTGTCCGTATGGTTCGATAAAAATTAAATCGTTTTCAACGCCACGATATATACCTCTCTTGCGCAATAATTTACACACTATCGAGATCGATATAAGAGACGAATTTGGGGATCCTATACCATTCGAGCAGGGAACGTTGACTGTGACACTACATTTCAAAAGGTCCCACGATTGATTACACCACTATGGATGATATTGACAGCGTGCAGCACGGATGGGGTCGTCGCGGGTACGGTGGTATTAGCCATGTTTATATCGGAACACCTAATCAGCGAGGACACGGTATCGGTAGCTTTCTCGGGGGCCTGTTTCGTCGAGTGTTACCGCTTTTAAAGAAGGGCGCTAAAGCAGTTGGAAAAGAGGCGTTGCGTGCTGGTGTAAACGTAGCCGGTGATATCCTCGATAGAAATATAGCTGTGAAAGATGCTATTCGCGAGAGAGCGCGAGAATCAGGCAGTAATCTCAAACGCAAAGCCTCTGAAAAAATTGACACTCTCATGCGGGGGTCTGGTTATAAAAAGCGCAAAATTTCACGTACTCCTCATTCATCGAACGAACGTAAACCACGACGTACTTCTCGTAAAAATAAAAGTGTAATAAAGAGAAAAACAATAAAGAAGAAGAAGAATAATAAGAACAATAAGAAGAAGAAGACTCGTCAACGAACAGTTGCAGATATTTTTGGATAGCTGAAACAAGATGGCCTTTCTACATGCGCACTCGTGCGAGTGTCTTAAATCGGAACTTGAATTATTTTCACTCCCACCGACGCAAACTACTATCGAAGGCTCCAATTGGGTGTATTACAAACCAATATCTTCGCTAACAGATGATTCACCGATTGAATTTGTTATCCCCGGACAGGGTGATGAGTATATCGATCTCGCGCATACTATGCTTAGTCTGAGAGTGAAAATAACATCTCCTACCGTTACGGAAATTGCCGCGGGCACATCGCCGAAAGTAAATGCCGGCCCTGTAAACAACCTCTTGCATTCTATGTTTAATCAGGTGGATGTATACCTGAATCAAAAATTAGTTTCACCTCCAAATAATGCCTACGCTTATCGAGCGTACATAGAAACACTTTTGAATTACGGTCCAGCAGCAAAAAATTCGCATCTCACGAGCGTTCTCTGGTACGACGATACACCTGGAAAAATGGATGATATAACATCGGAAAATACGGGGCTTGTGAAGAGAAAACAATTTTTAAATGTCGAAAAAACTGTAGACTTGCTCGGTCATCTGCATTGCGATATATTCAATCAGGAGCGGTTCCTATTAAACGGTGTCGAGATGCGTCTACGGTTGGTTCGGTCTAGAGATTCATTTTGTCTTGTGGGCGATACAAAGAATGGTCAATTCGGCTTAAAGATTCTCGAGGCATCGCTTCTCGTTCGTAGAACAAAAATAGCTCCTGGTGTGCTGCTCTCACATGCTAGAACTCTGGCAAAATCTACGGCTAAATATCCTCTTACGAGAGTCGAAGTAAAAGCCGTTTCAATACACTCGGGTGTTCATGGAGAGACTATCGATAATATCGTGTTAGGTCAGCTGCCGAAGCGTATAATTATCGGTTTTGTCGATAACAAAGCGTTTAACGGTGACTTCAGTATGAATCCGTTCAATTTCCAAAATTACACGATAAATTATCTCTCGTTGTATGTAGATGGTGCTCAAATACCTTCGAAACCGTTACAACCTGATTTCACGAAAAATCATTTATATGTGGATGCTTTTCAAACGTTGTTTTCGGGAACTGGAATACATTTCTTGAACGACGGTAATTCGATCGATCGCGATAATTATCGCGATGGATACTGTCTGTTTGCTTTTGATTTGACGCCCGATCTTTCGGTGAACAGCAATACACATTGGAATTTAATAAAGCACGGTAGTGTGAGAATAGAGGTACGATTTGAGGATGCGCTTGCTTCAACGATAAATTGTGTAGTCTACGCGGAATATGATAATGTCCTTGAAATTGATGCCTCTCGGCAGGTAATGGTGGATTTTACCGGATAAGCGAAAAATGTGTTGATGTCGGCATAAAATTATTTCGTGTTAAGACACGTAGAAGCGTGTCCGCGAGTAACTAATCAGTCGAACTCAGTCATCTGTACGGATTAGACGCGAAAATGGATATCGTCGTGGATATACAGGGAATGCGTGGTAAAGACTCGGAATTTATTCCGAAAGAAATTGCCGTGGTAGCAGTGGATAGACCGTACTCTGCTCATTGGATCGTTGCACCGCCGTGTCACTTTGCCGAATTACCACAGCAATCGAGAAGCCAGAATAATTTTCTCTCGAAATATTTTCACGGTATGGAGTGGTACGAGGGCGATGTGAGCTGTAAACAGGTATACGCTAACTTGCGTGAAATTTCGCGAAAATCAAGACGCATCTATACGCGCGGTCACGAGAAGGCTATACTTCTTTGCGATATCACGAGTCGTGAAATTTCCAACCTGGAGGATGAGGAGGGCGCCCCATCGTACACATTTATGCCGAAATCTTTGCGAAAATGCTTCAGACACGCTATGATAAACGATACAGCGTCTTCGCATTGTGCAATGCGCCAGGCTTTCCAAATAAAAAATTGGCTTCGCGAGCATCCATTTAAAGGAGAATCATACATGGATGTTTGGTCAGCAGACGAAGAGGAAGAGAATAAAAAAGAGGAGAAATCTTCATCATGTGGTCGTGACACGATCGACGACGCTGTGAAATAAATTTTGCATATATACGTCTTTCAAAGCGTATCGGTCATCATTTAATCATTGACTATGTGTTCAGCATGAACACTAGACAAATCTACGAGAGTCTGCAGTATCTACCACTTTCAACCGTTGGCGTATACCCGGCTGACAGAATTCCTCGTGTATGGTCGTTACCAGCCGGACTCGTAGTTAACACGGATAACCACGACGGACCTGGGGAGCATTGGATCGCAATGTACGTTAACCATCATGGAAAAGGAATGTACTTTGATAGCTACGGGCTACCACCGGTTATACCTCAACATCTCGCCCGACTACGAAGAAACTGCAAGTTCTATCGGTACGGCCTCAAGCAGCTACAGAGTAATACGTCGGATGTGTGTGGACAATTTTGCATCGTATTCCTACACCTTATGTCGTGCGGCTTCACCATGTCGCGATTTAATAATCTCTTTAGCGATAATGTAACGAAAAACGACAGATTAGTGCGTGAATATTACAATGCTTTTGCCTCTCGACGATCAGACAGTGATAAAAATAAATTTAACGGCAGAGGAGTCTCCGAGCGAAGATTACCGTGTTTGCAGGGATGTTGCATACGGCGGTAAATATCTGTAAAGTGATTTAAATAAAATATTGATTAATTAAAAACAAATACATCGGTTTACTGTGTCTCTTCTTTTATAGTTATATATAAATTATAATATAATATAATCGAGGTCTCTCGCGGCACTGTATCATATTCCGCGTCTTTTACTGCAGAGCATTCGCTTCACGAGAAGCACAGCGCAAAGCGGTACACACGTGCAAAACTGCTGACATTGCATTCAAAGCGCTGCACACCTAGGTATGACTCAGAGGAGGGGTTTCTTATCTTCAAACACTGTGGTCACCGCCAGCCTCATCCGGAGCATTCAGTCTGTCTTTAGCAGTGCACGTCGCGAGTTTAAATAGAAAAAATGTATCCGCGATACGACAACTTCGCGCTAGCCGCGGCTTTTGTGTTTCGGGTGGTTTGCGGTGCGTGGGATAACGCGATATTCCTGCGCACTGAATTAATGTGCGCTGCGTGGCTAAGGTTAGAGGACGATTTGGAGCGGTTATATATTGACGGATTTGTGGACAGGAGTGCTTTTAAATTTGAGGAGTTGTGTGGGGGAGCCTCATGTGTCGTTGTGCGGCATCAAAGGGCTCTGCGCGGTGAGATCGTAAACATGGACGATGACGGGTGCTGCGAGGTGCTGCTTGTCGATATCGATGAATCGGTATACGTCGATTGGCAGCAGCTATATCATCCCGAGCCACTGATTAGCGAGTTACCTGTGTTGCTCGTGAAGTGTACGATATTCGGCCTCGATCATTTAATTGACGAGGACGGCTATCTAGATCGGATCGATGTAACGCGCGGTAACGATACGCTGATCGGAGTACGTATGCCCACCCCTGCCGATGCCCACGCTCCATGGGTGCGGGTAATTCGTATTACCAGGGCACGTAGTTGCGGCTTTTGATGCGTGGGTGAGCGTGTGCGTGCGTGACTGAGTGAGTGAGTAAGCGAGTGAGTGAGTGAGTGAGTGCGTGAGAGAGAGAGAGAGAGAGAGAGAGAGAGAGAGAGAGAGAGAGAGAGAGAGAGAGAGAGAGAGAGAGAGAGAGAGAGAGAGAGAGAGAGAGAGAGAGAGAGAGAGAGAGAGAGAGAGAGAGAGAGAGAGAGAGAGAGAGAGAGAGAGAGAGAGAGAGAGAGAGAGAGAGAGATAGTGCATATGTGTGTGTCCTGGATTGAATATTGTGCCCGTCACCCTGGAGAGTCGTCGCGGATGCCGCCAACACAAGGGTGAGTTGAAAATTTTATTCCAAGTATGTGTACACCTTTGCTCTATCCTACTCTTATCTCTACTCTTCCTTGTTCACCAAGGTACCCACACCACCTCACTTTACCATCTCCATGTTACCGACACTGGTCAAGCAGAGCGGGTAGCGCGGCGGTGGAAAAGTGAGGTGGTGGGGGTAGCCGCGTGGTGGGGGAAGGAGTGGGGATAGGAGTGGGATGGAGCAAAGGTGTACACATACTACTTCTGAGGTCTTACTAGTTGTTTTTCTTATTAATCTGACCACTCGCCTGTCTCTCTTCCTTCCGCTGTATTCGTTTTTCACTGCACAGACTTGCTTTTCTTAACTATTTTGAAAACGTCAATGTCAGAAAATTATAAATATCAAAGCATAAAATAAAATTTCAGGATACACGAACTGTGAACTTTTCACCAAAAAGCACGTAAGAGAAAAACTAAGAACTCAGAACTAAGAGCCAAGAGCTAAGAGAGCATTTTATCTGCCTTGTTCCCCTCTACATCATTATTGACTTCAATTTTTAATCTAATGAGCTTTAATAATTTTTCGGGTTGCCGCTGTCGCACCACCCGTCTTCCCCTCGCCGCCAAGCGAGGCCAGCTGGTCGCTGACCTGCTGTTTACGGCATCAAGGGAATTCCTTAAGTGTGGCGTAGCCCGTTTTTGTCAAACCCCGTCCGGGTTCGATAGCCTGGTGCCCGCAGTGCTCAGTGCGTTCGAATGTAATCTTGGTTCTTATAGTAGTGGGAAATAATAAAGCAGGCTAGCGGGTGTAACTATGTTACAATAGGTAATTATTAAATAATATAATAAAACTGGACAATATCCTCTAGAAATCATATTAAAAATATATTTATAGCATTTACCTATCTTTTAAAAATAGTTAATTAGAGAATGGCAATGCTATTGTCTGTAAAATAAACGATATACACTTAGTTTATGGAATTAATGACACTTATGCTGATGATCAGAAGGCGACACAAAGGATTTGCAATACATTTTCGTATCAACGACACGCGTTACATTATTTTTAATTCATCAAATCCTGAAAAAATGGTATTTACTTTGACGTTTGTGATTACTTTATTCATTGCGCACTGAAAATAATATTCTTTGCAGCGCATTGAAAAAAATGCTATCAATATGAAATGCTATAGCAGACGCATCGGTGGAGGTCATACATATAACATGCGTTTTCGTTTTATTCTTATTATATATTTCATTACTAATACTATGGGATGGTTATATTTCATTTTAATGTATTGCAAACACCAAGTAACAATTATTCAGAAATTCCCAATAATATAAAACATATCATTACCTAACCTAATATCGGTAGAAAATAAATCATACGGTATTCGTGTAGTATATTCCCGAAAATTCAATTGACCAACCTGTACATGAGGCCTCCGGTACATGATTCCAAAAGTGCACCACCGAAAACGCATACGTAGTACTGCGTGCAGTCACGGGGGTGAGGGTAATAACCAAATTCCTCGGGACACTCAAACTCCAGAGATGCCTCGTTCCGGCTAGCGCGTTCGCTTCGAGAAGTGTTTCGGGTACATTCTGAAACAAACATAAAATAATAAACGTTAACAATAAAAATATATATAAATAAATAACAAGTCGTTATATCAAAAAGTTCATGGGACGATGAAACCGAATTATAACTAGGGGTGCGTTGCTGGTCGCTCGTTATGCTCGCTTCCGAATTCGGGTGCGTTGATAGCGGTGCGTCGAAGTGGGTGTGACCTGTTGGGGACACACTATGAACTTTCCGATTCGTCTATTCCGCATGTGAATTCAATAGCAACCATTAGAAAAGTGTGGTATCAAAATCATATTATTGTGGGGTGGTCATCTAGGTGGTAAAACGGAGGGTATTCTATTGTTCCGTATGTCTACTTTATCTTAATCGCGACTGTTCAAAATTTTTACAGTTTTTCCATGCGAAATTTTTGAATAATTTATGTTTAATCGTTTGTTTAAATTTTCTACAAAAAATGTTGTGCAGGTTTTTTCTTGAAAAACGGAAAAACCGCTGATCCAATTTTATCCAAAATATAATCAGGTCTAAGTTACGTGAAAGCGCTTCGATTCCGATTTCACTGGCCTTGATCACGTCATTTGTTCGTGAGGAATCGTCCATTGAAATTTTTCACTAGAATTTTTTAAAAAGATCTTTCTCAGAAAAACAGAAAAACTGTTCGACTAATTTTATCCAAAATCTGATCAGGGCGAAGTTACATAAAGTCGTTTCGATTCCGACATTTTTTACCTCAATCGCATCATTCGTTCGTGAGAAATCGTGAACCAAAATTTTGAGGATACGCGCGTCGACGCGCATACACACAAACGCACATGCAGACATCGAGTTAAAAATGGGTAAAAATGAATGTGGACATCTTGAAATGTCAACGTTTGATAAAAAATCGATTATTAATTTTCGAGGTGACTACTATAACTTTACTATATCGGGAAGTTAGAAAGTATCGAAGCTTATTGTCCCTGTTTCACACCCCTGGCAAACCAGTGGTCCACAAAATATTGAGTACTAACCAACATTAGGTGCTATTTAAGTGCCAAATTGAAGAATCAGGAGTTCGTTCGGTGTTGCGGCAGATCGAAAAATTGCAATTGACTGTTAACTTGATATTAACTTAGCGGTCCATTGGGGAGATATGCATAAAAAAATATTTAATGCATACCAGACTTAAGTGCTAATTATGTACTTTTAAATTATATTAGGAGCGACTGAATTTGTTCACAGTGTCGGCCGGCAAAACATCCCTTAACAACAGAAAATGTTAAAACTCGACAGTTACGTTACTTTAAAAACGTCTCAAGGTCCCAATTAGGACGTTCCATTGGACAGCTAACATAATATCAAACTAGCGGTCCATTGCTATTTTTCGATTTGCCGCGAAACCGGGCGAGCACCTTATTTTTCACTTAATAACCTAATTAGCACCTGTTGTGTGCCAGATTAATCATCAAATTATATTATTTGTTGCTCCTTCGCTCGGTCGCGAATAGGGTAAGTAGGCTGCTCGCGAAGTAGAGCCGCAGAGGAGAAAGAATGTGCTGATGTACGAAGTGATGCAATTCGTACTCAATCATTAATGTGTAATTTATTTCGCCAAAGGTAGTTGGTAGCCAGTTGGCCGAAATTAGTCTAAAGTTTAACATCAACCTGAACAGTTGATCCCGGGTCGGACTGTCCCGAAATATTAAAGTCTTAAAACAGATTCGCTTCGAGACAGGTCGGTTCCTCATCAGTAACTCCAGAATTCCTAAATTGTATAATACTTTAATCGCTTTATTTGTACGAAACATGTAACGTCGTATAATAAATAACGGAAAGTAGCCGTTATTTATAACAAACGTCCAATCGACACTTTTGTAGTAAATCCACGTGTTTATCACTCCCACGCGAGATCCATCTCCTTATCGGCGAACCGTCCTAAACATTAACTTTTTAAAATATTATACCGACGACAGAATTATTCTATTAAGCAGGGGTCTGTTTTACTCGTGCTGTAATAGATCGCAGTCAGATACTAGGACAGGGAGGAGGTAGCACGAAAGTCATCTTAAAGAAGTTTAACTTAGGGCTAAATCTTGCATAATAAAACGGGCACTGCAGCGTCCGTAACCTTTCAACTGTCAGAAGTTTCTATATGTTGGATAATCAGCTGGCGCACGGCGATCGATATTCGCCGTGCGCCGACCTGTTGCTGTGCTCTAGCACGCTGCGTTCGGTTGGGCCGGAGATAGCTGAGGCAGAGCTTCGCAGAGCCGAGGCTGTGCCTCGTAGGCATGCCGCGTTGAGCGAGAGGATGTCTCTCTCGCTTGACTTCGGCTTCGCTCACTAGCTATCTCTCTCAATTGACTTCAGCGCCCAACGACGCTTTCGTATCCCGCAGCCATATTGGATATTTCGGCACTTACGTGAAAACCCGCATCGAACAGCGCACGCATTTGCAAGGCTCGGACAATTTTCACATCTCTCAACTGGATAATCTCAACTCCTTCTTGCTCACCAGGACTCAAATTAAGGTAAGAGTACACCGTCATAATTAAAAATAATTCACTGACGGTGAGGAGATTTATATATCGGTACATCAACATAAAAGGTCTCACCCTGTGGCGTGCTCCGCAGCATGGGCTGCACCACGTTTTCACTCAACCTGTAGCATACTTGATAAATATATTTGTCTGTGTTTTACCAATTCACTGTACTTTCCCCCAATCAAACTTGCTGGGAAAGTATTGAGAATTCAGTCAAATCATTTTGTGCATCCTCAAGCACGCATTACTATGCTCTGCAACGTAGACTACCTCACAGCCTGTCACAATAGAATTATACACAGTGGCCAGATTTGCATGTGCTAGCACTCACTTGCTGTAAATTCCAATTCACTATCTCATTGAGTATTTGGTGACAGGCACTGAATTTGTCTATGCACTCATTTATCTCATTGCGTGGCATGCTCCGCAGCGCTGGCTGCACCGCGTACACGCCACTCATTAGACACAGCACACAATTAATACAATTGTGTGCTGCACAATCACTTTACAATGCCAGCACTCAATTAATGTAATTCTGTATTGCTCAAATTTTCCAATAAACTCAAGAATTCAATTTCAATTCTTGGTATTTTATTTTCATATTTGTTATTTTGGCTTCAAAGAGTATTATGAAATAAATTGGTCTCGCAACCAAACAAAATTCAACATCATTTATTTTGTATTTATTTTACATCCTTTATATTTTCTAAATTAAATTATTTTTGTAACTGAGCATGCGGAAGGTGTAATAAACCGCTTTCTCGAACTACCATCTACGTGTCTGGTTTATTTTCACCCTGTCTTGAGTGAAGCTTCATAATTTCCGATATATTCACAGATCGTTCCAACAACATCCAAGGACTTCTCAAACACTATAAGAATAATAATATACCTAAATTAATATACCTTAAGCTTGATTAATTTTTACAGACGTTTATTGTCCATATTCATTATGATCATATTTTTTAAACTTGATAGTTTTTCGTGATATCAATATGTTTGAGAATTCCGTCCGATGGTGTTTGACAGACCTGTGAATATATTGAAACTAATGAAGCTTCACTCAAGACAGGGTGAAAATAAACCAGACGCATAGATGGTATTCAGAGAAAGTGGTTTATTTAACCATGCGCAAGTCACATACAAATCATAATTTAAATGTAATTTGGAAAAATGTCAGACTTTGGAATTAAATACAAAATTAGGTTAAATTTAGAAAAAAAAAACAAAGTTGATATAAAAAAAAATGCACCAAAATAAGAGAATTAAAAACTATGTATAAATAAATAAAATTGAGTCAGATTTTTGTCTGTGAGACTTGAGCAGCACACAATTATATTAATTGTGTGCAGTAGGTACTGAGAGCGTAGAGAGCGGTGTGCGTGCAGCAGTCAGTGCTGCGTAACACGCCACGCTAGAGAGAATGAGTGCGTAAGGCATTATAACAATTCACAGCAAGCTCTCAGCAGCTTAATGAAGAGAGGTTGCAGTGAACAAATGAGAGCACTTGCAATTGAAATTGCTTGAGTGCTCTACATGCATGAGACAAGTTATGCAGGCAGCACTGCATAGCACAATACAACATATAATGAGGATGCACAAAATGAGCAGTGTATAGTCGCTGTACTCTCCCAGCAGATGTCCTGGGGGAAAGTACAGCGAATATGGAACACCTGCATAATTATATTAATTATACCGGCAAATTAAGCTGAGAGGAAACGTGGCGCGACATGTGCTGCGATGCCCGCCATAAAGTGAGACCAAAAAACGTTGATGTACCGATGAGAATCGAACTCCTCATTGCCATTGAATTTATGGTAAATTATAACAATGCACTCGTACCTGATTTTGAGTCCTGTTGAGTAAAGAAGGTTGAGATGATCCGGTTGAGAAAAGTGAAAATTGTCCGAGCCTTCCAAATGCGTGCGCTGTTCCGTGCGGGTTTTCACGTAAGTGCCAAAATATCCAATATGGCTGCGGAATATGAAAGCGTCGTTGGGCGCTGAAGTCAATTGAGAAAGATAGCCGGTGAGCGAAGCCGAAGTCAAGCGAGAGAGACATCGTCTCGCTCGACGCGGCATGCCTACGAGGCACAACCTCGGCTCCGCGAAGCCCTGCCTCGGCTATCTCCGCCCAACCGAACGCTGCGTGCTCGAGCACAGCAACAGGTCGACGCACGGCGAATATCGATCGCCGTGCGCCAGCTGATTATCCAACACAATATTTTAACCTTCGACTTTAATTTCCAATTGTATAGGAAAATTTTCCGAGACCCGTGATCGATACGTATGCACGTGTAAACACCGCCCTTGTTTCTTGAACTGGTATGCCATGCGCCCCCTGCAGTCCTTGTCTGGATCGTGGCGCGCGCGAGTCATTTAAGAATATCGCGTAGCCCTCTGGACAGGAAACAGCTCTGCGAAATAATAATATCTTCTCTCTGCATTCGCATGGGAATGATATCATCATTGCCGGGCGAAGACAGAGAGGAGTCAACTGGAATTTGCACATGAAGAAGTGCTGAGTCTAGAATAAGCTGCTCTCGTCTTCTCCTGCACGGGGTTTGCAAATCCTGTCCAGGCGAGAAGACCGGTAGTCTTCTCTCGACAATTGACGCAAATATCTCGAAGAGTTCAAGGTCTGCATAGCTGCGCTGCACAGCACCTCAAAAATTCTCCGGTACACAAGTTTTCTATTTCCGGATGGAATACTGCGAGTTAATAATAGAAAACGCCGGAAGTAGCGCGCACCGCAATCAGTCCCCTGCATAAAAAATAGTAAAATACAATTATTATTATAAAGACAATACCTTAACGCGTAATATGTGACAATTTTGTTGAACAGTAGCTTAATTTTAAGCGTGACATGGAAAGGACTAAATAAATATACCTCACGAATTTATAAGTATGAATGTATGTGTTTTTTTTTAAATATTCGAGAATTCAGTAGGATGGAGAGAAAGTGGACTGTAATATATTGTATAAATAATTAGAAGCGGTATACAGATGTAATTTACAGTGGCGTTTATTGCTCCACCTGTCAAATGCCATGGGAGAAACTACATATATAAGACACATAAAATAGAACCAATAATATATTAAACTGAGCACAATAAAGAGAGAATAAAGTGTTGAGCATTATGTTACGGCACGCGATTATATTAATCGGTGAGATTGGTGAGATGTGCTATCAATCTCTGGCCACGCGGTGAAACTGAAGCCGGGTACACGACATGGTGAGTCGTATAGATGAGCACGTCAATATATCAATGATGATGTGCTGGATAGATGTAAGTGACTGTTGGTCGGCAGAGTAGTACGATGAGAACTTTAATTATGCACAGAAAACTGAGAAAACCACGCGCGGTTCTTGAGATGCTATTTGAGTAGAGCAAGAGTAAGGTGCAAGATGTCTGCCTTATTCGAAGCAGCTATTATCTCATGCCGGTGTCGAAGTGCGCGTGCGCCCAGCGACCTGTTACTTGGCACGCTGACCCAGTGAATTCTCACTCTCGTGAGGTTCTGCCGCTGAGCAGCCACAGCGAGCAGTTGTCTATGCTAGCCTGCAGTGCGCAGTCCAGCAACGCGCAGCAGAATGCTTAAGCATTCTCAAACAAATGAATTAAGACATTTGTTTCCTTATTACAACACCAGAGATATTCTTCTACTATATTGATAATTTTAACTACTGGTACACGAAAAGTGGAGCAGCAACCTTTGATTGGTAGCGAATAAAGTGCATATAACATACGAGTAAAAATACGTCAAGGGATCCACTTTTTAAGCAGCATATTTTAAAAAATTGTTATACTAGTTTTTATACTTTCAATCAAACAAATGAATATACAAAATCATTTTTTTTTAGTGAAACTTCTTTTGGGACGTTACGAATTAGATGTTATGAAACGAAAAAGTGTAACGGAAGTTGAGACAAACGATATAGATTAAGAAGATTTGGCCTGCGAGAGAATGAAACAAAACACATCTCTATGTAATTTGTCTATACTCCGTCTCCTCTTTGTGCGGTGGTTCGTAGCGTCCCCACTCCTGCCTTTCGTGCATGGGTCTCTGTGCGTACGGTCTACTCTCTATACCAGGGGTCTCCAAACTACGGCCCGAGGGCCACATTCGGCCCGCGGACAGATTTTGGACTATTTCACTTTTTACCACCGGCAACAATGATAATATGGTTTTGGCCCTCGGAACTTACTGGAGTAATCAGTATGGCCCTAAGGCTGGAAAGTTTGGAGACCCCTGCTCTATACTAAAGGGTGTCCCAGCAAGAGCGCCGGATTCAAATTTGCCGTTATTTTGTTAATACGAGTTGTATGGTGATTTTTTTTT